>CM035790.1:9600162-9622662 GCA_020466265.1 Siphamia tubifer
ACAAATTCTTCCTTTATTGACCTCTGGGTTTAGTGGGGGTTTTTCAGTCCAAATCTAGTGTTTTCCTACATTTAATTTACTAATCATGTAGATCAGGGGTCTCAAACTAATTTTCTTCAAGGACCACATCTCCAATGGGCCAGACCGGTAAAAAGAAAACATAATAACCCATAAATAATGACAATTCCACATTTTTGTCATTGTTTTAGTCCAAAAAAACACCCAATGAATTAAGAATATACTTTTATAAATTACCCAAATATTTAAAAAAGTTACATTTCATAAGGAAAATAAATATTTTGACTCAATTTATCATTAATCCATGTGTTTTATTATGGATCAGTTCTACAAAGACAGTAAAGTAACACAAGCAGAAAATGGTTCAAATTGTATCAAATTTTCTTTAGATATTTCAGGTTACTCACATTTTATTGTTATGGGATAGTTTGGAAATGTAAATATTTTGGTGTTTGCAGTCAAACAATGAGACAAATTGGAAGTTGTCATCATTTATAGGGAAATAAAAACTGAGAAGAAAGTCATTTAATAGCTTATTATGCTCCCCATCCCCTGGGCCGCATGTTTGAGACCCCTGATGTAGATGTTCATTAAAGCACAGATTAAAGTTAAGGGTGATCATATTAGAAGCAGAAAGGAATAAAGAAAAAGTGACTTCTTCAGCAAAAATGTCAAAAACTAAACATAAAAACAAATGTTTATATCTACTGTTATTCCTTAAACTCCATGTGTTTTACTGGTGAAGAAGATGATGGTGTTTCCATAGTAACTATGGAGCCTCTGAACATCCACATGGGTCATATTTGATGATCATGAAAAGAAGACAAACTGTATTTTACAACAATTATTGATAGGATTAGTGGATCAGAAGGTCTTAAAGATTATAGATCAGTTGACGGTTTTGGATTAAAGTGTGTAGATGTTTTCCTGGAGATTTTTTTTATTATTATATTGCTTAAAATCTTGTGTACTGTAACACACACACACACACACACACACACACACTGTAGTCACCACGGTAACAGACAGGAGTAAAAAAACACCACCCAATCCTTTTAACTGGTCCATTGTAATGATTGATTGGTGATATGTCTATCAAACTCAATTGCCATTGTCATTGCGCACACACACACACACACACACACACACATACCCCTCTTTGGGCATGAATCATACTTTCCTAGAGGCTTGAAGCACTTGTAAAATAAATTGAGCCAGAGCTTGGCGAGTGATATTAGCGATATTAGGATGTAAAGTTTACTGACAAGCTGTTTTGTCGCTAATATAAATCACTGGGGAACATAACATTGGTCAGAAAAGAATGAACTGGGGCTGATCTGTTAACAAATAGGGGTGTTGGAGGAGGCTGAATGAAGAACACTTGGAACCCTGAACCAGAACCAGAACCAGAGCGGTCCAGGTCAGGGTTGGAGCTGGGGAGTTAAAGGGGACATGTCATGCAAAATGCACTTTTTAAAAATATTTTTCCAACATAGAAGAATAGAATAGAATAGAATAGAATAGAATAGAATAGAATAGAATAGAATAGAATAAATACCAAGCTCCTCTCCGGAACCAGAATTAACTTTTATTTTGAATTAAACAGGGATAAATACTCCCATGTAAATAGAACTAATTACTTCTAACAACATTATATTTTCATTTTATAGCTTCTACAATCACAGAAACAAATACCCAGCTCTGCCAACACCATGGAAAGACAGTTTAATGTTATAAATATAGGTTTGAAAAAAGAAAAAAAACCTCAGTTAAATATGTTGAGGTGATACTACAGTAATATGTCTGACACATATGAAGAGCTCAGACAGTCTGGGTTCAGGTCAACTTCTGCTGGATCAGTATTATAATGTCCTGCAGATCACATACAGCCCACCTTAAACCCTTTCCTAATCCTCTCTGAACCTGTACTGGGGTCAGACATTGACCGCAATATTAACCTACAGCCACTGACACACTTCTATGGTGTAAGATAACTGCGTGTGTATTTGTTTAAATGACAAGTACAACTTCAAACTTTACTAGTATGATTTACAGCTAGACTATGACTTCCCACAACTGGTTGAGAAAAGAAACATCGATCGTAAATAAGGTCTATGTTTTTGAAGTAAATTCTTTAACAGTTAATCTGTACTGTATAGTTAATAGACTAAGAACTAATGCATGAATAGTCCTGGTTATTACACCATATTTGTATAATAATAATAATAATAATAATAATAATAATAATAATAATAATAATAATAATAATAATAATAATAATAATAATCTGCACTTTAAAAACTTCTGTACTTTTCAAGGACTTTGCTCGGGTTTTAGGGTTTTTTAATGCATTGTTTTTATTTATTTATTTTAATTGTAGAGTAATGTCATATTATGTACAAAATCCGTTATGTGTATATTTTAATAAAATAATGTTGTTGTTGGGCCAGACATAAACGAAATTTCGTTCCACTGAGTACCTGTCTGGTATATGTTGAATATTGATTCTTTAATAAGAATAAGAATAAGAATAAGAATAAGAATAAGAATAAGAATAAGAATAAGAATAAGAATAAGAATAAGAATAAGAATAAGAATAAGTGATAAAAGTTCTCACATTAAAATCCTGTCAATTCTTCGCACCGAGCGATTTTGTGGCGAACTACTTTCAGAAAATGACGTCTCGGGACTTCACGTGATCGTTCTGGACCAATCGGGTTGCCAATTTTTAACAACAGACCAGCTGACAGTCTGCGTGATTACAGTCACATTAGTAGAAAAATTCTCCCAAATACCCTCCAAACCGAACCAAATGCCTTTGATGTCCTAAATAGTGCTTTATATACATCACTAAGACAATAATGTATATATGTGGTATATTGAAGTGTTTATATTATTATTATTATTATTATTATTATTATTATTATTATTATTATTATTATTATTATTATTATTATTATTATTATTATTATTATTATTATTATTATTATTATTATTATTGTTATTATTATTATTATTATTATAGTAGAATATATGGCGTAATAGTCAATAACCAGGACTATTCATGTATTAATTCTCTTAGTCTATTAACTATACAGTACAGATCAACTGTTAAAGAATTTACTTCAAAAACATAGACATTATGATCGATGTTTCTTTTCTCAACAAGTGATGCCTGTGGATGCAGTGATGACGTATTTTGACAGTTATGTCAGTTGTTTGAATTCGTAGGCTAGCTGAGACCTTTTTAACAAATACGTACAGGTATCCAATTTGTGGACATGAATCTATTGTATCTATTATTATATATCTATTATTTTGACCTGACAAGTAGGGACCACATGTACAGATAAGCTTAACCAGCTGGTTTGTTTGACATGTTAGTGTATTTAAAGAGTTCACCAAAAACTTTTACCGACAAGATAGTTTTAGCCGATTCATTTGTGCTAATGCTATTACATGCTAATTCGCGGTTGTCATTTAAATGCATCTAAAGCATATTTACACTTAATATTTTGACCTGACAATGTAGGGACCACATGTACAGACCCATATAACCTTAACCAGCTGGTTTGTTTGACATGTTTGTACCTTTTTTAGAGTTCGGTCGGGACTTTTAAAAGAAAGAATTAGCCGATTCATTCAATCTAATACTATCAGAGTGATGGTCATTCTGAAGTGACAGCAGTGAAACCGTCAATGGAAATACGTTCAAAGCACAAATATACTTTGTCGAAATTTTAGGAATATCGATATTGTTTTGCGAAAAACTTTGTATTGAAATATTGAGAAGAATATTAGTGCAAATTTTTCCATGTCATTTATAATTTTGGAAAAACATTAGTTTTTGTTCATTTTGTTTATTTTTCTACATTTTCTTTTAGATTTTATTATTTTGTTTATTTAATTTTGTCACATTTTCATGTTAGTCATTATTTTGTTGGTTTTTATTCTTTTTTTGGTCTATTTATTGATGCCTTTGGCCATTTTTGTTCATTTCGTTACTTATTTTATTCTTTTTTTTATTTTTTACTGTGGAACTGCTAAAGTCTCAGGAGTTAAAGAGTTAAATTAAGTCAAGTGGAAGAGGGAAATATCTAAAATAAGCAGGACACTGGCCCTCCAGGACTGGACATTGACAAGTGTGCTTTAAATTGTATTTGTAATTTTTTAAGTCGTAACTTTTGACAAATAACCAATCTGTGGATATGAATCTATTGACAGCTACCTTACACCATACACTTCACCCACACTTCGACATATTTGCAGGTCACAACAGCAGGTACATGCAGATCCACAGGCCGTTTGGTGAATAAAATCAACTAACATTCCCTCATATTTTGCATTCACTGCTGCTGTTTCATTGACATATTATTCATAAAAGTAATCACGTTTTCTTGTTGTTGCACTCAAATTATGTGGTGAAGTTTTAGCATCCCTGCATTCAGTTTTAAATCCGGTTAAATCAATAAACCCAGACCTCCCCTCACTCCTGTTGGAATGAAATTCACAGCACGGCTCACAGAAATTTATTTCTAACGCAACTAATGATTTTTTTTCTCATTCATCCAAGCACATTATACATTTCCATTTCATATCTGCCACGGTCCTTTAAGCTTTGAAGTACAAAATCCCTTTAGTTTTAGCCTAAATCTTTTACTTTCATGGCAACACGCATTTCTTTTATTTATGGATTTACTTTTAGTAAATGTATTCATTTTTTTTTTACTATTTCATTAACAGGATTTTTTTCACTTGCTTTATATTTCCATTTGAAAGCACTGCTGTTTCTGGATATTGCTTTGCTGTTAAATAAGTATTTAAATGTGTGTGTGTGTGTGTGTGTGTGTGTGTATACTTGTATTCATATCTTTCTGGGGACATTGATATATTTACTTCACACAGTCACACCATGGGGACCTCTGACACTACAGGGACCAAAATTCAGGTCCCTACGAAGATTAAATTTAAATAAAGGTCCCCGCTCGTAAAATAGAAATTATGTGGCCTTATAAATACATTAATTTGTTTTGTCCAGAAGTCCCCATAAAGCATGGGGGAAACAGATGAAAAGTCAAAGGTAAAAGGATTTTTTTTAATGTATTACTAAAATGTATGTATTTTTTAATTCCTTTTTAATGTATTTATTTATTATTTTTTTAATTATTTGTATTTAATTTAATTTTCTTTTTTTACATAATTCATTAATTTTTAATTATTTTTTTTATGTTATATGAAAAAAAAGAAGATGAAGATGTGTTTACACTCACTACCCAATGGCTACTTGGCAACAAACTTGGTCTTCTTGAGACATGGAAATGAGTGTGTGTGTGTGTGTGTGTGTGTGTGTGTGTGTGTGTGTGCACTTTAAACATTCATCTATGGCACCTGTTATAATGACTTAAATTAAGGTGTTCCTGTCAGTATAAAAATGGCTTTGCTTGTTACAGGTTAAATGTACAGTATGTTCTGAAGTTATCATTTTATTTTAATCTTTGTTTTCACTCAAAAACTAAGAATATTGAACCTGATTAAAACATACCAATGTTCAGACAAATATTTTCTCATTAAAGTGGCTATGATGAAAATGTAGTTGCACTGACCACAAAAGCACTCCCATAACTCTGTTTTTGACTTTGTTCCTGGCTCCACCCACATCTATGCACTTTAATAAATAAAACTTTGGTTCAACACAAAAAAGTATGTTAATATTCTCCACTATAATGTTTAAGTTAAACCAACAGCTGGCAGAATTACATCAATTCAAAGCATTTTTTGGAGTATGGTCTAGTGACATTTTGGCCAGAATAAAAAAAACATTTCTAAGTAGCATGAACTTAATAATTGTCAAATGGTCTGAGCTTATATAGTACATTTTTATTCACCCCATGGTGCCCAAAGTGCTTTACAGATGCACACATTCACACACACAGTAGATGGCTGCTGCCGTACACAGCACTGTCTGTCCCTACCTGGAGCAACACAGGGTTCAGTGTCTTGTCCAAGGACACTTCAACACATGGGCAACTGGAGCCAGGATCCAAACCACTGAACCTTTGGTCATTGGATAATGTGCTCCACCAACTGAGCCACAGCTGCCCAACAACATGAATGAAAGTATCTATCCATAATTCAGCAAATCTCTGCCTGTAGTGTTCCTGTTTGTGTTTGGAACGTCTAACATCAGCACCTTCACCAAATGATCAGAAATTTGGAGGCTGACTTCCCAGTACTGTGGTGGACCAGAGTCCTGCACGGTTCTGATTTTGACAAACCGCAACCGCCCGTACCCGTCATGTTCAAACTCGTATCCGACCCGTTTTCCGACGAAAAAAAAATTACAAATCCGCACCCGAACCGACCCGCTATAAATGAACCCAATATTCGACCCAAACCCGGAAGAAAATGTCAAACTTAAATACAAAATGTATTGCCACGAATATACTGAACAGTGACATAGCCAAGGCAGAGCCAAATAAAAATGTTTTTAAACAGGAGCAGACAAATAATAAATTCAAAAACAATTTTTATACGTGAGCTCACGCGCACGCGCACGCGCACACGCACACGCACACGCACACGCACACACACACACACACACACACACACACACGCTTGAAAAACGTATCAAGAGGGAAGCCGAAAGGAGGCAGCTATACAAGTCCAAACTAAAGAACAGTTTTTAGCCTATGAACCGCAAATTAGACCCGCGATCACCCATGTCCGACCCGAACCGAACCCGTATCCGACACAGCACAACATTCTTCACCCGTTTCGTGAAAATCTGCGGTTCACCCACGGGTCACCTGCGGTTACCCGAAACCGTGCAGGACTCTGTGGTGGACTGCAGTGCAAAGTTTCACACCATTACGACACACAACAACAAAGATATTAAACTAATTTCATTGCTCTTTCTAACTTTGCCGCTCTGAGCATTGCTTAAGTCCCGCCCCCTGAGTTGGCTACAGCTGTGCCACAGTGCATCACTAATGACAACTAACTGCTGTTATGGACTGTCACAAGGTCCAGAGTTTCCCATATATAGAGTCATTTGTGGCGCAGTAGCACAGAATGAAAACTGAGTGCGACAAATAGCCCCCCCCCCCCAACACAATTCTGTCATTCTCACTCACACACAAAAAGCAAACGAGAGAGTTGGGTACTAAAATTCGGTATAGGTATGGAACTGGTGAAAACATTAACGTAGTAACCAGACTGAAATCTAACATCAATTTCAGTACCACACATGCAGCTGTTGTTTAATTACGCCTTCTCTCCACTGTTAAACAGAAGCACGCACACTTGGCAGCGGTGCGGACAACAACATGCCAAAGGTGAAACGTGCGGTTACAGTTCACAGGAAGTTCCAGATACTTCCATATGCTACAGGTGTTAAATACATTTACATGTAAAGGCTTGAATATGACTGATGTAATGAAACACTCGGAGACACAGTGTTTACTAAAGCCTCTGTGAAGAGCTAAGTAGCCTAGCACTGTGCTAATGGCACTAGCCTAGCACAGTGCTAATAGCACTAGCCTACCACTGTGCTAATATCACACTTGGAAATGACAGACTCAAGACATAAATGTTCAGACCAGTTACTGTGCAGATACAGGACCGTGACCATGTATGTGAATTCCTCAACCTATGACATGATGTGGTGCTAGTTTAATAATAATAGGTTAATAAGTACACACTTCCAAAACAGCCCCAACAAATTATTATAGTCTTTCTTTCTGCTCCTTTCAACTCATTTCACCCACTTCCACAACACATTAGTAGCAAACAATCTCACATTTTCTACAGGATCTGCACTAGTTTCTATTGATTCAACATAATGTTTATTTAAGTTTATTATTAAGGGGGGTGCAGAAAGAAGGTCACTGGTTTGATTCCAACACCAGACCTTTCTGTGTGGACTTTGTATGTTTTCTTTGTGTCTGCGTGAGTTTTCTCCCACCATCCAAACATATGCAGATAGACAGTGTTGGGAAAGTTCACCTTGATTAGGAACTAGTTCAAAGTTCAGTTCAAGTTACTCAATATGAATTAGTTCAGTTCATCGTTCATTCTTCCAAATTATGAACTAGAAGTTCATGGATCCCAAAATGAACTTTTTCCTTCTTTTTTGTGTTATTATTGTAAAGAGAAATTGCTTTGAATTGATGTCATTCTATCAGCTGTTGGCTTCACTTAAACAATCTCGTGGAAAATGTTAACATACTTTTTTTTTGTTGATCCAGAATTGAATAATTGTTGATTAGAATGTATAGTGTTTATATTGTTTGCATGTAAACTGAGGTGGTAGGATGTGTGTATTTTGTTGACTTTGTTTTTTGGTATATAGTTGAAGTTTAAGGCAGTTTAAACATATATCTTGTATTTCATTCATCTTCATTTTTCTCAGATATGATTTTTTTCTGCAGTATTGAATCTTATTTGTTTTTATTTAACCTTTATCTAACCAGGAAAAATGACCCATTAAGATTAAAAATGTGTTTTGCCAGTATCCTAATTCAGACAACAGCAGAAGAAGTTACAGACAATAGAGATGTCATCCACACTAAAAACATATAAACACTAAATAAAAGTTACTATTAAAGCAGTATTAAAACTGGTTTAATTAATTTGAAAAACATCTACATCTAGATCAGAGGTGTCAAACATGTGGCCCGAGGGCCAAATCCAGCCCTCCAAAGGGTTCAGTCTGGCCCCGGGATGAGTTTATGAAATGCAAAAATTAAACTGAAGATATAAATCATTTTATTTCAGGTTCCACAAATAAACCAATGTAATCTGCAGTGACTCAGATCAGTAAAATACTCTCATAATAACATATAAACACAACTCCAAATGTTCGTGTCATTTTATTGTATTTACACTAAAATGATCTTTTCATAAAAATACAAGTAACCTGAATAAATATGAAATTTTTTTAAATGTCTGAAAGGAAATTTTACCAATATTCTGTCTGTTATTGAATGTTTTATGTATGTTTTGTTGATCTACTTTGATCTGTAAATTGTAATTTACATGTGTAAATGATCAAATGAGACATACTATTGTTAAAACTGCATGTAGTTTTTTAAAAAAGAAATTTCAGTTTGTTCATGTTTTTCACATTATTTTAAAGAATGTAAACATTTTCATCACATAACTTAACTTTCTTACTCTAAAACATAGAGGAAATTTTGGAGTTGATATAATTTTTTACATTATTATGTTATTATTTCATTGGTCCGGCTCTCTGCAGATCAAATTTGGCTTAATGTGGCCCCTGAACTGAAAAGAGTTTGACACCCCTGATCTAGATTGATCCATTTCCCTTCATTTAAAATGACTTTGAAAGTAAAGAAGCTGAACATTTTGGAACATGTAGAGATAACAGATCCTGAGACCATGGACTGTAAATGATTCTAACAGTTGTAGACCAGTAAATTTGATGGAAGCAAACCTGAAAAACATTTCTAATATATATATATATATATGTATGTATATATATATATATATATATATATATATATATATATATATATATATATATATATATATATATATTTATATATATATATATATCTCCTATCTACTTCTGTGCTGTCCTTTAGTCCAGGCTTTTTTTTTTCCAGCCACTGGTATGTCTTTTCCATATCAGCCACGCAAATTGAGGAAGTGGCTGATATGGAAAAGACATACCAGTGGCTGGAAAAGGCTGGACTAAAGGACAGCACAGAGGCACTACTCATGGCTGCACAAGAACAAGCCCTGAACACCAGAGCAATAGAGGCCGGGGTCTACCACATCAGACAGGACCCCAGGTGTAGGCTGTGTGGAGAAGCCCCTGAAACAGTCCAGCACATCACAGCAGGGTGTAAGATGCTGGCAGGCAAGGCATCCATGGAGAGGCATAACCAGGTAGCGGGCATACTGTACAGGAACATCTGTAAAGAGTATGGACTGGAGGTCCCAGGGTCAAGATGGGAGAACCCCCCAAAGGTGACAGAGAACAAACAGGCCAAGATCCTGTGGGACTTCCAGATCCAGATGGACAAGATGGTGATGGCCAATCAGCCTGACATAGTGGTGGTGGATAAACATGAGAAGACAGTGGTGGTGATAGATGTAGCAGTCCCCAGTGATAGCAACATCAGAAAGAAAGAACATGAGAAGCTTGAGAAATACCAAGGGCTGAAAGAGGAGTTAGAGAAAATGTGGAGTGTGAAGGCAACAGTGGTACCAGTAGTGACTAGAGGCAGTGACCCCCAAGCTGGGAGAATGGCTCCAGCAGATACCAGCAACAACATCAGAAATCTCTGTACAAAAGAGTGCATTGCTAGGAACAGCTAAGATCCTGCGCAGAACCCTCAGGCTCCCAGGCCTCTGGTAGAGGACCCGAGTCTGAAGGAGACACCGCCCACGTGGGGCGAGAGGAACATTTTTTTTTTTTATATGTGTGTGTTTCAGTTGGTGTGTAAATGGTTTTCTTACTGTAGCAGAAACTAACAAGTGCTGCTCAGATGTCCTTTCAGGCATGCTGTGACTTTTCCTTTGTGTGTCACTGTTATGTAACGCTTTAAGAAGCTGATCGGCTGAACTAAGTTGACACTGGAAGGAAAGATTGACCTGAATCTCATTTTACAGGATTACAGTGTCTGTATTCATGACGCATTTTCAGGACCAGTTTGTGGAAACAGAGCTCAGCTACTGGTAAGACATTTTCCACAGTGGTTTACAGTGTTGTTTATCACACCTGCAACAAAACAAACCCCAAAAAGATCTGAAGTCCTCAGACAGACAGACTTTTTGTGTCTTTTACCTGCGGCTTTTTACGCAGGTAACTCTCATGAGGAACACAGAACTGAAATCCATCCATTTTTCAGTTAATATTAGGGACACATTCTTACCATTAAAGGTGTCATTCAGCTGAAAACCACTTTTCCACGCTCCTTTTGGAATCTGATGGGTCACCCAGACTTACCAACACATGCTCCTTTGACACTGGTTCATCACCTCCACTGGCTGCATACTGCATTCACACAAAACAATGAGACCTAGACCTAGAAAAAGTCCATCAGATGGACTTTAGCATCACCCATGTGGGGTTAAACTCTCCCCCTATTGCAGTGAATCTGAAGTAGCATTAGCATTAGCATCAACGAGACAAGACGGCGCCACAGTAGCTGCTGCACAACCTGGAAAAAAATGGCGGATCAAACTGGTTCATGTGGTCTCTGTGGAAATAAAGTCTTTTTTTCCATGCATGTTTTCAGAATGAGCAACGGCACGAAACCTAGCTGGATGATACTCTGGCAAACACTCACACAGAGCGGGGGGGGGGGGTGTTCCTTCATGCATTCTGAGCCAATCAGAGATGCCTCGTCACCGTGTCATGGACATGTATGAGGAGGTACCGATAAACTCTGTTGTTCGACCTCAAGTCATTGTTCTACTGTGAAAAAACAGCTGGAAACAAAACAATCCTGAGGTTTTCTTTTTAAATAGAACCAACACACAATGTAATATTAATAAAATAACTGTGGAATGACAGCTTTAATATCTTCAGTATAATTTTCACATTTCACAAATTCATCCCATGGGCCATATTGGACCCTTTGGTGGACCACTTTTGGCCCACAGGCCTTATGTTTGACACCTAAGTTGTTTTATAATAGTTCATACACCATATATACATAAAATACTGTAGTTACCACAGGTGGAAGTAACTAAGTAGAAGTACTTTCTTCACTGTACTTAAGTACAGTTTTTAGGTATCTGTACTTTACTTGAGTATTTATTTTTCTGCCAACTTTTTACTTTTACTCCCTACATTTTCATATAAATATCTGTACTTTATACTCTTTACAGAATAGACTTACAGTATTACTGTTTCAAACTAGACAAATGTGACAGTATGAAAAGTAAGTTGTCAATCAGAAATTGTGACATACCTTTACATAATTTAGACATTTTATCTCATAATTTTGAGTTTTTTCTCATTATTTTGACTTTTTATCATACAATTTAGATATTTTTAATCTCATAATTATATTTTTTTAATCTCCTATTAACAACTTTTACATTTTTGCTAAATGACCCGGATGAAGTGGGAGACGACGAGTACGAGTATGAGTACGAGTTCTGTCCATACCCACAAAACTGAGTACCATGACCCAATAAAACACATCATCTACACAAAAACTCACTTTTAAAGGCTTTATTTTTTCACATGTTTCTGTTTTTTCCTGCTTAAATGAGTTTTATTTCATGCAGTTTTGCATTTTACTTTATTACAATTAAGAAGATGTACTTTTTAAAAAACTTTTACTTAAGTAAAGGAGTTGGCTCCTGTCTTATCGAATCAGCTTCCCTTTAATATTAAAGAGGTCGACGCAGTCTCTACATTTAAAATTAGGTTGAAAACATTCCTGTTTGAGAAAAACTATGGTCAGGTTAGTTAAAAACAGACTGAAGTCACAGTTCAGTCTAAGCTGCACTAGGAGCTAGAATACTGGGGAAGTACAGACACTGAGATCTTTCTTTCTCTCTCTCACACCTGTTTCTGTCATTTTATAACCTATCTTTCATACCAAGTTTGTTCATTGCTACACAGTAAATTTTGCAGTGTTAAATCAACACTTAGAGAGTTTATTTAACTTCTTCTAGAGTGTATTTGGTCCCATTGTCTCCAAATTAACACTGCAAAATCTACAGTGTAGTCACCTGGTGTCCCCTTTCCCCCCTCCCCCCCTGGGGAGAGTGGTGACTCTCTTGACAGTGTCTGCGTGGGAGCCATGGACGACAGGACCTGCAGTGACTTGCCTGTGGTGAGTGGTTCTCCTCAAGATTTCTTCTTTTTCCCACTGGGCTTTGAAGTTTTTTCTTGGCGAGAAGGAGGGTCTAAGGACAGGGGATGCCTAGGACTGTTCATATGTCTCTGTAATTGATTGTGTTTCTGTAAAGCCCTCTGAGACGACTTTGTTGTGATTTGGGGCTTTATAAATAAAATTGAATTGATAGTTAAACCAGTATTATTACTGTAGATCATTTTTGAACCATAGCCGCCACCAATACACAGATAAAGATAATAAGATCCTAATTTATGTCTAACAATTTCTATACTATCAATAAGAAGTAACAAGGATGTTAACGGGGACAATGAACATCCTAATATTTGTAGAATGTGATGATGTAAAGCACTACTGTGTATTTTATAATGACTTCAAAGAGCCAATATGGATGTTCATTAGCAGCCAGTTAATGGTTAATATACTCATGACTGAATAAAATATGCATAATATCCCTCTGACTAAGTGAATTGTCTCCACAGTAAATAATTTCATCATCCAACATATTGAAAACTGTCATGTTGCATTAGTCATAGCCTTGCATCCACCTCAGGGAAAGAACAGTCTCTTCATTTATTTCTTACATGATTCGTATTCATCTTCTCTCCCCTTGGTAAGTTTCCAACAGTTGGGATGGTAATGCATAACAAACATTTGGCAAAAGAATCACTGTGGTCCTCAATGTTATTTTTTTTTTTTTTTACCTCACAGACAGAAATTAGTTACAGCAGAAGCAAACATGTAGACATACAATGATGAAAGTGTCACAATTCATGTGAGGCCAGAATGAAATCACTGTCCAGAGGAAGGAAGGAGGCTTTGGATACCTGAGCTGTTAGAATATAACACAGCAGAATAAACACAGACACTCAGGTTTCTGCACAGAATCACAATACGTTGTTAATACCAGAGGGACATGATTGTATTGGATAGATGCTCCGTTCAAGGAGAATAAACAGTAGCAGAAAATAAATTATTGTCAGGACTGAACTAGTTTGAACCCAAATGCACAAAACTCAAAAATAAACTAAGGTTTAATGACAAATTACAACATAAAACAACAAAGGATTTGTAACAAATGTCAAAAGTATCAAATAAAATCACTGTGAAAAAGGAAAATCGATAATATGACAAAGTATTAAATGAAATTCAATCACTTGGAGGAAAAACTTTTATGAGACAAAGTATCAAAGGAAAAACTTAAAGATGTCATTCCACTGAAAACCACTTTTCCACGCTCCTTTTGGAATCTGATGGGTCACCCAGACTTACCAACACATGCTCCTTTGACAGTGGTTCATCACCTCCACTGGCTGCATACTGCATTCACACAAAACAACAAGAGGAACCAGGGACCCAGAAAAAGCCGGTCCATCTGACGACAGATGAACTTTAGTGTCACCCACATGGGGTTAATCCTGTCCTCCATTGCAGCGAATCTGAAGTAGCATTAGCATTAGCATCTACAAGAGAAGACGGTGCCATAGTAGCTGCTGCACAAACATTAAAAAAATGGCGGATCAAACTAGTTCATGTGCTCTGTGGAAATAAAGCCTTGTGTTTTTCCCTGCATGTTTTTAGAACAAGCAACGGCACGAAACCTAGATGGATATTACTCTGGTAAAGGTAAACACATACAGGGAGCAAGAGGGGAAGGGGGGAGTGTTCCTTCACGCATTCTGAGCCAACCAGAGACGCCTCATCACCATGTCATGGACATGTATGAGGAAGTACCGTTAACTCTGTTTTTCTATCCTCCAAAAAAAGCTAGATATAAAGAAATCCTGATGTTTTCTTAAATAGAACCAACACACAATGTATTCAATAAGAACAGAGAACACAGCTGCAGCTGTGGTTCAGTTGGTAGAGCGGTCGTCCAATGACTGTTCGTGTCCCAGCTCTGGCTGTCCACATGTCGAAGTGTCCTTGGGCAAAACACTGAAACCCCGTCTCCTAGTAGGACTGACAGAACCTTAGAAACCTACTGGTGTATGAGTGTGTGTGAATGGGTGAATGTGAGGCTAATGTAAAGCACTTTGAGCACCATGAAGGTGGGAAAAAATCTATATAAGTGCAGAACATTTACATGCTCTAAATAACAAGATTTTTAGTTGAATTTTGAATAATATTTTTTGTTTAGAGCAGGCATGTGCACACGACTCCACAAAGGGGTGGTGTATGGAATTAGATTTGTATTAAAACCTTCAAGCAAAACTTCTTCAAAGTCAAACAAAAAATGGATTTGAGAAAGAAATAAATTAAATCAATCAAATATCACTTTAAAAAAAAGATTATTGTGTGCACGAACTGAACTGAAACTGAAACAAAGGGTCAGTGTTGCTGCAGGTTTTTGTTCCAAACAACCAGGGGTTCACAGTTTGACCATTCGACCAGTGTTGGGAAAGTTTAACCTTAATTAGGAACTAGTTCAAAGTTCAGTTCAAGTTACTCAATATGAATTAGTTATGGAAGTTCATGGATCCCAAAATTAACTTTTTCGTTCTTTTTTTGTGTTATTATTGTAAACTTATTATTAACTGTTCCTGACGTTATCCTGACCGTAGTCAGGAAATCAGGGGAAAATGCCGAAGTAAGTACCTTACCCCGGGGTTAACTTCCCTCTGTTTCAGTCAGTTTCATTTTCAATGTTTATTTCCAAGAACGGGACAACACCTGCTCCGGTCGCAGGTCATTTAACTCTTTTTCTCCGCTCCTAAAAACTCTCTGCATCTCTCTCTCTCTCTCTCTCTCTCTCTCTCTCTCTCTCTCTCTCTCTCTCTTTCTCTCTCTCTCTCTGCCCCGCCCACAACACTTCTCATTGGCTATTCCACAACATTATGTTGCCAATATTAGTTCAGAATAATACAAAAATGACATCTATGATAATGCTGTGTTTTGATCCCATTCTATACCTTATAGGATTCAATAATTACAACGTGATGAGAATGAAATATGAACTACATAAGAGCGCAGTTCAATAAATGCCAGAATAACCGTGTTCACAACTTCCTGTTCATTTGGCAAAAATGAACGAGTCGTTCACGTTCATCAAAAATATGATATCGTTCATGAATTATGAACTCGTTCAGGTACAACACTGCTGAAGACTGAGATGAGTTGATTAATTGAGTCCAGTTGGTGTTCTGCTGCTGTTGGAACCAAAACCTTTAGCCTCACCAGCCGTTTGTGGAACAGTTTGGACATGCCTGGTTTAGAGGATAAAACAAACATGTTCATTTTAGTCAAACATATGTTTTTTAGAGAAAGTGATCATTTTGTGTGGTGTCCAGTGGTCTCTTGGTTTTTTTTCAGAGTTGTATATGTACATTAAAGGGGACATATCATACAAAATGCAGTGTTTAATGTTTTTATAGCATGAACATATGTTGCTTGTGTGTGAGGAGACCCTTAAATTATGAACAAAATCCACCCACTCTCCTTTTCACCTGATCTATTTCTTGTTGGAGGGGGATAAAAACACACTTGGATTCTGGTTGTGATTAGTGACACTTTTTTCCTCATAATTTTCACTTTTTATCGAATGATTTTGACTTTTTATCAAATGATTTTGACTTCACTTAATGCACTTTATAATCCAGTGCACCTTATATATGAAGAACCTAAAAAATAAACCATTCATTGACAGTGCACCTTATAATGACTAAATATTGTCATTATAAGGTGCAAGTGACAAAAATGAGACTAAACTAGATGTAAATGTTGCTCTTTTAATGATAACTACAATTAAATATATAATGCAGTTATAGATGACCAATAAAAAACAGCTTAAGAAATAAAAAAAACATTCCTAAAATGTATTAGTTTTTGTTGACAAAAACAAAATGTGATGTTATTTTAATTATTTTAGCCGTGTTCTTATTTATTTATTTATTGTTGCTGTCTCTCACGGCATCAAATTATGTCCCCACCAATGTCAACATCATGATTACTCCCATGCAATTGAGAAATTGTAGTTTTTTACTTTTACTTAAGTATAGGAGTTAAATCAGTACTTCTACTTTTACTAGAATATTTTTTCACATAAGTAGCTGTACTTCTACATAGGTACAGAATGTGAGTACTTTTACCACCTCTGATGATGAGTCCACTTTAAACACTAAAATACTGTATGTTATTTGTTATAACCTGATCTGTTTTTCCTTCTTATGAAAACCTGCTGCTGGTTTATGCATCAAAACCTGTCCACACACACACACACACACACACACACACACATACGCACACACACACACACACATATGAGTGGGTTGTGTGGATGTACTGTAAGATCTAATACAGAGCATGACTGGTTGTAATGGAGAAGGAAAACCAGATCATTGGCTCCAACTGAATAGTGAAAAATCTGATTTAGAAAATATGGGAAAATGGAGAAAAAACCAGAGCTTTTGTGACCCTGGGTTTGATGTTAGATGAAAGCGAAATGATACGAAGAGCTGCAGTGTCTCTCCACATGAGAGAAGCTACTTATAAAACTGTAACCTTGTATTTGTTAAAAAAAATAAAATAAATGCAGCTGAAGCTGGTGTTGTTGTGTTGTTGAATTTCATCCTCTTGAACTGTGAAAGAGTTTACATAAAGATGGGAATGAAATGAGAGGATGAGGACAGACCAAAAAAACCCAAATCTAGTTCAATTATAACCTTCCTCTTTTGCTGCTGTGATACTTCCTTCCTCTTTTCTCTGCTGCCTTCATCATCATCATCATCATCATCATCATCATCATCATCATCATCATCATCATCATCACTTACTTTTTAACTTAGTAGTTATTTATTACCTGGTCTGTTCAGTCTTTTGATGAAACTTTAAGGAATGATAGATAATGGGTCAAAGGAAAACCCATTAGATTTTGAACGATGAAGGTCGAAGGTCAAGGTCACACTAAAGGTTAACAGCTAAAACACATCAGTGATAATACCTCAGGATTCAGACACGATAGAATCTCACTGGGTTTTTTTTTTTCATTCACATCAGATGGGTCAACACCTATGGCTCCATCATGTCACGTTTTAACATCATATGACATCATATCAAGCCTTGACTCTAAAAGGTTTGGAGTTGATATTCTTTACTGCTTCTGCCTATTTCAGATCATATTGAGAAGTAAAATCAGTTTGATACCTCTGCTCTAACTAATGCAGTGAGTTGATAGAGAGCATGAAGACTGGACTGTATTTGCATGGAAAAACTCATGTGGTTCTGATGAGTCCAAACTGACCCTGTTCCCAAGTGATGGATGAAGTGATTACCCATCATGCCTTGTTCCTACAGTAAAAGCCTGTGGGGCCAGTGTTAGTCTGTGCTTGAATCAGTTGATCAGGTCTGGGTTTAGCAAAGCAATATCCATATATAAACAGAACTAAATGTTGTATCATTGCATAATGAATCAAAGCTGAAGGCGGGACCCTTGGGTCTGACACATTTATCATTCAGCTCATCATCGTATGAACCTCCAACACTTCATTTTTTATAAGATTAAACCCGAGTATGATATTTCATCTGCTTAGTTCATTACTTCCATTCACTCCCTGAGGGCAGAGCAAAGCTTTGCAGGACTGAAAAACATAAAAACCCATTTATACATAATGCCCACGTATATCTGACCCATACAGATGTGCTGTAGGAAACACAAAATGGACAGAATTCTTTATCTTTAATAAAAAAATTTGACCCTAAGCTGCTCAATAGTGGTTGAGCAGTTTTGGTTTTTCATCCAGTCATGAAGCAAAAATAAATAAATGTTTTTAAAAAAGCTTCCATTTACACCACAGTTGTCAAACATAAGGCCTGGGGGCCAAATCTGGCCCGTAGTATGAATAACAATCAATGGTGTAAAAATAATTTTAATTCAAGTTACACATACAGAATATTTATATCTCCATTGAGTCAGAAAAAGAGAATTAAAAAGTAGGTGAGACCAACTCTCCATTTGTTTCCTGGATCCAGTAACGATACAATATATAAACTTAGGAAAAAGTGGGGGGTATGAAATCATCTGGGTGGAGAAGTGGGGGTGTCACAACACCCCCATCCACCACGGCTGTGACGCCCATGTTTAAAAATGCATATTTAGATAAAATGTTAAAATTGTGAAATTAAAAGTCATAATTATGAGATAATAGTCATATACAGTAACTATAATATAAAGTCACAGTTTCTCTCTGAAGTCACTTATTTTTCACTGTCACATCTGTTTAGCTTGAAAAAGTAACGAGTCTATTTTGAGAATATAAAGAGTATAAAGTACAGATATTTACACAAAAAAGTAGGAAGTAAAAGTAAAAAGTTGTTAGAAAAATAAATACTCAAGTAAAGTACAGATACCTAAAGAATCTACTTAAGTACAATAATGAAGTACTTTTACTTAATTACTTTCCACTTCTTGTCCTGACAACTAGTGGGAGTGGGTGTTGAGTGAAATAAAATAAAAGAGACAAAAACATAACCCCCCCCCATCTACCCCATCAACCCCAACCATCACCACTCAGTATATAGTAATATGCATATCCATGTACATATTTATTTTATTTTCAGATTTTTCTCTATATTCTTATTTATATTTGACTTACTTTATACTTATTTCTTATTCTAGTCTTTCTTATCTTGTATATTTGTGTATATTGTTATAGTTGTATATTTGTATAGTTATATTTTGCTTTTTACATCTTTGCACAGTCTTAAAGGCGTGTCGCTTCCATTTCAATGTGGACGCTCAAATAAAGAATTCAGATTCAGATTCAGATTCAGATTCAGATTCAGATTCAGATTCAGATTCAGATTCAGATTCAGATTCAGATTCAGATTCAGATTGTAAAAAAAGCACAGAAGACACAACCAGTGAGAGTGAGGTACAGGCTGCATGAAAGGGGAGCAGGTAATCTGGGCTTTAAGACTTCAATAGGCATTAAGGGAACGCTCTTATTAGATTGGAGCAGGGCGCGTGTTCTCCTCAGAGGTGGAGACTAATTGGATATCAGCAAATCAGAGAAGCTGACGTCATGACACAAGGCAGGAACGTGAACGATGCTCGACATGGAAATAGCACCTGTACTGGCAATGAAGAAGGATGATGACATGGCAATGTTTAAATAGCATAAGTGTGTTCTGCTCTAACAAAGTCACACACACACAGTGATGTTTGTGTTGGCATGTGTAACACGTGTCCTTCTGCTTTAATTAGATTCCTCTCTCACATCTCATGCTAGAAGCGTAACACCGCCTGCACACCCCACTCATCTGTTTTATTACCCAAAAACAAAAGGGAGTGAAAGAAAAAAGAAGTGGGAGCAAAATAGAAGATAGATGTTTGATGTGTTTGAGCAGAAGAAAAGAGATGAAAGATTAAAGAAATAGAACAAAGGAGGAGTAAGACTGTTCTGTGTAACATGTGCATGTCTGTGATGCGTTCAAAACCCGTGGGATAAAACAGTGGAAATGAGGTCTTTGAATCACTGTGATGTGATTTTACATCCTATAGTGTCACATGGTTGTTTGACTCTTACATCACACACAGTTTTCCTTCAGCTCTGTGCAGCACTGCCTTGAATTTTACATCACACACACACACACACACACACACACACACACACACACACACACATGTCTCTGTTGGCTTGCTGGTTTGATTAATGCTGTATTCACTCCTGGATTGGAATAAAAAGGATTGATGGATAAACAAGGAGGGTTACTTCAGCTGCTTTTTGAAGAATTAAACTGAGAAACCATTAACATGTCTAGAGTTAGTGATGAATGCATTACTTATAGTCCATCCTGATACAGTGTGCAACAAAAACAAAAGTTTTATCCTTTCACTTCACTAGGGGTTTATAGTTTTTGATAGTTATAGACTAATTATATTTATGCAAGGGATAATGTATTGCCCACGCGTATACTGAGTATATTTAAAACTAAATTAAAACAAAGGGACAAAGGGGGCACAAGGGGCAGAGGGGACAGAGGGGACAGAGGGGGCAGAGGGGGCAGAAGGGGCAGAAGGGGCAGGGGGGGCAGAAGGGGCAGAGGGGGCACAGGGGGCAGAGGGGGCACAGGGGGCAGAAGGGGCAGAAGGGGCAGAAGGGGCAGAAGGGGCAGAGGGGACAGAGGGGGCAGAGGGGGCAGAGGGGGCAGAGGGGGCAGAAGGGGCAGAGGGGATAGAAGGGGCAGAGGGGGCAGAGGGGGCAGAGGGGGCAGAGGGGGTAGATGGGGCAGAGGGGGCAGAGGGGGCAGAGGGGGCAGAGGGGGCAGAGGGGGCAGAGGGGGCAGAGGGGATGAGAGCTTTGCAACTGCAGTGTCATGTCATTGCAACCTGTCCATTGTTGTTGTTGCTGAACATTTTGTCAGTCCTAGGGGGGCCCTCTAGTGGCTGGAGCTCCAAGCATCTGCCTGACTGGCCTGTCCTCAAGCCCCGCCCCCCTGGGTATAATGTTAATGTATGTTTTAAATCTACAGAATGTAAGGTTTGGGGTATTCTAGTGGATACTATGGAACCATTTTCATCCTAAGTGATGTGCTTAGAGGTGTTTGATCAATTTTATTTTTAATATGGAAGGTCAAAGGTCAGTATAGGCCCTTAGACATCAGAAATTAATGACATTGAGTTATTCATGTTAAGGGGTAAAAACCTCACTAGTACCTGGGATGGGATTGTCACAGTGGAACAATATATTCTAACACCATTTTATGCTGAGTCTATTTTTGTATTTTCTCTCTTAAGTCCCTCATGGCCCCTTTTTTCCCCCAAAACCTAACACCCTAACACCAACACTTTTTCCAAACTTGCTAATATGCTTAAACTTAAGTGTAACCATGACATTGTGTGGACTTTTCCCAAAATTTAATTCATTGTGTCTGTACATATATTTGGAAGGGATATATATATATTCTTGTATGTATACATTTAATGCGAGTCCAGTATCTGACGTGGGTGGGATGAGTGGCTTTGTGTGTATTGGGGGGGGTGGGGATAGATTTAAATAAGGGGGGTGACTGACTCTCCTTTGCCCCCACAACACAGGAGACATTTAAGTCCAGATGTAGCTGACTGTAGGTCTGGGTCAGGTCTTTGACAGCCTGCTGGACAACTGTTTGTTTTAATATTTTTATTTTATTTTTTAAACATTATTATTTATTATAATAGAAGGTCAGTGTCGTATACGATAATAAACAGTACAATAAACTGTAGAACTAAAATGATTACACTAATCTGCCTTTGCACAAAAAACAAATGTTCAATCCAATAAAAATGTTCTTGTTCTACTTTTTAATTTTTTGGTGGTGGTGGTGGTAGTGGGATAATACAATTTATAATATTGTCTGTTAGTGAACTGATGCTATTTTATGTTAATATGACACATTTTTTCAAGAAATGACTCCTCTATCTTTACATCAGATATGCCATTTTCCAAACTAATAATTAAGAAGGCGGTCACAGACAGCAGACCTCTGATAAGGCTTGACTTTTCATGAACACATGACATGATGGAGCCATAGGTGTTGACCCATCTGATGTCTGATTCACCATGTGAATGAAAAAAAAAAAACTGTGAGATTCTATCTTGTCTGAATCCTGAGATATTATCACTGATGTGTTTTAGTTGTTGACTTTTAGTGTGACCTT
>CM035790.1:9627662-9642662 GCA_020466265.1 Siphamia tubifer
CAGAAGGAAACTGTTACAAATGATAACATCAGTGGTTTTCAATTAAAGCTGATGGTTAATTCTTCATTAGTTTCATGTTCTTTTAGATTTGACCAGGTTTGTGCAAAATTCTTCAGATTGTGGTGACTCAATAAAAAATGTTAGATTGGAAAATTTAGATTTTTTACATGTTCACATAAAAATTATTTCTCAGTTTTAACCAGAGTTGGAAAATAATTAAATAAAAGTACTTCATTATTGTACTTAAGTAGATTTTTTTAGGTATCTTGTACTTTACTCAAGTATTTTTTCTGCCAACTTTGTACTTTTATTCCCTTCATTTGTTCATAAATATCTGTACTTTATACTCCTTACATTCTCAGGATAGACTCATTATTTTTTGAAACTAAACAGATGTGACAGTATGAAAAATAAATGACTTCAGAAGGAAAATAAACACAGGAGAATATTTTTGACTTTTTAGCTCCTAGTTTTGACTTTATTTCACTTGTGCCATTTTATCTAATAATTTTCACTCTTTTTCTCATAATTGTGCATTTCTTGTTCCATATTTGGGAGTTCTTATTTTTAAAATCTCATATTTATTACTTTTTTTGTGATTTTTTTTTTCTCCCTTTCTTCCTAAATTTCCATACCCACAAAACTGAGTACAATGACCTGATCAAACACATTATATACAAAGTAACTCACTATCAAACATTTTATTTTTGCATTGTTTTATGATATTGTGTGATTCAGTAAATATTGTTTCATTTATGGCAAAAAAAAAAATCTGTTTTACTTTTTACTATTTTCACTTCATTACAATTAAGAAGTTGTACTTTTTTTTACTTTTACTTAAAGGTGTCATTCCGCTGAAAACCACTTTTCCATGCTCCTTTTGGAATCTGATGGGTCACCCCGACACCCTGACTGGCTGCATACTGCATTCACAGAAAACAATAAGAGGAACGAGGGACCCAGAAAAAGCCGGTCTATCTGACTTCAGACGAACTTTAGCGTCACCCACTTGGGGTTAAACCCGTCCCAGAGAGCGAATCTGAAGTAGCATTAGCATTAGCATCTACAAGAGAAGACGGAGCCACAGTAGCTGCTGCACAAACTGGAAAAAAATGGCCGATCAAACTGGTTCATGTGCTCTCTGTGGAAATAAAGCCTTGTTTTTTTCCCTCATTTTCAGAACAACCTAGCTGGATGCTACTCTGGTAAAAGTAAATACATACATAGTGAGAGGGGAGGGAGGAGTGTTCCTTCACGTATTCTGAGCCAATCAGAGACGCCTTGTGACCGCGTCATGAACATGTATGAGGAAGTATTGGTAAACTCTATTGTTTGACCTCAAGTCATTTTTCTACTGTGAAAAAACAGCTGGAAATAAAAACAATCCTGATGTTGTTTAAATAGAACCAACACACAATGTATTCAATAACAATGAAGAACACAGTAATATTAATGAAATAACCATGGAATGACACAATTTGAATCAGTACTTCTACTTTTACCAGAGTATTTTTTTTACAACAGTAGCTGTACTTTTACCTAAGTACAGAATGTGAGTACTTTTAACACCTCAGCTTTTAACACATGCCTGATTTAGTCACAATCACATAATATTTTCAACAGTTTTGTTTTTATTGTCCAGTGTCGTCAAAGCTCCTATAGATGTTCTAACAGGGTCAGATCAGGTGACTATGATAGCTCGTATATATGATAAAACTCATCCTTTATTCTGCCTATGGTTGAAAATCCCCCGTTAAGTTTTTTAGGAAATGGCTGTGGCTGAGTGGACAAAAAAAAGGACAGTCAACGGAGGCTTCACACTGCTGTATATCTGACCACAGTGCAACATTACACACACTTTATGCATACCAGAGTCAGCTATGAATAAAGTGAGTGGTTTGTGGGTAGCACTCTCAGTGTGTGGACTTGGAGTCCTCTGCATAATATTATCTCCACTTTATATGCAGTATTTAGAAACTGTGCTGCACAGTTTAGCTTATGCAGAATGATTTCTACTGTAATAATTTCATATATTTCTGCACAGATTAGGATGCATGATGACACACTGCACAAATGGATGGATTTAATTTACAGTCAGCAGTGACCAGTTGTATTTATATTCTTTGTTGAAGTTTGAGTGACAGTACCACAGTGTGGAAATACTGCATTCTGCTCATTGTTTATAATTGCATTTATTTTACTCCTGATTTAATGTCTGAGATGCATTTTACTCCCATTTTACTCTCATTTGGTCTACTCTAAAGATTGTTATATTATTTAACCTACAGCAGTGTATCACATCCTACACTGTAAACCTGAACATTCAGAATAATTAAATATATTCAGTTGTGAATACTCAAAGTTTCATGAATAGTACTACTAATTCAAATGTATTCAGTTGCTGTAACATGTTCTTCTTTTTAAGTACTTCCAATGAATATTTTTTTTTATTAAAGGGAACTATTGTGGATATAAGTGAACATAATTGAAAAATATAGATAAGGTACAACTGAGTGGAATTAATAATTAAATGCTGAGAATGATATTTTACTGTTACTTATATTGTTTCAAATAAGAATGATTGAAAAAAATAAACTTAACTGATGTAGTAGATGATGAAATATATTTTCAAATCACTCCAAATAACCACCAATATCTATCACACACAAAAAATGACAATCACAAAACATAGTCATTTTATTCAGGGGCGGCTGTGGTTCAGTTGGAGGTCAGAGGTTATTGTCCCAGCTCTGTCTGTCCACATGTCCAAGTGTCCTTGGACAAAGACACTGAACCCTGTCTTAGTCTCCCAGTAGGACTGACAGAACCTTAGAATACTAAGTTAATAAGTAATGTTTTAACTTAAGTATACTTTCAGATTTGCTTTATTGTCATCGCAACAAGTACAACGACAGCGTTAAGGTGCAAGACATAGAAAATAGAAAATATGTATATAAAGTTTTTTTTTTTAAAGTAAAAATGCAGAACATTTAAAAAGTACTAAAACACAATATACAGATATAAATTATGAAAAATATAAAAACAAACTATATGCACAGTGAATTATTATTATTGCACATAAGAATATAATATAGGGTGAATGCATTGTTCAGCTGTTTGTCCTGGTTTTGATGGTTCTGTAGCGTCTGCATGAAGGATGGTGACAGTCCCCATGACCTCAGCCATTATGGTGACTCTGCAGTTGTTTCCTATTTTCTCTAAATTTTAAGTTCAGGAAATATGGATTTTTTAAGTTTCATCAAGTTAAAAATAATTGAGGCAATCAATTGTCTTAAATTTTTGGAGTTCTACTAACTTATTCAGGTTTACTGTGTACGAGAACATCAGATGTTTGTTATTGTAAAGATCATATATTTATATATGCTACATATCTTTTCATAAACTTAGAAAAACAGGAAAGTTTCCTGCTCTCCAACAAAACACTTTCATACTAATTGAACTTGGGTTTAAATATTGTTTTTAGTAGTAGAAACACTTACATTTTTATGCCGACATATAAAATCAATACATTTGGAGATGATGATGATGATGATGATGATGATGATGATGATGATGAATGCTGCAGTCTGAAAAGTATCTACATCTGTTAAATAAATGTGCACCATTTTCCTCTGAGGTGTGCTATAAATATGTATACAATATAAAAAATCCAATAAAAGTACTTATAATCCTACCTAAAATAACTTGATAATTACTGTTTACAACATAAAGAATGATGCAAGATTTAATTATCCAAATGAAAGTGACATTTGTTTTGGTTTTGACCACTAGAGGGCAGAGAAAATTCAAAACACACTTGATAGCTTCACAACTTTAACATCAATCATTAACAGAGGTGGTCAAAGTAATCACATTCTGTACTTAAACAGAAGTACAGGTACTCAGGTAAAAGTAGAAGTACTGATTCAACTATTCTACTTAAGTAACAATAAAAAAGTACAACTTCTCAATTGTAATAAAGTACAAAAGTGAAAAGTAAAACCATTTTTTTTGTCATGAACGCAATAATACTTCAGAAAATAAAATCAGAAAAGTTTAAAAAGTTTGTAAAATAAAGCCTTTAAAAGTGAGTTACTGTGTAAATAATGTGTTTGATCGAGTCACAGTTACTCAGTTTTGTGCATATGGGCAGAAAATTTAGGAAAAATGGGGGAAGAAAAGTCACAATTAAGATTAAAAAAAAAAGTTATGAGATTTTTTTTTAAAAATAAGAAAAGTTATGAATATAACATAAAAATGTATAATTTTAAGATAAAAACTCAAAATTGTGAGATAAAAAGTCCAAATTATAAGATAAAAAGTAATATAACTATAATATATATAGTCACTGATTTCCCCTTATTTTTCCTACTGTCACATCTGTTTAGTTTGTAAAATTAATAAGTTTATTCTGAAAATGTAAAGAGTATAAGGTACAGATATTTATACAAAAATGTAGGGAGTAAAAGTAAAAAGTTGCCAGAAAAATAAATACTCAAGTAAAGTACAGTAATGAAGTACTTTTACTGAGTTCTTTTACACCTCTGATCATCAAACATGTATGAAGCATAAAAGTGGTTTATTTGAAACAGATCTAGAGTAAATGAACCAAATATTGCTTATTTTATTTTTGGTTCGTCTTCAGCAGCAACATTGAAGTCACTGAAATCCTGCAAAACAAAGGCCGTTCATGTGTCTTGTCTGAGTTAATAAACTGTTAGAAGGATTAAGTGAAGCAGGGTGTAGTATGACAACTGGTTGACAGTGGGATTAAAAAGCTCACAAAGTATTGGACTGTCTTAAGTAAAAGGATAAAAGATGTGAAACAGTGCTCGGTTTATCTGAGTCTTCATCTAAAGCAGGGGTTTCAAACATGCGGCCCGTGGGCCAAATGTGGCCCGCCAATAGTTCCAATGCAAACCAATGAAGAGCATAATAACCTGTTAAATGACTCTATACTTTTGCCTATAAATGATGATAACTTCACATTTTTGTCATTAATTGAATGCAAAAAGTATTAAATTATGAAAATATTTACATTTACAAACTATCCTGTAACAATAAAATGTGAATAACCTGAACAAATGTGAACAATGTGAAATGTCTAAAGAAAATTAGACACAATTTGAATCATTTTCTGCTTCTGTTACTAAGAGTTTAGTGTCTTTGTAAAACTGATCCACAATAAAACACATGGATAAATGATAAATTGAGGCAGAATATTGTTAAAATGTACCTTTTTTTTTTCATTTGGAGAATTTATAAAAGTATTTTCAGAATTTAATGGGGGGAGTTTTGCACTAAAACAAAAACAAAACTTTAGAGTTGTCATTATTTATAGGTTCTTATGTTTTCATTTTACCAAACTGGCTCATTGGAGATCAAATTAAGTTGAATGTGGCCCCTGAAGAAAATTACTTTGAGACCTGTTGAGGCACATTTTGGAATAAACATCCAAAATGTCATAAGTTTTTCATTTTATTTTGCAATAAATGGCCGCATTTTGTAATAAATTTTGCCACATTATGTAATAAGTTATTATATTTTGAGAAGATTATTACAAGTGCACTTTCAACTTGTTTATTCTCTAGAAAATGTAATAACATGGTGCATTACGTAATAACAATTCAAAAGCATAGTTTCTTTGTTTGTTAATTGTATTTAACTTTCATTTGGGCATTTTAGACAGAATTTGCCAGAAAACCTCCTTGGGTCTTAACCCTTGTGTGGTCCTTCGGGTCAAAGAGACCCGGTGGTTCACAAATGTACCTTTTTATACGTACTGTAGGATGCCATTGCTTACTACTGAAAACAGTAATATATCCTTGGGGGGTGGGGTGATGAGTCTATGGAACTGAACTTTGGAATCTGGGTTTTTAAGACCTGATTGTAGGACACAGCCAGTGTGTCTTTTACGAAGGACCGCGCAAGGGTTAAGAGGTTAAACAACGTAAGTGTGTTCTGCTTGTTTACAGAGCTGCTGTGACCAGATCATTTATCCACTAACATTCATTTTAAACAAATATAAAATTGCCTCAAAATATTTCTGTAATTTCAAATTGTCCTAATGTCTAATATGTCTAATTAACAGCCAAGACATAAACCACTGGGAATATTTCCCAAACAGCTCCTGGGGTTTTAATACCACACCACCAAAGCACCTGCTGCTGCAAAATGGAACAAATTATTACATAATGCTGCAACATTTATTACAAAATGAAATGAACAAGTTATTACATTTTGGACGTTTATTACAAAATGCACCGTTATTAGCAGGGGCGTCACTGCCATTTAAAATGTGGGGGTGTTCTAGGTTGTGGCAAATGAGCAAAATTATCCATTAATGGTAACATTTTTATATTAAAAAAGTAATATATGGCTGAAAATAATAACATAAATGTGTTTTTCCTCAATTAAACATTTATTCAATTCATAAGTAAAAATTATCAGATAAAAAGTCAAAATAATGATATAAAAAAACTGATTTAAAAATCAGACACTGATTTTACAGACACTGTTCCTCTTTTTTCTTACAAAAATATTTCGTCCATGTCAGGGGAGACGACTAAAAATATGTTCCTCAGGGGGAACATCAGTGAAAAAAGTTCTAGAACCACTGTCTTAGGGTAAATGTCACAGAACAAGACATAGTTTATTTAACTTAGTTTAAGAAGAGCTGTTTACATTATCAGTGAACTGAGGTGCGCTTCATTTACATATGCTGTTGTGCCGCGGGTAAACAGTTTAAACCATAGATATTGTAACAGCCCTGAAATGTTATTGATGTTTGTTTGGTGTGATTGTGACGACAGTAACTGTTTAAAAAAGTGGAGGGTATGAAATCATCTGGTTGGAGAAGTGGGGGTGTTGCAACCCCCCCATCCCCCATTGGTGCGACGCCCATGGTTATTACAACAGACCCCTGATCTAAAGTCAGAAAAGGCCTGGGTTTTCATAAATTATGTGGAATTATGTGAATAGAAAAAAGACCAAGAATATTATTAAAAACTTTGCTCATTTCATTTTTATTTTTTTGCATTATATGAAGTTTTTATAAAGTTACTGTTCCTGGTCATCCAAGGATACAGCCTTCAACTTGTAACGATGCTATACCTCTTCTTTCAGAGAGCGAGCATGGCTAAAATAAGATGACAGTTGAGAGCGAGTGAATCTAAATGAAGCTGAAGGGGTTGTCGGGTGCACATGTCGGGCTCCGTGGCTCCCTGTCACTCGGTGCCACTGGCTGCCTGCGTGTCACAAGTTCGCTGGAGTCGGACTGTGTTGATTCACTGCTCGGCCTGTTGTGTTCGTGGCTGCACACATGTGATTACACTGACTGCCTCTGACAACCACAAAGGGAGAAAGAAAGAAAGAAAGAGATGGAAGAGAGAGGGGGTAGGAATATATTTTAATCATGCAACTTTAAAAATACTGCAAATGGAGAAAGACGGGGTGATGCAGAGGTGGTAAAAAAAAAATAAAAATCATGGAGACATTCATCTATATGGATGACAAGCTAAAACTCAGAAGCAGGAAAAGAAAAAACGGTAACACTTTATAATGTCTACACACAATTGACTATTAACCATTTATTACCCATTTATAAATGGGTTGTTCATTATGTATTAGCCATTTGTTACCTATTTGTTAATGTTTTGTAAAGGTTCATACTAGTGTTAATATAAACATTTATTATTTTTAACCAACAGGTGCAGTGTTTACAGCTGTTTCTTTGTTTACCTTTAAAGCAGATATACAAACACTGCAAATGTTGGTTAAAAATAATCACATTTTACATTTACACTAGTATGAACCTTTACAAGACATTAACAAATAGGTAACAAATGGTTAATACATAATGAACAACCCATTTATAAATGGGTAATAAATGGTTAATACATAGTTCATTGTGTGTAGGTATTATAGAGCGTTACTGAAAAACCTTAAATTGAGTGATGAATGAAACTTGTAAGTGGCCATAAATTTACTTCTATATGGTGATATATACATATTTAGAGGCTTTGACTGGGTTTGTTCAGTCAGTACGGCCTGTAGCTGTAAAGTTTAAGTTTAGAAAACCAGAAAAGAAACGTACATTTCAAGATTTTAGACCTTGGATAATTAACGGGAGCGCAGAGCCAAGAGGAAAAGGAACAGAAAAACAAGGGAAAACCTGCACAGTTTGTTTAAAAAAAATACAATTGGAGGGAAAGGCGTACAGAGGTGAAGATGATAAGGAAGGAGAATGAGAGGTTATGGTTAAATTGTCACGTATATTTGTGGAAGAGGGGTGAAAGGAAGGAGCCACGGGCGTCGCACCCTTGGGGGATGGGGGTGTTACGACACCCCCACTTCTCCAACCAGATGATTTCATACCCCCCACTTTTTCCTGAGTTTATATATTGTATCGTTACTGGATCCAGGAAACAGACAGAGTTGGTCTCACCTACTTTTTATTTCAGGATAAACAGTTACTGTCGTCACAATCACACCAAACAAACATCAATAACATTTCGGGGCTGTTACAATATCTATGGTTTAAAGTGTTTACCCGCCCACCCGGGCGGCACAACAGCATATGTAAATGAAGCGCACCTCAGTTCAGCGGTAATGTAAACAGCTCTTCTTCGTGGTGTTAACAAACAGTCATTAACCAGTAAGTAATGAGAAATGTTACTGTTGTTAAACTAAGTTAAATAAACTATGTCTTGTTCTGTGACATTTACCCTAAGACAGTGGTTCTACAACTTTTTTCACTGATGTTCCCCCTGAGGAACATATTTTTAGTCGTCTCACCTGACATGGACAAAACATTTTTGTAAGAAAAAAGAGGAACAGTGTCTGTAAAATCAGTGTGTGATTTTTTAAATCCAAACTTATATTAGTTTTTTTAATCTCATAATTTTGACTTTTTATCTCATAAATTTTACTTCTGAATTGAATAAATGTTTCATTGACGAAAAACACATTTATGTTATTATTTTCAGCCATATATTACTTTTTTAATATGAAAAATTAATGGATAATTGTTCGTTCATTTTCCAATGATTTTGCTCATGTGCTACAACCTAGAACACCCCCACATGTTAAATGGCTGTGACGCCCCTGGAAGGCGGTGACAGGAAAGACAGAAAAGCTGATTCTACTTTTTCCTATTATTTATGAGCAGATTGTTGCAGTTAGTGTGTTTGTGGCCATGCATAACAATCTGTGTGAGGATCTTGGTTTGAGGGAATTCCTTCGCAGTGGATCACAAAGGACGGTGGTCTCTCATTTCATCCTCATTTTTCGTCTGCGTTGTTGTTTGTGTCTTTGCATGCTATCTGTCACTGCTGTGCATTAAAGTGTGTGAATATGTTCACGATGGGAGTGTGTGACATTCCTGACAGGGTAGGTGGGTGCTAGTCACATGGCCCGCAGGTCAGTTTGTTAGAGTTGGCAAAGTGGAGAAGCAGAGTAAACACGACATAAAACGACAAACTTGGATAGAGCTCTTATGAGAAATAGATGCAGATTATACTGAGCTACGCAGCAACAGAATGGTAAATACTGTACATAGACACACAGCCACACACTTACTCTCACATAAACACAATCAACCGAGCCACAGCAAAGACTCTAGGCTTTAAGCACGTCTGTCTTCTCATTTAACCTCAATTATTAACACACTGTCACGGATCGGGGTGAGGTGAAGGAGGACTCCATTGCACAGTACTGAAGGGCAAAATAATTTAATAACAAAAGTACAACATAAAGACAAGACAGACACAACCTGGGAGTAAACGGCCAGAGTCCGTGGTGATGATGAGTGTCCGGGTTATGGTGATTGGGGAGATGGAAGACATCGACCGGGTTATGGAGGTGACATAGATGAATGGTCCTGCACTGGCAGCTACAAGCCTCACCGCTTAAATAGTCACCGATTAGGAACGGCTTGCAGCTGCGCAGTGCAGGACCAGGTGAGTGTGGAAAATTGGGGGAAAGGTCACTGGAACGGAGGTCATGACAGTACCCCCCCCCTAAGGGGCGGCTCCTGAAGCCCCTAAAAAACAAAAAAAAAAAAAAAAAAAAAACACAACCCCCCCCCCCCCGTTGTCCAGAGCTTCTCCGAGCAGGGCGGCATGGTAACCTCCTGGTCGGAGTACCCTCTGGGCAGAGCGGTGTGGCATCCTTCTGGGCAGGGCGGTGTGGAAACCCCCTGGGCGGAGTACCCTCTGGGCGGAGCGGTGTGGAATCCCTTCTGGGCAGGGCGGTGTGGAAACCCCCTGGTGGAGTACCCTCTGGGCAGAGCGGTGTGGCATCCTTCTGGGCAGGGCGGTGTAGAAACCCCCTGGGCGGAGTACCCTCTGGGCAGAGCGGTGTGGAATCCCTTCTGGGCAGGGCGGTGTGGAAACCCCCTGGCGGAGTACCCTCTGGGCAGAGCGGTGTGGCATCCTTCTGGGCAGGGCGGTGTGGAAACCCCCTGGGCGGAGTACCCTCTGGGCAGAGCGGTGTGGAATCCCTTCTGGGCAGGGCGGTGTGGAAACCCCCTGGCGGAGTACCCTCTGGGCAGAGCGGTGTGGCATCCTTCTGGGCAGGGCGGTGTGGAAACCCCCTGGGCGGAGTACCCTCTGGGCAGAGCGGTGTGGAATCCCTTCTGGGCAGGGCGGTGTGGAAACCCCCTGGCGGAGTACCCTCTGGGCAGAGCGGTGTGGCATCCTTCTGGGCAGGGCGGTGTGGAAACCCCCTGGGCGGAGTACCCTCTGGGCAGAGCGGTAGCAGGAGCAACATGACTGGTCTGACTGAGGACCAAGGAGACTGATTGGGTGGGGTCACCACGGACTCTGGCTAGACAGGAACAAGACAAAAAGAAGAAACTGGCAACAGGCAGGGACAGGAAACAGGCAGGCAGAAACGAACAACAAGCAAGGACAGGGGACAGAAGCCAGCGACGGGCAACAAGCAGGGACAGGGGACAGAAACCAACCACGGGCAACAGGCAGGGACAGGGAACAGAAGCCAACCACGGGCAACAGGCAGGGACAGGGAACAGAAGCCAACCACGGGCAACAGGCAGGGACAGGGAACAGAAGCCAACCACAGGCAACAGGCAGGGACAGAGGACAGAAGCGAGCAACGGGCAAGAGTCAGGGACAGGAACAGACAGAAATGACCAACGACAGACCAAAAGACACAACGCCAGGCGACAGGACAACTAGCCAGAAGACAAGACAACTAGCCAGAAGACAAGACAACTAGCCAGAAGACAAGACAACTAGCCAGAAGACAAGACAACTAGCCAGAAGACAAGACAACAAGCCAGAAGACAAGACAACAAGCCAGAAGACGAGACAAAAAGCCAGAAGACGAGACAAAAAAGCCAGAAGACGAGACAAAAAGCCAGAAGACAAGACAAAAAGCCAGAAGACAAGACAAAAAGCCAGAAGACAAGACAAAAAGCCAGAAGACAAGACAAAAAGCCAGAAGACAAGACAAAAAGCCAGAAGACAAGACAAAAAGCCAGAAGACAAGACAAAAAGCCAGAAGACAAGACAAAAAGCCAGAAGACAAGACAAAAAGCCAGAAGACAAGACAAAAAGCCAGAAGACAAGACAAAAAGCCAGAAGACAAGACAAAAAGCCAGAAGACAAGACAAAAAGCCAGAAGACAAGACAAAAAGCCAGAAGACAAGACAAAAAGCCAGAAGACAAGACAAAAAGCCAGAAGACAAGACAAAAAGCCAGAAACACGGAACGCTAGCCAGAAACACGGAACGCTAGCCAGAAACTCGGAACGCTAGCCAGAAACTCGGAACGCTAGCCAGAAACTCGGAACGCTAGCCAGAAACTCGGAACGCTAGCCAGAAACTCGGAACGCTAGCCAGAAACTCGGAACGCTAGCCAGAAACTCGGAACGCTAGCCAGAAACTCGGAACGCTAGCCAGAAACTCGGAACGCTAGCCAGAAACTCGGAACGCTAGCCAGAAACTCGGAACGCTAGCCAGAAACTCGGAACGCTAGCCAGAAACTCGGAACGCTAGCCAGAAACTCGGAACGCTAGCCAAAAACACGGAACGCTAGCCAAAAACACGGAACGCTAGCCAAAAACACGGAACGCTAGCCAAAAACACAGAACGCTAGCCAGATACACAGAACGCTTAAACCAGATACACAGAACGCTTAAACCAGATACACAGAACGCTTAAACCAGATACACAGAACGCTTAAACCAGATACACAGAACGCTTAAACCAGATACACAGAACGCTTAAACCAGATACACAGAACGCTTAAACCAGATACACAGAACGCTTAAACCAGATACACAGAACGCTTAAACCAGATACACAGAACGCTTAAACCAGATACACAGAACGCTTAAACCAGATACACAGAACGCTTAAACCAGATACACAGAACGCTTAAACCAGATACACAGAACGCTTAAACCAGATACACAGAACGCTTAAACCAGATACACAGAACGCTTAAACCAGATACACAGAACGCTTAAACCAGATACACAGAACGCTTAAACCAGATACACAGAACGCTTAAACCAGATACACAGAACGCTTAAACCAGATACACAGAACGCTTAAACCAGATACACAGAACGCTTAAACCAGATACACAGAACGCTTAAACCAGATACACAGAACGCTTAAACCAGATACACAGAACGCTTAAGCCAGATACACAGAACGCTTAAGCCAGATACACAGAACGCTTAAGCCAGATACACAGAACGCTTAAGCCAGATACACAGAACGCTTAAGCCAGATACACAGAACGCTTAAGCCAGATACACAGAACGCTTAAGCCAGATACACAGAACACTGGGCAAGAAAACACAGAACGGGACAGAGACACAGACCGCTTAAGCCAGAAACACAGAACGCTAGAAAGCGACACAGAACGCTAGAAAGCGACACAGAACGCTAGAAAGCGACACAGAACGCTAGAAAGCGACACACAACGCTAGAAAGCGACACACAACGCTAGAAAGCGACACACAACGCTAGAAAGCGACACACAACGCTAGAAAGCGACACAGAACGCTAGAAAGCGACACAGAACGCTAGAAAGCGACACAGAACGCTAGAAAGCGACACAGAACGCTAGAAAGCGACACAGAACGCTAGAAAGCGACACAGAACGCTAGAAAGCGACACAGAACGCTAGAAAGCGACACAGAACGCAGAGACACAGAACGCAGAGACACAGAACGCAGAGACACAGAACGCAGAGACACAGAACGCAGAGACACAGAACGCAGAGACACAGAACGCAGAGACACAGAACGCAGAGACACAGAACGCTTAAGCCAGGAACACAGAACGCCTAAGGCAGAAACACAGATCGCTTAAGGCAGAAACACAGATCGCTTAAGGCAGAAACACAGAACGCTTAAGCCAGAAACACAGAGACGCTTAAGCCAGAAACTCAGAAACGCTTAAGCCAGAAACACTGAACGCTTAAGCCAGAAACACAGAGACGCTTAAGCCAGAAACTCAGAAACGCTTAAGCCAGAAACACTGAACGCTTAAGCCAGAAACACTGAACGGGACAGAACGCAAGACTGGACAGACTTTAGACGGAACAGACAGGGGAAAACTAAAACAAAAAGGGTCCCTTCAGCACTGGCGGAGTCCAGATGGTGGCAGGACCATTCTGTCACGGATCGGGGTGAGGTGAAGGAGGACTCCATTGCACAGTACTGAAGGGCAAAATAATTTAATAACAAAAGTACAACATAAAGACAAGACAGACACAACCTGGGAGTAAACGGCCAGAGTCCGTGGTGATGATGAGTGTCCGGGTTATGGTGATTGGGGAGATGGAAGACATCGACCGGGTTATGGAGGTGACATAGATGAATGGTCCTGCACTGGCAGCTACAAGCCTCACCGCTTAAATAGTCACCGATTAGGAACGGCTTGCAGCTGCGCAGTGCAGGACCAGGTGAGTGTGGAAAATTGGGGGAAAGGTCACTGGAACGGAGGTCATGACACACACTGAGGTTTGATTTTATTTAGGCTGTGTTCAAAACCAACACATGCCAAAGCTACATTCTTCTACACAGAGAAATCTAATTGTTTAGATAGATAGATAGATAGATAGATAGATACTTTATTGATCTCCAAGGAGAAATTTACAGCACCATCAGCTCAAAAAGTTGAAACATAAGGGCATGCAAGTTGAATAAAATACAATTAGCAGAAATTAGTTAAGTAAATAAAAATAAAATCAAGTACTACAAGCTGAAAAATAAAAACAAAACAGGGGGTAGTGATAGTAGGGGGAACAAAGTGAGAAAAGACATGACCATGGTGTTCTAAAACGAACACCTGGCAGTTCACTGTACGGCATGAAAGTTAAAGTGTAAACAGTACCAAAACAAAACTGTTGGATGGATGGATGGATGGATGGATGGATGGATGGATGGATGGATGGATGGATGGATGGATGGATGGATGGATGGATGGATGGATGGATGGATGGATGGATGGATAGATAGATAGATAGATAGATAGATAGATAGATAGATAGATAGATAGATAGATAGATAGATAGATAGATAGATAGATAGATAGATAGAAACCTATCTATCTAAAATTTGTCCTCTGCATTTAACCCATCTTTCTCAGTGGGCTTCAGAGAGGACAAGACAAAAGAGCAACAACAAAACAGAACAGGGGGAGGAGATACCATCTTTATTTAGGCTGTGTTCAACACTGACACATGCCAGAGTTACATTCCTCTTCACAGAGAAATCGAATCGTTTATACCTAAACAAAACTGCAGAATCAAACTCACGGTCACACTTCTCAGATAATAACAGAATAAAATAAAGATATATGTAATCCTATGTGTGTGTTTTCTGCGTGGGCTACAGATAAATGTTAAACAGTCTTATGAAACACATCCCTCGATGCAGATTAAACCCAAAATTGCCCAGGAATCAACCTGATGCTATAGGCAAACGATTTCCTAATTGGAATTATAGGTGCTTATGTGA
>CM035790.1:9645162-9675162 GCA_020466265.1 Siphamia tubifer
GGCTAGCGTTCCGTGTTTTTGGCTAGCGTTCCGTGTTTTTGGCTAGCGGTCCGTGTTTTTGGCTAGCGGTCCGTGTTTTTGGCTAGCGTTCCGAGTTTTTGGCTAGCGTTCCGAGTTTTTGGCTAGCGTTCCGAGTTTTTGGCTAGCGTTTCGAGTTTTTGGCTAGCGTTTCGAGTTTTTGGCTAGCGTTTCGAGTTTTTGGCTAGCGTTTCGAGTTTTTGGCTAGCGTTTCGAGTTTTTGGCTAGCGTTTCGAGTTTTTGGCTAGCGTTTCGAGTTTTTGGCTAGCGTTCCGAGTTTTTGGCTAGCGTTCCGAGTTTTTGGCTAGCGTTCCGAGTTTCTGGCTAGCGTTCCGAGTTTCTGGCTAGCGTTCCGAGTTTCTGGCTAGCGTTCCGAGTTTCTGGCTAGCGTTCCGAGTTTCTGGCTAGCGTTCCGAGTTCCTGGCTAGCGTTCCGAGTTCCTGGCTAGCGTTCCGAGTTTCTGGCTAGCGTTCCGAGGTTCTGGCTAGCGTTCCGAGGTTCTGGCTTTTTGTCTTGTCTTCTGGCTTTTTGTCTTGTCTTCTGGCTTTTTGTCTTGTCTTCTGGCTTTTTGTCTTGTCTTCTGGCTTTTTGTCTTGTCTTCTGGCTTTTTGTCTTGTCTTCTGGCTTGTTGTCTTGTCTTTTGGCTAGTTGTCTTGTCTTTTCGTCGGTCTTTTCTGTCTGTTCCTGTCCCTGCCTGTTGCCCGTCGCTGGCTTCTGTCCCCTGTCCTTGCTTGTTGTTCGTTTCTGCCTGCCTGTTTCCTGTCCCTGCCTGTTGCCCGTTTCTTCGTTTTGTCTTGTTCCTGTCTCAGCCAGAGTCCGTGGTGACCCCACCAATCAGTCTCCTTGGTCCTCAGTCAGACCAGTTCAGTTGCTCCTGCTACCAACCCAGACCTCTCAGGCCACTCAGTCCTGAGGGTCTTGCGCCCGGAAGGGTTCAACGCCGCCCTACTCAGGGGGTTTCCACACCGCCCTGCCCAGAGGGATGCCACACCGCTCTGCCCAGAGGGTACTCCGCCCAGGGGGTTTCCACACCGCCCTGCCCAGAAGGATGCCACACCGCTCTGCCCAGAGGGTACTCCGCCAGGGGGTTTCCACACCGCCCTGCCCAGAAGGGATTCCACACCGCTCTGCCCAGAGGGTACTCCGCCCAGGGGGTTTCCACACCGCCCTGCCCAGAAGGATGCCACACCGCTCTGCCCAGAGGGTACTCCGCCAGGGGGTTTCCACACCGCCCTGCCCAGAAGGGATTCCACACCGCTCTGCCCAGAGGGTACTCCGCCCAGGGGGTTTCCACACCGCCCTGCCCAGAAGGATGCCACACCGCTCTGCCCAGAGGGTACTCCGCCAGGGGGTTTCCACACCGCCCTGCCCAGAAGGGATTCCACACCGCTCTGCCCAGAGGGTACTCCGCCCAGGGGGTTTCCACACCGCCCTGCCCAGAAGGATGCCACACCGCTCTGCCCAGAGGGTACTCCGCCAGGGCGTTTCCACACCACCCTGCTCAGAAGGGATTCCACACCGCTCCGCCCAGAGGGTACTCCGCCCAGGGGGTTTCCACACCGCCCTGCCCAGAAGGATGCCACACCGCTCTGCCCAGAGGGTACTCCGCCCAGGGGGTTTCCACACCGCTCCGCCCAGAGGGTACTCCGCCCAGGGGGTTTCCACACCGCCCTGCCCAGAAGGATGCCACACCGCTCTGCCCAGAGGGTACTCCGACCAGGAGGTTACCATGCCGCCCTGCTCGGAGAAATACTACTTAAAAATGTTTTTATTTTTGAGCTCTGGACAACGGGGGGGGGTTTGTGTTTTTTTTTGTTTTTTAGGGGCTTCAGGAGCCACCCCTTAGGGGGGGGGTACTGTCATGACCTCCGCTCCAGTTACCTTTCCCCCAATCTCCACACTCACCTGGTCCTGCACTGCGCAGCTGCAAGCCGTTCCTAATCGGTGGCTATATAAGCAGTAAGGCTTGTAGCTGCCAGTGCAGGACCATTCAGATATGTCACCCCCATAACCCGGACTATCGCTGCCATCTCCCCAATCACCATAACCCGGACACTCATCATCACCACGGACTCTGGCCGTCCACTCCCAGGTTGTGTTTGTCTTGTCTTTATGTTGTAGTTTTGTTATTAAATTATTTTGCCCTTCAGTACTGTGCAATGGAGTCCTCCTGTTCCACCTCACCCCGATCCGTGACAAACACTAAATAATCATTAGACTCACATGTAGTTCTTATATATTAAGATGAGATGACAGATACATTTAAATAATGCATATTTACAATGTATTTGTACTTGCACACAGTGTAATATGCTGGAAGAGAACTGTATAGAGTCAGATAGATAGATAGATAGATAGATAGATAGATAGATAGATAGATAGATAATTGTCATTAACAGATGTTCTGTCAGTGTCATATATTCAGTGTTAAAGTAAACTGATTCTGTCAGAGTTAATTAAACACTGATAAGAGTAAGATACATTTCAGTGTTAAAATATAGTGACTCTGAAAAGCCCCGCCCACCGACCTCTGGTCCTCAAACTGAGTGAGAAGTTTTTTCTAAATACATTTTTGCTTTTGTTTTTTTCATTCAAGGAGAATCTGTGCTAGAATAAAGTTATGTCGTGTTTTCAAATAGTTAAAAAAAATCAATACTGGAGTAATTTATTTATGATTAAGTATGTTTAAGTACGTTGGAAAAGTTATTTGTTAGTACTATACTCTTCAGTGTTGAATGTCAATAAGTGAATAAGGTAGAATTACTGTTGGGAGAATGTTCTCTGGATGAGACTGAAGTAGAACATTTTGGCTTAAATGAGAACTGTCATACTTGGCACTGACAAAACACTACATTCCTGCAGAAGACACTTATCCCATTTGTGGAACATGATGGTCACAGGCTGATTGCTTTACTGCCACAGGACCAGGATGATAAATTGTCCCAAAAAATTCTACAGGGAAATGCAAAAGTTTCCATCAGCAAACTGTAGCTCATCAGAAAAAGGATCATGGAGCAAAATGAGAACCTTAAACATGCAAAAAGGATTCAAGCTTAGAAAAGCCTTAACTTTATTTATAAAATTCCAATTTCAAGGTATTCAATAATGACCCAAATATATCACGAGCGAACACGCCGAAGCACAACAGGTGAAAAATACCAACATGTTTGTCTGAGATAAATGAAAGACGAACTACAGTTATATGACGAGCGATGGCAGATTTACCTACTGGGCCATCTGCATCAAACCCCAGTTTACTGTGATGAAGCATTACCTACTGAACACCAGTATAGACCAGTATAGACCAGTATACACAAGTATAGACCAGTATACACAAGTATAGACCAGTATACACCAGTATAGACCAGTATAGACCAGTATACACAAGTATAGACCAGTATACACAAGTATAGACCAGTATACACCAGTATAGACCAGTATACACCAGTATAGACCAGTATAGACCAGTATAGACCAGTATACACAAGTATAGACCAGTATAGACCAGTATAGACCAGTATACACCAGTGACCTATTGTTATTTCCTTATCTTTATTTTGGTAGAGTGGGTCGTCCAATGATCAAAGGGTTGGCGGTTCGTGTCCCTGCTCTGGCTGTCCACATGTTGAAGTGTCCTTGGGCAAGACACTGAACCCTCACTTAGTCTCCCAGTAGGACTGACAGAACCTTATACATGTACTGGTGTATGAGTGTGTGTGAATGTGAGGCTAACGCAGTGCTTCTCAAATCCGGTTCTCGTGGACCAATGTGCTGGATGTTTTAGATATTTCCCTTTTCTTCTAATTTTTTATATAAATTAAATGAATAAATAATAAATACAATTAAAATAATTATTTTTATTAAATGAATGAAAATATTTGTTATTAAAAATTACATTAAAAAAGTAAAACAGAAAAATGTTAAGAAAAATAGAAAATCTCCCTTTTCCTTTTTTAAATGAAAAAATATATACATTTGTAATTTATTTTTATTTAAAAAAATAAATTAAATAAATGTAAAAATAAAAAAAAATATTTTTAAATAAAAAAGAAAAATATTTTTAAGTATCTCTCTCTTTTTTAAATAAAAAATAATAAGATAAAAAAATAAAATAATTTTTAAAGTAGAATTTTTAAAATAATAAATACATTTTAAAAAATCTCTCTCTTACATCACACCTGGACTGGAGCATGAGGACTGGATTTGAGAACCACTGGGCTAATGTAAAATGCTTTGAGCAACATGAAGGTGGAAAAGAACTATATAAGTGCAGAACATTTACTGCACATGTGCCATTTAAAACTATTATTTATATAGTAAAGAGAGTTCAATCTAAACTGAAGTTGAATAATCATGAAGAAACAACTATCTATTCAAGCTGCATTTGCGTCTGCATGAAAAATGAACAAACAGCCACAAAATGTATGTAACATATTATTATACAGTGGTCTTTATAGAACTGCATGACCTTTACCGTAACACAGCCAGTGATTGAGTGACTCACACAAACTAGTCAAACATTAGCCTATATCTAACTGGTGTGTGTTGATAAATTTGACTGCATTCACTGCCTGTCGGACATGTGTCAGCACCTTGTGAACTGCTACAGTGTTTTGCTTAACACATCATTAATATTCTACATGCACACACACTTTTTCCTGCATGAACTACTAGTGTACCTACTAGAAAAATACTATTACTACTACATCTAAGTCTCAGGGTTAGTTCAGATTAAATTATTGTTTTGTGAAATATGACCCCCTATTGATAATCTGCCAAAGGCCATATACATGTGCATTTTTTGTTGTTTGTTTTTTGTTGTTTTATGTGTGTGTTCCCCTGTAGAGGCCAGTTGTGAGTGGTTTATTCCCACTGAGACACATTCCTGAGCTCTAGCAGATGCTGTTCCCACTTAATGGACATATACACAAGACACAACTTATATTTGCCAACATTTTCTGAATAATTTCACAGGAATGTATAGTCCTAAAAATGTGAAAATATTTACTTAAAATGTATAACTGTATGTTACAGAGAATAATGATCCGTTTTTTACAAAATTTTCATCTTAGTGTTTAAATGAATAATGGAAAAACGGATAACAGACGTTTCCCGTTTCATCCAATTTTGACCTGAAGCAAGTTAAATAAACCACAAATGTTTCTTAACAACTGAAAGAAACATGACTTGAAGATCATTATGGTATAATTAAACATATGGCTAGAAAAGCATATGCTGATATTTCTAACATGCTGCGGCAGTTAGGTACAAATAACGAATACACAAGTTCTTTCTTTGGTTTTATTTTGAAAAATGAATGAACGAATGATACACAGATTCTTTTCTTACATCAGCAACCTGATTTGAATAAATTACCCTGAACTTGTGGTGGAAATGCAATTACCAGGAATTATTTTACCCAAACAAGTTGTTGTGTTTGTCACTTTCACAACATACATAATCCACAGGACACCGAAGTACCGTTACGTTGTCTTTATTGGGTACTTGGAAAAACAATACAATGCGTAGTCACTGCTTGGCACATCACTCTAAACCAGGGGTCCCCAAACTATTTCCAATGAGGGCCACACAACTTTTCCCTTCTCAGATGAGGGGCTGGGGTCAATTCTTCTTCATCTTAACAGGTCCAACTTCAGCTTAGTTGTCAGAGCAGAATCTCTGACTTAAATGACTCATATGAGCCTCAAAATTATTGTGTCAAACTAGTTAATAATAGTTAATTGTTGGAAAGCCCACACAGTTTAATTGTTTATTTGATTGTTTGGTTATATTTCTTCAGGAATAACTCCTTTTCTGTAAGTTTTAAAATGTCCCACGCTGTTGAACGCACCACTGATGTTATGACAGTTATGAACATAGTCCGTGTTTTATTAGCCGCTGTGTTGTAGGTAACTGTTCCAAGTTCGCCATCTCTGCTTCTTTTTCTCTTTTTTATTCATCTATTCCTGGTTTATTACTGTGTGTAGATGCCACAAGGTGAGATAAATAACAGTACAGTTCAGGTAGATGTTAGCATGTTGTACTGTATAAGCTAATGCTGTTTAGCGCCGGTGTGTTGTTGAAGCTAATACGATAATATGCTAGCAGCTAGCATTGCTAGCTGTCATCTGTGATTTCTGTGAGGTGATTTGTGTGTTCCATGACCCATGTAATACATCTGACTGACTCATATAGTCGGTCTTAGTTCATTTATTATTGTATGTATATATTGTTATAGTGAGTGTTACTGTGTATTATTACAGACTGCAGTGAATAAACGTTCAATGAGGACATATCCGTGTTCTTTAATCGGAACCACAACCCACACCTTGTCACTCTGAACCAAATCCTGGAGACAACCCCACGCTCTCTGCTTCATTAATAATGAAAATAGTTCATAACTAAGGAACATTTTATTGCAAAAGTCCAACTTTGTTATCAAATACAAATACACATATATAAAAAAGTCTAAATGGTCTCTGGTATTGTTCAGGGGGTCGGACCAAATGTGGAGGCGGGCCGTATCCGGCCCGCGGGCCGTAGTTTGGGGACCACTGCTCTAAACTAACGGTGTTGTATGGTAGGAAAACAGTAGGTTGCATATCAATGTATCTAATATAAAGTAGTCCCTGAAATATAACTAAATCATTCCCACAATACAAGTTCCTGGTAAAAACGTTATTAGGTTTTGGTGGGAAAGGGCCAATATGGGCCCCTTACTTTCACTGCCACCTTTATCATCTTCTTAAATCTTGATTTATACAGCTCTTTTCAGCACATCTGCAATGCTGTTGCCCATAGCAACCGATAACTTGTAAGTTCAAAATGGCGCAGGATTCCAGATATCCATACAACTCAAACCCTGCATATCACCGTGGTAACCAGATCAGACCAAATAAATCAAGAGACAAATAATTTACCAGTTAAACAGTGTATGGCTGAAAACCGAGTTGCAGAAATGGAGGAAGAAAGAAAACTGGAAAGAGATCCAGAGACGGAAGATTTAGTTACAATACAGGAGGAGAGTGAGGTCACTGAAAAGACGTTAGAGGATAAAACCTCAACACCAAAATGTTGTGCAGAGGAGAGTCAGGGAAAAGGACGCAGAATTGAACTGCCTTCTTTTAACAGTTGCTGATTTGCATAAGAACTTGAACTCTGAACTTCATGAAACTATGACCCTCAACAAGAAACTGACTCAGTTTGAAACTTTTGGACAAACGCTGCAGGCCCAGATTAAAGACTTGACGTCAGAAAACCTTGAGCTTCAGCGTCAGATGGATGGCGAACACTCAAAGTTAAAGAAGGTGAGAGCAGAGAAGTATGATCTTCAGAAAATAGTGAAGGAAGAAGAAATGAAACACCTGAGTGAGCAGGAACAAAGACAAGAAAACAATCACATCCTTAAGATCTAATGTGAAAAACTATCAAACCCATGTGATGGAGGCTGAGTACAGTGTGATGGTTAAAGACGAGCTCCTGCAGCAGAAGGACAGGACCATCATTCATATCACACAACTCCTACACGAACAATATGACAGTGTCGCCTCCTCAAAAGAAACTATGGTAAATCTACGGCAGTTGTTGGAAGATATAAATGTTTTCTGACATGAAGGCTTTTAAAAGTGAAGTTGATTCCACTCCTGATGAACCTGGAGGTCAGTTGTTTAGATTTGTTTCAAACATAAAATCATCAGATAACAAAGAAAAACACAACATGAACAATCATTGACATTATATTACATCCTATATTTTTAGGGTAACTATATACGTCTATGTAAACCATTCACCATAGACTGTTTAAATCCACTCATACACAGTCACACGGAAGTGGAAGTAACTAAGTACAAGTACTTTCATTACTGTACTTAAGTACAGCTTTTAGGTATTTATTTTTCTGGAAACTTTTTGCTTTTACTACATTTATGTATAAATATTTGTACTTTATACTCTTTACATTCTCAGAATAGACTCATTACTTTTTCAAAGTAAACAAATGTGACAGAATGAAAAATAAGTTATAAATTGTGACTTACTATATCATAATTTTGACTATTTTTCTCATAATTTTGACTTTTTATCTAATAATTTTGACTCTTTTTTCCATAATTTTGACTTTTTATCTCACTCTTTTAACTCTTTTTTTTCCATAATTTTGACTTCAATCTACTACTACTACTACTACTAATAATAATAATAATAATAATAATAATAATAATAATAATAATAATAATACCTCAAACTTATGTAGCACTTTTTTTGACACTCAAAGATGCTTTACATAACTAACAACAAGCAATGCATTAAAAAAAATTTAATATGTAAAGTACAATAAGATGAAATAAAATATAAATAAATAAAATAAAAAACCAAATAAATAAATAAAAAAACATTTGTATTAGATATTGACTTCTTCATATAATGTAGTATATTTTGTTTGTATGTACGTAGGTGTTGTGGAACAGACATGGCTTGGCTGCAATAACAACATACTGAAAGGAGCGTTGTGGTTCAGTGCTGGAACAGTCGTCTGTTATTTGGCTGTAATGATGTTAAGGAAAGGTCTGAAACCTTTTCCTTCAGCCTGTGTATGAGGAAGCATTTCTAGACCAAGGGGACAACTTTAAATCCTGCTGTTGTGTTTGAAATAGATTCATTCTAAGATAGATGTACCAACACTGAGGCTGGAGTACACATACTTTTTTCTCCTCTTTGTTCTTTTTCATTGTTAATGTAGACAATGTGAGGAAATGCAAAAATATCTTCTCTTCTTATATTTGTCCCTTTTTCTTTGAATAAACTGAATTGTAATTAAACTAAACATATATGGATGACTTTGGAAATGGTTTAGTTTGAACAATATCTATGCTACATACACTGTAAACCTAAACATTCAGAACAATTAAATATATTCAGTTGTGAATACTCAAAGTTTCAGAAATAGTACTACTAACTTAAATGTATTAAGTTGCTTCTTTTTAAGTACTTCCAACTAATATTTTTTTTTAATTAAAGGGAACTATTGTGGATATAAGTGAACATAACTTAAAACATAGATGAGGTTCAACTGAGTGGAATTAAGTCATTAAATGCTGAGAATGATATTGTTCTGTTATTTCTATTGTTTCAAATAAGGATGATTGAAATAAATAAACTTAACTGATGTAGTAGATGATTAAATATAATTTCAGAACACTGCAAATAACCACTAATATCTATCACACCAAAAACTTACAATCACAAAACACAGTCATTTTATTCAGTGTCTGTGGTTCAGTTGGTAGAGCAGGTCGTCCAATGACTGAAGGGTCAGAGGTCAGTGTCCCAGCTCTGCCTGTCCACATGTCCAAGTGTCCTTGGGCGAAGACACTGGACCCTGTCTTAGTCTCCCAGTAGGACTGACAGAACCTTAGAATACTAAGTTAATAAGTAATGTTGAAATTTAAGTATATTTTAATAAACATCTACATTTTAAGTTCTGGAAACTTGTATTTTTTAAGTTTCATCAACTTAAAATAATTGAGGCAATCAATTGCGTTAAATTTTTGGACTTCTGCTAACTTAGTTGGGTTTATAGCTACTTTAGTTGTGAATTTATGTACGATAAGGAAAGTACGAATATTTACAAATATACTCAGGGTGCAATTTTTCAAAAAAACAGAGGGGAGGATTCAGAGAAAAAAGCTTGCGTTGGATATTCATTCCCGATTGTAAGTATATTACTGAGTGGAGGGATTCGACTTCAGCGGGTCTGGGTCGCTGCTGGGAGGATCCCCTTGCGGGACCTTACCACAACAGCTGAGGTGGGATCACGGCCCAGCGGGGCCCGGGTGTACGTGGGCAGCAAAATCAGTGGATCCTAATGGACACAAATAGTGATGTCCAAAACCAGAGGGTTCTTGACCCGCTTTTCGACCCGCATTTTAAAAATGTAATCAATGGTCTTTATAAACATCACATGACCTTACTCACATACCTGCATTTATTTCCGTGTTAAAATCCAATGTCATTGGGGTCGACAACGTGTAACATCTAAAGAGACATTTGAACCCAGTTTCCACAGAAAATAAAACACTGGGAGCTGCTCATCATCTTTAAAAATCTCAGTGAATGTGTCCCAAACCTTACTTTTTTGTTTCTATGTTTACAGTTTCCACTCTCCTAACTTGCTCTCTTGCTCCCTCCCACCATAGGAAACTGACGACATTATACGACACCTTCACGGACCTGCAGTTAATGAAGCGTATTTACCAGGTTATTTTATTGTTTATCTCAAATGACAAATGGCCCAACCGACCGCAACCTGAATATCTTTAAAAATATTTTTTAATGACCTATAACTGCTGGCACCTGCTCACTTTGGGTCATCACTAATATACATATACAATAAGTGGAGCGTTGGGGAGTATGAGGAGACACATGAATGCAAATGATGATAATGATGCTGATGATGATGATGCAAACTAAAGTTGAACATCTGTGGAACTGTGTAAGAACCACTGCTACATGGACCAGTGAGTGACGGCAATGAAGGAGAGAAAGTATTTTTCAATATTTTATTCAATATTTTTGGAGCAATTAATGTTTATTTGATTTTATTGGATTAGGTTTTCCTTGTATGAAAACACAGTTTCTAATTAGACAACACAATGAAAACACACACATCCTAAACCACAGGTGTCAAACTCCAGTCCTCGAGGGCCGGTGTCCTGCATGTTTTAGATATTTCCTTCTTCCATGTGATTCAGTTTAACCCTTTAACTCCTAAGAACTAACAAAATAACTGGTAACATGAGCAAAGTAATACACGAATGGCAGAAAATCAAAGAAAAAAAAAATAATAAAAGAACCAAAATGTAGAAAAATAAACAAAATGAACAAAAACTAATAAATATTTACAAAATGACAAATTACGTGGAAAATTTTGGAGAAAAAAAATTACTAAAGAAGAAAACTAGTATTGACATTTGGTCACAGCAATTTTTAAAAAATGGTGAAATAAAATAATTGTAAAAAAAACACCTCTTGCTTTTTGGCACCTTTTCCGTGCACAAAATAAAGTAAAACTGTTGAATTTTTCTGAATATTTAAACTAAATCATCCATTCAGAATGCATCAGCGCTGACATTTAAAGAGTTAATAATCAGCTCCTCATCAGACTGATAATGATGCAATGGCCTCCAGGTGGAATGGAAGAGGGAAACATCTAAAACATGCACGACACCGGCCCTCGTGGACCACAGTTTGACACCCCAGACCTAAACCTTCAGAAAACAGAAGAAAAGTTGCTCAGATAATTCTCATCAGATCACGTTATAGTACAAGCCTGTCTGTACCACAGGTGGAAGTAACTAAGTACAAGTACTTCATTACTGTACTTAAGTAGATTTTTTTTTTTAGGTATCTGTACTTTACTTGAGTATTTATTTTTCTGACAACTTTATACTTTTACTCCCTACATTTTTATATAAATATCTGTACTTTATACTCTTTATATTCTAAGAATAGTATCATTACTTTTTCAAACCAGACAAATGTGACAGAATGAAATATTAGTCATAAATCAGAAATTATGACTTACTATGTAACAATTTTGACTTATCTCATAATTTTGACTTTTTTCTCATAATTTTGACTTTTACCCCTCATCATTTTAACTTTTTATCTCATAATTCAGAAATTGTTCTCATAATTTTTACTTCATATCTCACGTTTTAATTTTTTTTCTTCTTTTTTTGAATTTTTCCTAAATGTCCTGTCCATACCCACATGTAGGACTATACCATAACCCAATAAAAGACCTAATCTAAACAGTCACTCACTTTTAAAGGTGGCATTTTTGGATATTTTTTACATTTTCTGTTTTTTTCCTGCTTAAATAAGTATTATTTCATCCATAGCTAACAAAAAATACAGTTTTACTTCTTACTTTATTATAATTGAGAAGTTGTACTTTTTTACTTTTACTTCAGTAAAGGAGTTGAATCAGTACTTTTACTTTTACCAGAGTATTTTTCCACACAAGTAGCTATACTTCTACTTAAGTACAGAATGTGAGTACTTTACACACCTCTGGTCTGTACTCACTAGGGCCATTCTAACTTGTTTACATGAATTCAAAAGAATAGACGATGAAGTGTAAACACCGTGACGGATGAAGCGTTCTGCAAAGCAATCATTATCACAACCGCCACATGCTGGCGTATAAAACACTGTTTGGGGTCAAAAGAAAGAAGCGGTGAAATTACAATCAGAGCAAGAGTGAGCATCTGTGTCGCTTCCCTTTGCAGGAGACAGCTCTCGGTGAGTAATGGAATAATGTTTGGTACTGAAGTCCCCACATTATTTTCTGCATTAGTAAGTTAATGTGATGGTAGAAAAGGCAGAAGGATACTCAGAGTGTTATTGTATTGGTTTACCATTTGTTTATGTACAGTTCAAATCTTGACTGGATGATTGAAAACAGCTCTGTGGTGCAGTTATTGACCACACAAACATGTACTGAAAGGAATATTCCAAATGAAGATGATTTATTGTTTTACTGTCGTTGTTTTCATGCTAAAAAAAAATTAAAAATGAGCTATAATGAGCTATAATGTAAACTATAGGCTGGTGTAGCACACATTAAAAGAGCAACAGTGTTCTGATTGGATATTCTAGTGAGTGGTTTAGTGGTTAATATCTGCTGGGAGTTAATGTTTTAACCTAAAAGTCACTAAATTAACTTGAAATGTTGTGGAAGAAAACAAAACGGGAAGTAAAACATCCAGGAGTTGGAGCTGTTCTGTTCAGAGTAATGGCTTATTATTCATCCAATGTAATAAACAGTGTCAGTAAATGTTTAGCTGAAGTTAAATGAGTTCACACCAGTTCACACAAATATTTATGACAAAATACATTTCAGAAAAAAGAAACAAAAAAAAAGGCATTTGAGAGGAGACAACAAAGACAACAATAGACTTTATGGTGTTTAAACTAAAGGTTTTCATTCAGTGTACGTACTGACTTTCATAAAGATTAATGTCCTTCAGTGAGCTGCTGCCTCTGCTGCCTTTGTTTTAAAGGGACATATATATTCTTGCGATTTTTATCTGTGTGCCGTATCTCATAGATTTATACAGTGGTACCTCTACTTATGAAATTAATTCGTTCCAGAAGTGTTTTTGTGCCGTGAAATTTTCGTAAATAGAGTCGAATTTTACATGTAAAATACCTAATACTTTCCATGGACCCCCAATACTACCCCTCAAACCCTTTAAAATGTATAGAAAATTATCGATTTTATTTTAAATATGTGTTAAAAGAAAATGTAGATTTAGATTGTAGCCCGTCCAGGCTAACACCAGCTGTTGTTAGTGTAGATACAAAAACAACCGCACTGAGACCATGAATTCTATTGGAGCTGAATATTGTTAGCACATCCAGGCTAATGTCGGTGTCCGGGACAGAAGAGTTGAGTCACGTCTGGGTGAGAATGAGGATGCAGCAGTCTGGTGGATCATGTTTGGTGTTTAAATCCAGCTTCAGGTAGTCCAGTTTGTTTTCCACTGAGCGTACGGTGGGCAGCGGCGGTAGAAACGGGTTAGCTGTTAGCTTAGCTGTAAATCCACTGCGACAGCCGCCTTGTACTTCCTCGAACAGAGGCCACCTGAGCTGCATGGTGGCCTCTGTGGGAGGGGACTCTGCTGTAGAACGGTCCTCGTCTCCGGGTTTTCAGAGTCCAAGTTTTTAACTATTTTCCTTTAACTGATGATAGTCTGTCGATCATATACTCTTCTTGCACATTTCGGCTGAACTTTTGAAACTAAAAGCATTGATCTAGGTGGAGACATGACCGTTAAAGTGTCTGTTACCATGGAGACACAGCAGTCACAGCCAAACGGTACCGCTCCGTGATGACTGAGGGTCAAAGGGTAACAAAAAGCATCATGGGTAGTTCCCTCATAGCCAATGGGATGCTACGTATGTGTCGTATTTACATGAATTACGTAGTTGCGTATAGCAATGTACTGTATTTTTGTCTGGTAGGTTTCATTTTGGTTAGGGTTAGGGTTGGTGGGTTAAATAAGCTTCGGCTTCAGCCCTAAACCATTTCGGTCATGCACGCAGTGTATTTATCATGTGTGAAAATGTGTCTTACCTGCCTTGTGCTTGTGCCTTGTTTTGTATTTTGACTGAAATTTAAAAAAAAAAAACGTTTCTTTTGTAAATAGAGTTTTCTTTCACATTCAGAGACAAAAAATTAAGGTAAAAGTTTTTTGTTAGCAGAGGCTTTCATATGTAGAGGTACCACTGTGTGTGTGTGTGTGTGTGTGTGTGTGTGTGTGTGTGCAGCACGATGACAGCGCTATGTAACAGCCATAAATCCACATCAAGTGCTTTGCTGCCATTCATATGGCAAAATTCACAGCCACAGGACAACAGAGCCATCAGAGGCCTGAGGAAGGAACACAGTCCTGAGTCATGTCTGACCCTCATCCTTCACCAGGTCTGGTCCTCGCCAGCCCACGGTCCGGCCCCGACTGAGCCAAGAATGAGTTTACATCACTGGATGTTTTTGACCAACTCTATATCTGAGTCACTCACTCCTTTAAGTGTCTGCTGTTATTATTGAAAAAAAAAAAAAAAAGTGAATCATAGCAATGAGCATTAAAAAATAAGGAATAAAAATAGCAGGAAAAATATGTGGGCTGCCCAGTTGGTCACTTTTTCTGGGAGTTGTTTTTGTATTCATGTTTGTCTGTCTGTGCTGACCCACAGAGCCACAGGGCAGCCTGAGGTACACCTGATTAACCACCGAGGGAAACACAAGCCTGTCCAAACAGGTTAGGATATGTCATGTTTTTACAGACATTAATACTTTACACCAGGGGTCTCAAACTCATTTGTGTTCAGGGGTCACATTCAGCCCAATATAATCTCAAATGGGCCAGATCAGTCAAATAATAACAGTGAAAAAAAAATAAAAAATTACAGTATGACACCGTTTATATCTACAATGGCTCCTTAAAAATCTGAACATGATCAACTTGAAATGTCTTATGAAAAAGAATAACAATTTTAACAATGTTTTTGCCTCAATTACAAGTAACATTACAATTACAAATACATAAAACATTTAGTAAAAGGCAGAGTTTTGGTAAAATTACACTCACTTCTCTTAAGACACTTCAGGTTGTTCATCTTTGTTCAGGTTATTCACATTTTTTGTAAAAAAAAAAACACATGAAAAAAGATTTTCATGTAATTTTCTATTTTCACACTAAAACAAAAAAGTAATCTGTAGATTTAATTATTTATAGGTGATTATGATCATATTTTACTGGTTTGAACCAACTGATATCTACTTATTCTGTGTGTGGATCCTAAATTAAAATGACTTTTTACACCACTGATTGTTAATATATTCAGTGTAATTCATCCTATGGGCCAGATTGGACCCTCTTGCGGACCGCATTTGGCCCCCGGGCCTTATGTTTGACACTTTTGCTTTACACACTTATGGCCTTAGTCGTGAAATTCAAGTCTCAGTTTTCTTTCGCCAAATGCTCATTCTTTCCTCTCATTCCTTCCTCATCCACAGGCGTGTCTCTCATGCTAACGCGCTGTTTTGATCCAGTACTTTTCCTCTACCTTTCACATCTTACACTTTTATCTCCTCCATCACCTCCTGCTCCTCTAATGTTTTCAGGTGGAACGTTCGACACAGGTGGAGCCTGTTCTTCACAGCCCCAAAAACTCCCACCCTGTTTTTCATTTATCGTTTATCTAGACGTCTGGCACAGTTGACAAAAACATCATTCTGGCTCTCGCACTTACATTCATAACATTTCTGAAGAGCTTGATATTTAGTTGCACCGCATGGAGTTGGACAGATGGACAGACGAGCGGTCAACAGAGGACGTTAACGACTTATGGACAGCAGTGAAATGAAGAATAAGAAATGAAAAATGTAACTATGGACATTATGATCTTATTCCATTGCATTTCAGAGGCAAAACTATTTTTTTTTTTACTATGTTTTGATTTGCAATCCACATAAAAAAATGTTATGTAGAAAATATTACCAAAAAAAAAAGAATGAAACAAGTTGTGTCAGGTACAACAAACCCCACATCTCACAGGTATTGTAACTTATTTTGGCATCAATCTAACTAGTATCATCATGGAAATATGTGATGATGTCAGCATATCAATTTCCTCTATATATGTGGCAAGTTTGATTTGATTTGATTTGATTTGATTTGATTTGATTTGATTTGATTTGATTTGATTTGATTTGATTTGATTTGATTTGATTTGATTTGATGTGTTTATTTCGAGCAATTCACAGAATATACACACAGAAACACTTATTTAATCCCACCCCCATTCTCATCAATAAAAAAAAAAAAAGACTCAAGTTCTCAACATGAAATAAAACAGGCCCAAACTAATTCAGAATCAACTCATTCAACATTGTCTAAACTAGGGGTGTCAAACTTGTTTTAGTTCAGGGGCCACATTAAACCAAATTTCATCTGAATTGGGCCGAACCACTAAAATAATAACATAATATATAAATAATGTCAACTGTGTTTTAGAGCAAAAAAAAAGTTAAATTATGTGATGAAAATGTTCACATTTACTAACTATCCTTTAAAACAATGTGAATAACATGAATAAACCAATACTTCTTCAGAAAACTAAATGTAATTTTAGCAAGATGATGTCTCAGTTTATTATTTATTAGTGGATCTATATTTAATAACATTTCAAAATGTTCATATTTGTTCAGGTTATTCATGTTTTGTGTGAAATAGTTAAATGAAATGGAAAATGAAATGAAATTCTTAAATTAAAGAGAAAATGTGGTTTATAGGTTATTATTATGATAGTATTTTACTGATCTGACTTATTTTGATCTGTATGTGGAATTAAATTATCAGTATATTCACTGTCATTTTTGGATTTCACAAAGTTATCCCACGGGCCGGAATGGACCCTTTCGGGGGCCGGATTTGGCCCCCGGGCCGCATGTTTGACACCGCTGGTTTAAATTGTTAATGTCTGTTCTTTGTTCCTTGTTTTCATATGTGTTTGTTTTTTACCTTTTGCTTATTTATGGCGTCACTGCACTGTGTTGTTCTTTAGCATTGGTGCTAATGCTAGTGTTGTTGTTATCACTGTTGGTCTGTGTTTATGATGTGAGTTTAGCTGTTGAATGTGTTTTTTTGTTTGTTTGTTTGTTTTTGTTGTTTTGTTTGTTTCTGTATTCTATCCACATTTTTGGCACCATGGTTTAGACCAGAGGTGTCAAACATGCAGCCCGGGGACCAAATCTGGCCCTCTAAAGGGTCCAGTGTGGCCCCTGGGATGAGTTTGTAAAATGCAAAAATGACACTGAAGATATAAATCATTTTAGTTCAGGTTCCACATATAGACTAATTTAATGTCAAGTGGGCCAGATCTGTACAATACTGCCATAATAACATAGAAATACTCACAATTCCAAATGTTTTTCTTTGTAAATGTAAAAAAAAAAAAAATGTTCATTGTATTTACCCTAAAATGATAATTTCACAAAAAATACAAGTAACCTGAACAAATATGAACATTTTTTAAATATCTGAAAGGTAGGTTTACCAATATTCTGTGTATTATTAAATGTTTTATGTATGTTTTGTTGATCTACTGTGATCTTTAAATTGTAATTTACATGTGTAAATGATAAATTGAGACATAATATTGTTAAAACTCCACATAATTTTCTTAAGAAAGTTTTAGTTGTTCATGTTATTCACATTGTTTTAAAGGATGTAAATATTTTCATTACATAATTTGACTTTTTTCGCTCTAAAACATCAAGAAAAGTTTGGAGTTGACATTATTTTTATATTATGATGTTATTATTTCACTGGTCCGGCCCCCTGCAGATCAAATTTGGCTTAATGTGACCCCTGAACTGTAATGAGTTTGACACCCCTGCTCTAAACACTACTTCATTTTATACAGATATCATAATCTGGCCAAAATATGACTTAAATTATTATACTATGAGGAAACTCTACTGTCTCCTCACCACACCAGGGTTTATTTAAAGTGACCTGAAGTAAAGTGGACAGATGGGTTTTTGCAAACTATGCACATCACATGTACTTCTGATGGAATGCAGGTATATTAGTGTCCATGTGAAGGCATCTACATCAATATGTTTTTATCATGATGGGTGAAGTGGAGAGAGGACTCAGATGCTCAGTATTGAAGAGAAAATAAGTGGTAACACTTTATAATACTTACACACAATTCACTATATATTAACTATTTGTTACCTATTTGTAAATGGTTTGTTAATGTGTTCTTCATACACAATATATCATAAAAAAAAAAATACTTTTTTTTTAACAAACCATTAACAAATATCTGTAAAATTAGATTGTTTTTACCAGACAGGTGCAGTGTTTGTATATCTGCTTTACAGGTAAACAAAGAAACAGTTGTAAACACTGCAACTGTCAGTTAAAAATAATAAAATTTTACATTTATCTTTGGAAGACACTAGTATGAACCTTTAAAAGACATTAACAAAAAGGTAATAAATGGTTAATACATAATGAACAACCCATTTATAAATGGGTAATAAATAGTCAATTGTGTGTAGGTATTATAAAGTGTTACCAGTTGTGGTTACGCCATCACTCTGTGTAGCCACCATATTTGGTAACCCATTGAGTGTTAAGTGCTTTCTATTTTTAATTGCAAATAGTGTGAAAGCAACAAAACCTGAGTGTTAATTTTTGGACACTTTCAAAAGTGTTAATTTTACTCCGCATCATGTGGTCACATATAAACTCTTTATGGGTGTTAAATTAACACAGGGATATTTGCTGTGTACTATTGGATAATAAGGAGTGAAAAGGAAGTTGCCTGGAGGTTGAGACGGCAAAGTTTACATAAAGAGAAAAGCAAAAATAAAACTTTTCAGATCAGTAGAAAGAACTTAAGTTAGAGAGAAAATACTGGCAGGAGAAGGGCACGAGAAATTAGTATTTTTTTCCATGTAATCACCCTCTCCATCGTCCCTCATTCACCCACTCTTGTTTTCGTCTTCTGTCAAGTTTTGGAGCAAATTCACACAAATTAAATCAAGTCACAAATCCACTCGACCAACAAAAGCATCTTTTAAATCTCTGACAAAACAATCCTTCATTCATTTTTCCTTCTTTTTCATCTGTCTGAGGAAAAAAAAGACATTTAATATATCTGTACCAGTGGTTCCTGAGTTAACCTCCTAAATATGTACCACCACATCAATAGCTCTGCAGCCCCAGCGCCAAAACATCCAGCACAACATGTGCTTTCTCTCTGCTCCGTCTCCCTCTGACTCATGAATTCCTCCTTCTCTTATCTCCTGGACAATTTTATCTTCATCTTTACCTCAGTCTTAATGTTGATCTGTCTGTCTGCTGACTGCTGGCGTAGTCTGTCGTCCTATTCTGGTTTGTTTACAGTTGGTCGAGGGTCTGCTTTCACAAGACTATTCACAGAGTAGAGTGTACTGACTGAGTGAAAAGCCATGTTATGTAACTTCACAATATACACCATAGAGATGTTGTGCAGTTCAGGTATGAGCTAAAAACTTGAACTTGCACGTTTCATCCAGAAAAACACAGAGGTCATGACCAATAATTTACCACAAAACATACAAATTCTATTTAGGGATCGTAATGGGGAATATCAATTGAGAGGGAAACACAATTTTAAAATAAATAGAATACGTTCACATAGGAAATCATTTCTTATTTCATTTTGTGGGTAAAACTGTGGAACAGTTTGGGGGAGGAGCTTAAACAGTGTCATAGTTTACATCCGTTTAAAACAAAATATCTTTCTACAATATGAGAATGAGATGGAGGTGTGTTTATTTTGTTCACATCGGCTCATTTTGGATCCATATTGAGTTATTAGTGTCAGCTTATTTTCATTTCTTTGAATTTTTTGGTTTAATTTTTGTGTTTTTCATATCTTTTTCCACAAATACATTATTATTATTATTATTTATTATTGAGTGTTGTTGTTGGTTCTGTATTTATTTTTGTGTATGGTTTTCATTTTATGTTATATCTATGTATATATCTATATACATATCAGAAATAGTTAACAAATCTAGTGTTCTTTTCTTTTGGAGGAAGGGGATTTTGTTAGAAAAGTGGATACAGTAAGAAGGGGTGGGGGTTATATAAGTGTTAACTTCCACCCACTCCTTTTAAACATGCTTGGGTGTTTTTTTAATGTATGTTTTCTTTTTCATTATTATTATTGGGGGGTTTTTTATGTTCAAATAAATCAAATATAATCCATTCATGAACCTAATATCCTTTCTTTTGGTTCCAAACATTCCACTACATGCTTTTCCACAGACATGCGTGGGCCAGAAAGTGAAGTCACTCCATGTTGTGTCTGATGATCTTTTCATATCTGTTTGTCATGCTGGCAAACAGCAGTGAATATTATCATGTACCTGCTATGAAACAGGTTGGATGTACCAGCCTTCCTTCACCCTCTGCCCTGTCTCTCTGTTTACCTCTGTTGTACTTTTTTTTCTCATCGTCTCGTCCTGTTTTGTGTCCTTTTTTTTTTTTTTTTTTTTTTAGAAAAGCGTGGGAGTTTGGGAGAGACTGAGCTAATACTGGTGTGATTAAATGGTGGAAAAGAAGACTGATAGACAGAGAGGGGAGGAGAGAGGGCGAGGGCTAAGGGGAGGTAGCAGTTGGGGTGGGGGTGGGAGTCAGGGGGGGTGTAATGAAGGGGGGGGGGTGAGAGAGGTGTGTGTATAAAAGCTTTGCTGTGAGGAATTAGGAAATATTCCTCAGGAGAACACTCACAGAGAGATATTTACAAGACTTCACACTTCATAATTATCTTTACGGTAAGTACATATTGGTAAATCATCTCTTAAAGCTAAGAGCAAATTAAAGTTCTAAAAGACTTTATTTTAATTAATTTTTGCTTTTTAAGGTAAACACATACATCTTGTTTGAAGACATTTTTGTTTGATTGTCAGTCCTTGCTCACAGTGGGCCTACAGAAGCCTGGATATGGAAGGAATATTTCATGTTTATGCTCAAATTAGTGATGTGTGTGTGTGTGTGTGTGTGTGTGTGTGTGTGTGTGTGTGTGTGTGTGTGTGTGTGTGTGTGTGTGTGTGTGTGTGTGTGTGTGTGTGTGTGTGCGTGTGTGTGTTTAGCATCATAGCGGTGATTTTTTCCAATGAGGTGTGCACATTCTGCCTGCGGGAAAGAACCCACTAAGACCCCCACCAAGACTCAGAGAGGCATAAAACTTTGCAGACACTGTTGTCAGCACTTGACAGAAACACACACATACACACACACACACACACACACTTATGTCTAGCCATCTTTGCCAGTGTTTGGAAGTTGCTTTTTGAACTTTTGGGCCTCAGGCTAGCTGTTTCAGTGCCCACTGTGAGTCTGGGTTTGACTGATGCCAAGATACGCCTGAGGGTTTGATGTTATGAGCACACGGCATGCAGCCTTACCAGTGGGTTTATGTGTGTGTGTGTGTGTGTGTGTGTGTGTGTATGTGTGTGTGTGTGTGTGTGTGTGTGTGTTCAAATGTGTGTGTGTGTTTTATGTATAATGAAAGCTGCTATTGACAGTGTAAAGGGAGGGCTGTAGAAAAAGAATCCCATCCAAATCCCACAAACAGAAGATGGGGATGAAAGCTTTTCTGCAGTGCAGCCACGTGAATACGACATGTGTGTGTGTGTGTGTGTGTGTGTGTGTGTGTGTGTGTGTGTGTGTGTGTGTGTGTGTGAGAGAGAGAGAGTGTTGCTGAAGTTTGACATCTGCCTTTGGTGTTTGTACAAGTGTCACACATGTGTCTGTTGGTCAGGTCAGTGTCCACTCCACTGCATATGTTTGTGTCAATGCTACAGTCATGCAAGTGCAAACTGAAAATAGCAGTTTGTCAGTGACCTCTACCACCCTCCCTGTTACACTTAAACATATTAGGACCAGAGCTTTTCACTGCTGCTTTTGGATTGACTCACTGTGAGAGCTTCCAACACATGCACTCTTATTTACCCCAGGTGGAGCACTCATGAATATACAGCTTTGGTTTAGGTTGGTCTCACACATAAAATGTTACAGTCGGCTCTATCCAGTCTGGAAAAAAAATAACATATATCTAAGGAATATTTTATATCACTTGTTTCTTTGACTGGTTTTAGCTTTCACATGCAGAAACCACAGGCACAGATATAGAACGTTTGCCTCTTCATTCAGTCGTCTATCCCTGGTTGTGGTTCTTTGCTGTTTACCCACAGGTTTAAAAGCTAAGCCAACTTCACTCGTCTATCTCTGACACTGTCTTCTTTTTTTTTTTTTTTTTCATGCATTTTCTCTTACTTTGGCACTGACATGGTTTACTGCAACACATGTCTCCTCTTTTGCAGCAGACAGGCAGATAAACAAGCCGCAGGATGAGGAGCCTTCTTCAGTTTCTGGCAGTCTGTGCTGTGGTCTCTCTCTGCGTCTGCTATGGTACACAACACTCCCCTCACACCATCGGCATCCTCACTTTTTCTATCATTCAGCAGCTGTTATCTATTTATAACCTGTAATGTAGCAGATTCAGGCACAAATCCATCATTTATGATTAACCCGGTTCCATGTTTTTCCCGTAGAGTCTCATGAAAGCACAGAATCCATTGAAGGTGATTAAATGTCGTCTCTTGTTCCTGGAAAAACATGCATGCAGATCTTACTAACACAACATATCGTCAGCTTCATATCATAATTGCCTAAATCGTTTTTTTGTGTTTTCGGGAAAACGAGAAAAAACACATTTTCTAAAAGTCACATCCATGTTTTTTATTGATTTTTTCACAGAACATTCAAGTAGATGAGAAGAAAACTATGAAAAAAGAATAAAACTCAACATCATTTGTTTTATGAAATAAAATTGACTTATAGGCGGATTATGCCTTTGACTTAGGCAGTTTTTCTGAGAACATTTAGCATTTTTTTTCTGCCATTTTGCTTATATTCAAACTGCCTAAGTCAAATGAATGACTTGATCAGGTATGTTTTTGCACTTGTTTTTTGTTTTTTTATGACTGTTCTGATTGGTCAATGACATAAGCAGAAAGACAGGATGATGTAGCAGTGGTAGAGGAGTAAAGTTGTGCAAAAATCTCAATTTGACCAAAAATTGACTTAGGCAATTATGGTATGAAGCTAACGATATGTAAACTTTTACACAGTACAAATGTGTAGAATCATTATTTCACCCCTTACTAACAAACCCAATTTATTTCACCTAGATAAGCTGCATGATGGGCATGCCTGACCTGATTAAAATAGATATTTTGGTCGAGCAAAGTTTTATGGTTCCAGATGTATTTGTGCCTCCGAGTCGTGCCAACGCCTTCATCACACCACAGAGGGGCAACGTATTCAATCCAACCAGAGGGAACACATTCAGCTATCACAACCTCATGAGGTAAAACAACCACAGACATGCACACATTCATATAATCCTAGTTTTATATCTTATACAAAAGCACATATGGGAAACCACAAACCCACAGCAACACACACACACACACACACACACACACACATGGTTATGCACACATGAACAATGCTGTAGATAATTACAACCAAACTTTATTAGACTATTAAATACATGCAGATGTTTAGAACAAGCACACATCCTGCAGCTGCAATGGTTAAAAATAACTGGAAGAAAAAAAACAAAAACAGAACCACTGGTTGTGATGACTCTTCTTCTTCTCTCTAACTATCTCTGTCTTTTTTCATCTGATCTCCCCCTACCCTCTTGTCCAGGCCGATAAAGTCCCCAGCAGAGAGGCGTGCAGAGACCTGTGAGGACTACTCGCCCTGCCGCTTCTACGCCTACCGCCATGGCTACCAGCAGGCCTACCAGAGATACTTCGGCGCTCGAACTCAGCCCCAGAGACCAGCTGTAAGTCGTCGATACTAGACCAGAAGAATATCTGTCGACGTGCAAACCATTCCCCTCATCTTACTTTTATTCCATGTATGATGATTTTTTTTTAAAAAATAATTTATGTAACTGTCTTTTTGGACATTATATGATAATCCCAGATGAAAACTCATTTTACAAACACAAAGGAATTCACCGTGGCTCAGATCAACCCATCATTAGACATGTGTAGAAATTCATGGCCCAGCTCTTGTATAATCCCAGGATAACATTCATCCATTATTATCACACCTTCTCTGCATTTATGAGCTTTATGTGATATGCTTAAATGAAAATGACTCTGTTTTGCTCACTATCCACTAAACATATCATAGGTTTTGCAGCCGTCTATCACAGGTCTGCACTGCTGCCAGTGATTATTTCCACTGCTTTGAAAAGAAAAAATAAAACTCTCTTTACTGGGTTTTGTCTAAATTCTGTTGTTCCCATACATATATATATATACACACACACACACATATATATATATAATATGTGTATGTATATGTGACCCACCACCACGAAACCAGGCATAAGTGTCTGGAAATCCAAACTGAGTTATCTGTGTAGCTTGGTAGAGTGGAAACTAAGGTTTAAGATGGTGAAAAAATTATGTTTCTATCACACGTATTAAAGTTATGGTAATTTTAATATCCACATTAGAACATATTTTGCAATTTGCATTTTTTAGATATTGTCCGTCAAAGTTTTGGACTGTTTTGGGGTAGGAAGTCCTTAGCAACGCATAATAATTTGTATCCGATTGACACAAATTTTTCACAGATGTTAAAGGACACTCTGATGGACATGTCACAGAAGTTTTATATATTATAATAATAGGACAGAAGTGCGACGTATTATAATCATTTGGCTTACACCATTGGACAGAACATTCAATATAGGCTTTTACCTCGTACCAAACACTTGGGTGTTTACCCACGGAACGGAGATCGGTTTGTTCGGCGAAAAGAGGTGGAAGTCGGCTTTGTCTTTGCTCAGCAATCCCTGAACTTTTGTCGCCGCTTAAATAATTGACTCAATAAACACCTTTATTGATTGGATTTCAATGTAATGACCACAGGAACTGAAAATAGAGATGTTAAGGTACCGTTTTTTGATAAAATGTAAACACACATAGAGAATCGCCTTCCAGCCTAAATTTTTCTGTAGCTCTGAACGGCTCAGCGCGACTTATGCCTGGTTTCGTGCTGAGCAGTCACGTATATGTTTTCCATATGACAGGGTTCAGTGTTTTGTCTTCAGTATACATAGAGTTCAATGCTCCAAAATGTTTTAATGTGTTTTACATTAACCTTTTACTAGTTCGTTTTTAGTTCATCTGGATGAAGTCGTGATGAGCTGTTGCTATCGCGCTGCATCCGGCGTCGTCCACAATTCACTAAAATCTCTTCTCCTCCCTCAATTGTTAACAGATTTCAATTCTGATTGATTCATTAGACAGATCTAAACACTTTGTCAAAATTTTGTCTTTGTAAACAATTGATTTACAACTTTATTTTATTTTTCCCAGTCTTGACACTAAAACCACTTCTCCTTCCTCAGATTTCAATTGGGATTGATTCATTAGAAAGTAATTGCCTCAATATTAGTTTGAACCAACAACCTCCTGCCCAGTATTTAACATCTTTAACCACAGTAATAACATGTCATTACCCAGTTACCTACTGTTGTTCAGTCACATGTTACCCCAGAAGAGCTTTGGGGGCTTCCTATACCATTCACACTGTTTTTGGCATTTGTTAATAAAAACACACAAACACACAGTGGGATTGATTTTATGATCTATTGAATGACTTCCTTTTGTTGATAGTAAGACATTACAGCTGTGAGGTCCTGATGAGCACTGCATTTTTGGAGACTGACATAAAGGTTCAAGTTAGAAATTCCCTTTTTTTTAGTGGTTCTCTTCATGTTACTCCTTGTTGAGCGGTTAAACCAGGACACATATAACACTTGGGTTAATGATTCCATTATGTGACGGAAAAAGATCCCATTTCTTTTAAATCTCCAGAAGCATCTCTGCAATGCACCAAGCGTGTCTCCAGTAGTGTCCTTACTTTACTTGCTGCAGGATGCCATCCAAACTAAAACATGACAGTATATGTCAACATAACGTACTGGACGTTTGTTTTTGTACTTTACCACAAGGCCACAAATACACACAATTAAAGCTTTCCTGAGCCTGAATCCTTGAAGTCTGGTCTTGAAATGAGACAAGTGACCAGCACTGACCCAGACAGTGAAATTACACCCCAGATAACACTGCCAGAATCTAAATATCCACTCAAAAAAAGAAGAGCAAAGGAAGAAAAATCAAAAACCCTTTCATAGCTTTTTAGACATATAGCCGTAGATAGTATATACGCTTTATCTTACAGTTGAAATCCTTACATTCATCACCAGCAGTAACATTTTTCTCCCACTAAAACAGTTAAATGTGGAAAATAAATGTTCCTGGTGGAAGGTTGTGCTTTAGTTCACATTACATGACTTGTGTGTGAGCGACTCTCTGCAGCTTTATTGGAAAACCACACACTTATTTAGTTCAAAATATCTTTGCACAGTTCAAATTACCCTTCTACAAATCTTCAAATATGCAAAGAGTTTGTGTTTCTAAATGTTGCTGCCTTTATGTAGGAAATCATAGTGGTTTGTAATTAAAAAAACAAATCCCACAGATTCAGAATGTGTCTTATAATGTGGGATAGTGGTTTGCTCTCTCCAGTTTACATTACAGGGTCTTTCTGTTGCATGAACTTAATGACCTACATGGAAGTGTGTGTTTGTGTAGTGAAACTCTGACCTCCACAGGATGGCATCTGCCACTGCATTCATGAAATGGCAGTAAAACTTTTTTTACTACAGTCTATCCACCTCTTTATTTTATTTTTTAGATAAATCACATGATTATACATCAAAAGTTTAAGGATACAGTGTGTTTTTTCCTAGTTCCATCTGTAAAAATAAATATTAATAGATGCATTGTAGGAACTCATAACATAATAATATAATAACTTAAATATAATAAAAGTTCATAATGTAATAATTTACTCATATTGTAATAAAATCATGAGCGCATAGTGTAATAACATCTTTGCTCATAATAAAATAACTTATTACAATATTAACTAAGCTATATAGTAACTCACAATGTATTAAAATGTAACAATGGGTTTTGCTGTGAGAAAAGCTGCATTACTACTTAATAATTAATAACTATGGTTAAGTAATGCTTTTGAAGCAGTCCTATAGTTTATTAAGATTTCAGCAGCTTATTCAATTTTAGGTAAGGCTTACCTGATGACCTACACATGATTAGTAAATGATTACTTAAGACACAAAATGATTTGGGTAAAATGTGATTAGATAGCTGTGACTTAACCCTTTGTTGGTCAGCTCAACCGTTTGGTAGAGGTAACTTTGAGCCCTGATATTTAAGCTAAATTTAAATCCTTTGACACCAAACTTCTTGGCCAGTCAATGATATATTCAGGTCATGCTAGTATATATATATATATATATATATATATATATATATATATATATATATATATATATATATATATATATATATACTGCCAAGGAAGAAGATCATAAACGTAACAACACCTCTGCTATGATCTTTTCTTTTAGACACAAAATTACAGGCAAATTAGATTTTTTTTTCATTTTATTAAGTTTTAGAGTTTATTTGACATAAATAATCCTCATTATGTTTCAGAAATTCTTTGATATTTGTGTAATAATTTTTTGAAAACATACTCAACCAAATGGTAGAGATGATAGTAAAGGGTCATGAAATGCTAATGCTAATTGCTAATGCTAATCACTAATGATACAAACACAAAGAGTTAATACATGTAATTTGAACCAAGTCAAAAATTATGTTAAGATTGGTGAAGGAGTAATGTTAGAGTTTTAATACTTTAGGGTTTTAAAAAAAGGGTTTTATATTATAATAGTCTCTGTGAGGTAAAAAAAAAGCAAAAAAAAGTTAGATTTTTGTAGTGTGATGAACAAAGGGTTCATGATAATTACATCCGAATAAACACCATTAATAAATTATGACCAGAGACATTACAAATGTCTAATTATGAGTTGTTATATAGTTGAGCTCATAATGAAGAAGAACTTATTACATTATGCACAAAAATTTTATTACATTACACGCTCATTATTTTATTACATTACAAGTTGATTATTACATTATAAACTGTCATTACATAAAACCTCATAATGTAACAAGGTTTTTTACTGTGAGAAAAGTTGCAAAATGTAAAAGATTAATTATTTTAAATGTTTTTGAAGAACTCCTATAGTTTATTAAAGCTTTGTTACATTATGAGTTTCTATATACTTGTGTTCATAAAGTAAGAAGTTATTACATTATGCGCTGATGATTTTATTACATTATGAGTTGATTATGAACGTTAGGAGTTGCATGTATGTTTTTTTTCTTTCATAAAACAATTTGGATTCCAGAGGGTCATTTGAAAAAACTAAACAAGGTGTAAAATAATTATCAGTGAACTCTATTTCGGAGACTGATATCTACAATGTGGGTGGTTTTAAACTAACTTTTTTTTTTATATACATAAAACAAATACATACTATTTGGACTGTGCTTCAAAATTGTGGCTCCTTCTGTATTTGACCATTTAATTCAACACATTTTGCTCAGTGTATCATGTGTTATTCTATCCATGTGTGGGTGTGTGACACATGATGCTCTAACCAATCACATATCCATGCTGTAGCGAGGGCCGCGTCTATAAAACAAGTGTGTATTTATATAGAAACATGTAAAGGAGAGTGAATAGAGAGACTAAAGTCCACTCTGAAGAAACAAAGTGAATCATGAAGACTCTGGTTGTCCTGGTTCTCTGCTCCCTGGCCGTCATCTGTCTGACTTCAGGTAAGTTTTATCCATTGATCATGTGCTAGAGGACATTTCAATTAAAGCCACAGTTATTTTATAGAATATTATGTCATCTTCATAAAGGAATTATTTCTATTTGAAGTTTCTACAACTTTTAATGTCAAATAAATTATTCAGTTTAAATTAATAGTTTTTTCTGAACTGACTTTCTTGTAAAAAAAAATTATTTATAATAATCTAATTTTATCCATGTGTTTGAAGATGCCGGCCCCCAACCTGTGGAAGACAAACCTGATCAGGATGGTAAGATGCTTGTTCAGTTTTAAGAGCGTCATTATTTTGTCACATCAATGAAATGATTTAACATGTTGAATCAATCCCACAGAAATAGAAATAAATTAGAAAAGCACCAAGGAGGTTATGTTTATGCTAGTTTGTTTGTTAGTTAACAAGATAACTCAAAAAGTTATGGACGGATCTGATGAAATTTTCAGGGTAGGTTGGTAATGAGGAGATCTGGAAATGATTAGATTTTGGTGGTGATCGGGAGGGGGTGTACCTGCTTTTCTAATTATCTCTTCCCATGAAATGCTTCTGATTTGACAGATAAACTGTAACTGAACAAATGATTCAATTTTGGTAGTGATCTGGAAGAGATCCTGGATTCTGGATCACTTTGAAATTTTACATTGCGGCACATTTCAAAGTGATCCAGAATCCAGGATCTCTTCCAGATCACCACCAAAATGTAATCATTTGTTCCTTGTGACACTAACAACACATTCTGGGGTCAAGATAACTCAAGAACGTATGGATGGATTTTGATAAAATTTTCAGGATATTTTGGGAGTGTCACAAGGAACAAATGATTACATTTTGTTGGTGAACCAGAGGAGATCCTGGATTCTGGATCACTTTGAAATGTATTCTCCATTCACTGCAATGTAAAATTTCAAAGTGATCCAGAATCCAGGATCTCTTCTGGATCACTACCAAAATGTAATCATTTGTTCCTTGTGACACTCCCAACACTTCATGAAATTTTCATTAAGATCTGTGCATAATGT
>CM035790.1:9680162-10092662 GCA_020466265.1 Siphamia tubifer
ATAAAAACAAACTAAACTTTGGACTGTGTGCTCATTAGTTGGATTTTATGTATTTGATCTGCATGGCCGTTTAAAACAGAATAAGTCAGAACTTATTTTATCAGTAAAACATGAAAACTAGATACAGATTATATAATTGTCTCCAAATTTAACAGCAGACTTGATGGTTATAACATCCAGAGAATATCCTAGTTGAATGTATGTATCTAAATACTGGACAAACCCTCCTTGAAATGACCCATTGGTTTTGTGAACTACAATTTTGACATTTAGAGATGAGCAGCATGGTTATTATCACGTTGGTTTTATGGAAACACAAGGATGGAGTTGAAGACCAAGGTGTGAAAAAGGCCATTAGTGAAAATGTCAATGACACTGACCAAGTGTGTAATAATAAACACCACCACATAATTTCAGCTGCTTCGTATATATACAATAAATTAAATGGACAGAGAATAAATTGAACTCGTAAAACCATGAGCGGTATTATGGCCACCTGACAGTGAGAGGACTTTGAGAATTCTTAAATTAAACATGGGTGGTTGTGGCTCAATTGGTAGAGCAAGTAGAACGTCCAATGACTGAAGGGTTGGCGGTTCACATCCCAGCTCTGGCTGTGCACATGTCAAAGTGTCCTTGGGCAAGACACTGTCCTCCCAGTAGGACTGACAGAACCTTAGGAACCTATGTGAATGGATGAATGTGAGGCTAATATTTTTTAAAATATCTCCCTCTTTTTTAAATTAAAAATTATATATATATTTTTTTTTTTAAATACATTTTTTAAAAAAAATTTAAAACCTAAAAATGTAAAATAAATACAAGATAAAATAATTTTAAAAGTATAATTTTTTTTAATAATAAATACATTTAAAAAAATCTCTCTCTCTCTTACATCACACCTGGAAGCCATTACATTATCATCAGGCTTCTGAAGAGCTTATCATTAATTGAACTTAGGTGTAATAGAAGAGGTAGATATTTAAAACATGCAGGACACTTGAGCATGAGGACTGGATTTGAGAACCAATGGGCTAATGTAAAGCACTTTGAGCAACATGAAGGTGGAAAAGAACTATATAAGTGCAGAACATTTACTGCACATGTGTCATTTAAAACTATTATTTATATAGTAAAGAGAGTTCAATCTAAACTGAAGTTGAATAATCATGAAGAGACAACTATCTATTCAAGCTGCATTTGCGTCTGCATGAAAAATGAACAAACAGCCACAAATTGTACGTAATATATTATTATACAGTGGTCTTTATAGAACTGCATGACCTTTACCATAGAACACAGCCAGTGATTGGTCTATATCTAACTGGTGTGTTGATAAATTTGACTGCATTCACTGCCTGTCGGGCATGTGTCAGCACCTTGTGAACTGCTACAGTGTTTTGCTGTATGAGTGTGTGTGTGTGTGTGTGTGTGTGTGTGTGTGTGTGTGTGTGTGTGTGTGTGTGTGTGAATGGATGAATGTGAGGCTAATGTAAAGTGCTTTGAGTGCAGTCCATTTAAAGGAGTTTGTGTGGGGATCAGAGCATTTACAGTCTGTTCGACAGCACACAGAAAAATCTTACCTCAGCCGAGCGTCACAGTCATGTGGCTTTAAATGCACACCATGTTTTAGAAATAATATCAAATTAAAGCTGACTGAACACAAAGTGGTTCCAGGTACAACAAACAAGCCCCGCCCCTCACATGTATTGTAGTTTATTTTGACATGGGTCCAGCTGATGTCATGTCTTTGCGTGTAGGGATGTCAGTATAGATAAAGAGCACAGGTGTCAAACATGTGGTCCATGGGCCAAATCCAGTCCACCAAAGGGTTCTGAATGGGCCACTGAATATATTAATAATCAAGGATGTTAAAATCATTGTCATTTCAACCAAACAAATGTTAGATGAGTAAAATACTGTCATAATAACCTAGAAATAATGAAAACTGTCAATTGTTCTCTTTGTCTTCATGAAAAAAAACATTTGAAAAATGAGAAAGAACTGACTGGAAATAATAATACAATAATTTTAATCTGTTGTTTGTTGTCAAAATCAATTGATTTGTAATTCAGCAAACTTACATCAGACATGCACTGCAGAACGAAAAAAAATAGATACATGGGTCGCATTAAAAACACACACATTTAAATTAGCTGAGATAAAAATAAGATATATAATATCAGTGAGGAAAAATATAAAATAAATAAATAATTAAATCTCAGAGTAAGATAAAACCATCCGTTTAATTCCTGCTAATAAAAAAAATTATTGCATGATTTTAATTTTTTTTTTTTGCGCTTACCACTGACAAACATTCATCCAGTACACTAGTGTGAATGATACTGGAGGCAAGGAGGGTGAAGTGTCCAAACACATGCACTGATAGGTTAACTGGTTAATCTAAATTGTCCATAGGTGTGAATGTGAGAGTGATTGTTTGTCTATATATGTTCAGCCCTGAGATAAACTGGAGACTCATACAGGGTGTACCCCGCCTTCCCCCATTGGAGCTGGATTAGGCCCCCAGTGACCCCTGTGACCCTAGTGAGGATAAAGCGGGTTCAGATGATGAGATGAGATGATTTTATTTTTAAAAACTAATTCACAATGTTACTTATAAGATGGATGGAAAAAAGGCAGGCCACCGGGAAAAATCCCGTTCCCCCCATGTGCCAGTCTGGGCCTGGTGTCGTCCATGTACTTAATGATGTCATCTACGCTGAATTTTGCACAACAGCCGTGGGTCATCAGAGTGAAGAGGAGGGGACTCACAACACACCCCTGTGGAGAACCTGTGCTCAGTAGAATGGCGTCAGACCTGTGCTTCCCTCCCCACACATACTGAGGCAGGTCTATTAAGAAGTCCAAGTTCTGCATGGGGGTGCTCAGTCCGAGTGGGCCAAGTTTACTGACCAGACGCTGTAGGATGATAGTATTAAAAGCTGAACTAAAGTCCACAAACAGCATCCGGTTGAGAGTGTCCCTGTTCTCCAGATGTTCCAGGATCAGGTACTAGTGTGGTCAGGGTGGTATGCAAATTAAAGTGGATTCCAGTGAAGGGGGCAAGACAGAAGTGATGCTTTCAAAACACTTCATTATTATGGATGTTAAAGCAAATGGCGATAGTGATTCATAGTTGTGAGTATATTTTTTTGGAACTGGAATGATTTCAGACATTTAGTAGAATTATGACACAACAACTTGACGCAGAAAAATGTTAAATATGTCTGTGAAGGCATGTGTCAGCTGTTCCACACAACCACAGCCGAGAATCTAGTCTGGACCTGCAGCTTTCTTTGGATTGACAACCCTGAGGAGAGTCAATATACCGGAATTATCCTAGCGGTTACGAGAATCAGGAAGTTGTCAGTTACCAGAATTGGTTGTAAATACAATTACTGTACCTACCAGATTGTGTTTACTCGATACTACAAAGTATCAGGAAATATATTACATTTAATAAGAAACATCACGTAACAGGTTTTATTGACCAATGGGAAAGAGGTATATGAATCATATCATATCGACATTGGTATTGCCCAATACCACTGCTCTACAATGTTTTATATATATATATATATATATATATATATATATATATATATATATATATATATATATATATATATATATGTATATATATATATATATATATATGATAGCCATGGTGGTTTATGTACATGTATATGTGACGACCACAAAAGTGTCACATTTTTCAAAATAATTGTCTTATTCTGAATAGAAGTCATTGTATTGTATTTCTTTTCGAGAAAGAACCGTCAATAATTTTGCATTTACTTGTGCAATGGTTTTCAATTCAATGTGTGTACCCTACGCTAGCAGGGAACGATGGCGAGTGATGAGTTTAGCGTCTTGCATTGTTTCTAACTCCATTACTACAACATCCTGGAAACTAATAAACCATCTCCTCGTTTCTCTCCTGTATCCCAAGTTGGTAAATGTACAAATATGCCTTGAAACTAGGAATGCTGACATGTAGAAACACAGTCAGTTAAGCACAGTTCCCCCCATGTGAACATATGCTTCAGTAATGTTCTAGAAACTTACAATTGTATATGTCTTGTTTATTTTTTTTTCATTAGTGTCATAATGTGTTTTTGCTCAATGGGTTCAGAAGAAAAAAAGGTGATTTTTATAAGATGAAGCTCTATTTACTTTAAGCACTTAATCATTCTGAAGGTGAAATGCAGTACTGTCTTGATTTGAAACTTTAAAAAGTCAAATATTTTCATGAGTTTAAAAGTAACTTGAACATTAATCTGGTTAATATTTCCATTGTCTTTGTATTTCATTTCCGATAAACAGTTTAAAATACAAACTTGAAGATTAAATGAACATGTATTGGGTAATAAGAGATTTATTTTGTTATGGATTTTGTACTAAAAGACATTATGGGTTTTGTGTTGAAACACTGAAATTCATTGAAAATGCCTAAGGAACATTGAACTTTGTTTATGTTGAACATAAAGAAAAGAAACAGAACATATAAAAGTGAATGTTTAATAAATGACTGCAAGATCCTGGAAACTAATAAACCGTCTCCAATTAAAATTGAACTTTTCAAAGCCAGGTAAACACCTTAATGAAAGTATCATTGAATAGAACTGGAGTTTGAGAAGTCGGAGTAACCAAGTCAGATCATGTGATTGCATATAGGGAGCCTAAGTGCCATAAAAAATGAACACGAGTCAATGGAGGGATAAAAGTAATTTTCTGGTCCCGTTTGAAATGGGCTACGGTTTTCACATATGATGTCTGTGAATTTTAAAGATACATTTTCATACATTGAGAAAGCACTCACTTTGGACAGGCATCCAAAGTTACGTTAGGTTTTATGTGAGAGTAAGTAATGGACAACAACGTTCGTCTCACAAATATGACGTCACCACCAAGCTTCACCATCAAACTCTTTGAAAATGGCTGTGACTTTGGCGAGCTTCACCTCCTTCTTTCAGGACGAAGGCAAGAGCATCTAACATGGAGAAAACCACTTTAAATCGGGGCATGTGGAAAGTGGCAGCTACTCCGGGGGAGAGATAGTTGATCGAGTGAGAACCAGCATGTGGGACAAGCTCTCGTCAGCCGGTAAGCGGTAGAGGGAACATGTGGAAATGGTGTTGTGATTACACCGGGGCACAAAGCACACAGGTATTTACAAATGAAAAATAGAAAAGGCGGTATACGGTTTAGAAAAGTTTGCAGGGAAAGATTCTGCTGTGACGTCAGCTATGCGACATCTGATATGTAGTCCAAACAGAGTCCAAATAATGACATATTTTTACACGATAATAAATCACAAAACACATATCAAAGAAACTCCAAACGCACATCATTGGTTATGATTTTAATTGAAGTACAGCAAATGTGTGATTCAGGGCATAAAGTAAAGTGGAGCAGAAAATAATTATTTTCTCCTCATCCACTCTCATGTTACATTTTTCCAAACTTAGGCCCAGTGGACCGACTTAGGCTCCCTATAAACGCCATCTAACCTGACTCACATCATCTGGCTGCGTTTCGCCAAACTACACACTAGGTTCACGCAACCATCTGAGTATCGTGAGGTTCAGTTTTTCTGAAAAACGAATCAATGTAACCAGATGGGACTTTCCATGACTGGGTGTTGTTGTGTCTGTCAGTTTGAGTGTATCTGTCTGTGCCATGGCTGACGTCTGCATCGTCTGTTCAGCATTCGGATCCTCCTCAGCTTTTTTCCATTCCCCTATAGTGTCCACAGTACTTTGGTGTCTCCCTACCAAGCAAAGGTATTTCAGACATATGCCAGAGGATTTTTCTGGAACTTCTGACACATTAAGGCCAAGTTCTGCAACCCACTGGTCCTGCCGTTGTCCATAAAGAAGCTCAAGGAATATCCGCTGGCTGTTGCTGATGTTGCCTTTTATCCTCAGATTTTCCTGCACTTACGACAATGGTCATTTACAGACAACGCAGCAGTGTGTGTAGGTGCAGCCATACTGTCATGTTTATTTTGATGGTCTGCTGCAGTATGGCTCTTCTTCCACCTGGTTAGAGTAAATGCCACCCAACTTTAGCTCGATTGATAGCATTGTGTCGGTCGCAAACAAGGCGGCTCTAAGAACCAGCTCTTTTGAAGTCGACGACGGGAACCGGCTCCACAATGAGAGCCTTTTTTTTTCATCCTTCACTCTCTCCTCCTCCCTCTTGTTGTGTTTGTGCAAGTGCCACAGAGCTGAGAGTTTCTTTCTATCCACAGCTCACACACGTGATGACACGTAGACTGCATAGAGACAACATCTGTCCTCAGAGAGGATCTTCTCAAAAACTGGACACATTATAAGGGAGAGAAGGAACAGGATAAGCCCTTCCAAGCTGAGACAGGGGCGGCTGTGGCTCAGTTGGTAGAGCAGGTCGTCCAATGACTGAAGGGTTGGCAGTTCATATCCCTACTCTGGTTGTCCACATGTCGAAGTGTCCTTGGGCAAAGACACTGAACCCTGACTTAGTCTCCCAGTAGGACTGACAGAACCTTAGAAACCTCCTGGTGTATGAGCACCAGACCATTTACCATTTACCATTTACAGTACATACATACATACAAAAGATTGGCTGCTGTATTTGATGTATCTGCACTTGTAGATAATGGCCACTAGATGTCCCTGTTACAACATGAGTGTCTTATTTCACAAAACAAGCAATAATAAACTGTTGTTAATGTTGTGTTTCACCATCCAAACACACAGAGTAGTGACTTCTTGCATTTTTCCTGTCTGTCTTACAAATTCCAACACTTAAAGCCTGAACAGAGAATGATTTGTTTCCTGTTGAAAATGTACTTCCTAAATGTAATATTTAAGTCTCTAATTCACACTGAGTCCTGTGGATCATATCCCCTATTGTGTACAATGAAAGGGAAAATTTAAGAAATTGAATTATTAAAAATTATATATATATATATATATATATATATATATATATATATATATATATATATATATATATAGGTCATTTGAAGGCTGCTGATTGTGTAAGCCGTCTCAGACTCTCTGTCTGTTATCACTCATATTTAACCTTTTTCCTTAATCATATCTATATTTGCACCATCATTTTACAGATCACACATTTTTATCTTTTACTTTAAATTTGCAACAATTGATGGTTCTATGGTTATATGGCTATAAATAATAAAGAGACACAGTCATGATTTTTACACAGGACAGTAAACAAACCTGAGAAACAATATAAAATGTGGAAAATTCAATAACTGCCCTACAAAGTCTAAACACATTTGTTTTTATGTTGTGTTTATCTTTCTCCTGAAATGTGCATGTATAGAGTCAATATTTCAACATTGCTCTGAAAGGCTCTAGAAGTGAATTTATTTGTCCACCAGAGACAGAGAGACATCAAACTTTGTTTTGCTGGCACACTGCTTTGTCGATACTGTACGTCAGTGACCTCGTTTTTGGCAGTGTTTGCATTTCTGTCATCTAGCAACTGTGTCACATGTTTATGGGTTGGCATGAACTTACATCCTTACAATTCCTAACAACAACATGTGTATCAGAAGAAAATTATGTAGAAAATCCATTTGAAAAACAACTGGGACATATAATTTATTATGTTTTTATACTTATTGAGAGTAGATATATTACTGTTAAATCTAATATTCTATGTGTTTTAATAATTGCAAAGTAGAACATAGATCATTCTGGCCCTGTTCCCATTCAACCACACCTCTAAAGCTGGTCCAGTCACAGTTGTTTTATCTACTGAACCAAGATGGCTGCTGCTGCTGCTGCCTTTCTGGGCTCAGTTACTCTCAGACTTATTCTATTCATTAAAAATATGCAAAATATAGAGCCATCCAACCAGGATTAAAAACCTGTTAAGGCTACATAGTTGTTTTCTCATGATGCTATTGGGAATTGCAGCCAAGCAAGGTGACTATTTTTTTGGATGTATTTTTTCAAGGCCTGGAGAAGCAAGAGTGCCTCAAGGCCCTGGAGGATCAATCACAACAAAAAAGCTCACAGCCGAATTAGAGGAGATTAAAAAAATCTCTCAACTTTATGTCAGAGTGAATATAGTTAAGTGAAACTATGACTGAAATAAACTAAGAAACATTGGCTTGTGTCCAATTGGGATTTTTTTTTCTTTTTCATTCATATTGACCTTATAGTGAAGTTTTCTTTTGTACCTACTACCAGTAATAGATCAATTAAATGATTAATTACTCCAATAAATTAAAAGTTAATTGTAAAAAAAATACATTAAATTATTACATTTATTAAATAATTCTCATTTAGGGCTGAACAAGGAACATCACACCATGAAAGTAATGCACAGTTGGGTTAAATTATGTTCACATTTGTAATTAAACGCGAGTGTAAATTATCTAACGTTAGTCAATGAAGAGAGGAGTGATGGAAGAAGAGGTGAAAGGTCAAACACAGCCTGGGACCTTAAATGGGTGAAAAAAAACAGCAGATTTAATTCACCATACAGACAATGGTGAGTGTTGAACTTTTTTCAATTATTACTTTGCATAATATAGCTACATGCCAATATTTATTTTAAATAAAATTAATTCAATGTTACTCTGACCCTATAGGAATGTTCTGGATGCTGCTCAGTATCAATAGGACAGGTCTGGCAGAATTTGACCAAAGAACCTTAGAACCTTTCTACAAAAACCCTAGAAAGTTCCGGTGCTTTCAGGCTGGGTGCAAACTTTGCCACTGAGATATTTATTTACATTTGTATTATTATTATTGTTATTAGTATTAATAATAATAATAACATTTTGTTTCACTTTTCGTTGGTTTGTTTTCATTATACCATTTGGTTGTTAAAAGTCTAATAAATCACTTCAAGTGTCATTTGTTTACGTTGCCACGACTACCCGGTGAACCTGCCCCCGCTGCAGAAAAACATCCTGGAGAAAACACATTTTTTAGGTCTGGTATCATGTTTGTTCTGAACTAAATATAGAAAAGTGCCCCAGTTTCCTCCTCCTCTCTATCTTTCTTGTTTGACAAGTTTGTGCCAGTCCAAAATCTGGAAAGTCCCATCAATACAGCTGTTAAATGTGTTTCCAAACACACCCTTTGACACCACCAGATCATCATGGACGAGCTAACGTTCACTAAGCAGAACCGTGAGCGCATCCAGGCAGTGGAGAACTCATTCAGTCCAAGAGGAGCTGCCTTGGCCAAACCTGGTCGGATCCTGATTGGAGAAGGCCGTCTACTGAAGCAGGGCCGCAGGAAACCCCAGCACAAAGCTTTCTTCCTCTTCAATGATGTCTTGGTTTATGGCAGCATCATCCTAGGTGGTCACTGGCACAGAAAACAAAGAGTGATACCATTAGGTGAGTAATTCAGCCTTCTATTCTACTGTAGCAGAAAAAAAAAACTATAAAATATCATTTAACCTTAACACCTACTGTCGCAAATATGCAACATACAAAAACAATCTATACAATCTACTCTATGTGCTATAGTCAAATTAATGATATCCAATTAAATTAATGTTAGATTTTTATAGGGCTCTATAATTATTTAAAAATTTTAATCAGATTAATCACAGGGTGCTTTGGATTTACTTTTTATTCATCATGATTCAAATGATTTAGGTCAGTCAAATGTTTTGTCTTGTTTTTTTGTTTGTTTTTGTTTTTTACTCAAATTTCCCACAAAATATACAAAAATACACGAAGAAACAAAAAAAAACCTGGAGGAAATAAAATACACAAAACATATTAAAATTTACAAACCTACAAAGTGATAAAAAATAGCCAAAACATGTACAAAAATTCTTCTAAAATACAGAAAAAACACCAAAAAAGTGACCAAATTCAGGATAAAGGACTTTGAGCTAAGTTTTAACTAAAGTAATAATAACTGTAGTTTATCTTATTCTATAGTAACAAATTAAACAAAGAAACTAGAAGAAAATTCCTTCCAAATTGAGTTTAATAATGCATATTGAGTTTGCATTTCTTCTTTTAAAATTAATAATATAATTCCATTAAAATATTAACATTAAATGGTTGAACTGTGACCAAACCAACGGACTTAGTTCATTATCAACCTGCCATAATCTGTCTTTCTTTCCAGACAACATCCAGCAGGAGGACATGGAGGATGGTATGAGACTGACAAACCAATGGCTGATCCGTACACCCCGCAAGTCTTTTTTTGTGGCTGCTCCTACTCAGGAGGAAAAACAGGCCTGGATGCAACACATTGAAGACTGCCGGTCCAACTTCCTCCAGAGCAACAGTCCCAAACCAGTGCCTGAATTTGCTGTCTCATGGATCCCTGACCAAGTGTCCGCTCTCTGCATGCGCTGCACTAAGACATTCACATTCGCCACACGGCGACACCACTGCAGGCAATGTGGCTTTATTGTCTGTAACACATGCTCCAAAAACAGAACACATATTAACCACATTAACACCACAAAGAAAGTTAGAGTCTGCTCTTACTGCTATGCACACAAAAATGAAGAGAATGCAGTTTTGATGCGTCTGAGGGGGGGTAGCACTGACACCAAATCTTCAGAGGATGATGACTTGGCTCTGTCCAGTGATGAAGAGGAGAGCGAGGAGATGATGATGATGGACAACACCCCCAGCAAGTGGCTCGACACTCGCTCTGGTACCTGGGGCCACGTTGGCACCTATGTTAGTGCCAATTAAACCAGTGTTAATAATATGACCCTGATCATGTTCACCATCACTCACTATTTTGGTCAATTCAGGACTTTTATAAATATACTTATTTGGCCACAGTGTAAACCCTAATGTTCAGAATAATTACATATATTTAGTTGTGAATATTCAGTTTTAGAAATAGTACTACTAACTCAAATGTATTCAGTTGCTGTAACATGTTCTTCTTTTGAACTAATATATTTTTTTATTAAGGATATAAGTGAATATAACTTAAAAACTTTTGGTTTAACTTAGTAGAATTAAGTCATTAAATGTTGAGAATGATATTGTTCTGTTATTTCTATTGTTTCAAATAAGTATGATTGAAAAAAAAAGAAACTTAACTGATGTAGTAGATGATGAAATATAATTTCAGAACACTACAAATAACCACCAATATCTATCACACCAAAATAATTACAATCACAAACACAGTCATTTTATTCAGTGGTTGTGGTTCAGTTGGTAGAGCAGGTCGTCCAATGACTGAAGGGTCAGAGGTTAATGTCCCAGCTCTGTCTGTCCACATGTCCAAGTGTCCTTGGACAAAGACAGTGAACCCTGTCTTAGTCTCCCAGTAGGACTGACAGAACCTTAGAATACTGAGTTAATGAGTCATGTTTTAATTTAAGTATACTTTAATAAAAATCTACATTTTAAGTTCTGGAAACTTGTATTTTTTTATTTCATCAACTTAAAATAATTGACGCAATCGTTTGCACTACATTTTTTTAGTTCTGCTAATTTATTTGGGTTTATAGTGCAGGAATGACACAAAGTAGTAACAGTTGATTGTGGTCCATGTAAATGTTTGTCTATAAAAGTGACTATTCTTACAACTTTAATCTTGATACTGTTGATAAAGTGTAACTGGAACTCACTCTATAATCATTGTACCAGATCAAAGGTGATTATTGATGTGTATAAAAATAGAAATGTATATGAAAACAAAATTCAAACTTAACGGATAGCAGTGTTTTAACAAAATAATAACCGATCATAATAATGACAGTCTTCATGTGTGTGATGATTTTTACCAAATGTAAATGTATGGGAGACAAAAGCCACAAAAAGCTTTTCAACTTCTCACACTGCTTGTGGATTATAATCAATAAATCACTTCAAAAAAAGAGAAAAAAGGTGTAGAGTGCTTCTTTTTTGGCTAATGTTTTGTATTGTTATTACTTTATAACACCAGTTAATAAGAAACAAAGCGGTTTCAATAAAAAAAAATCACTTTTGTCAGTTCACACTTGGCATCATCAACTGGAATAACTGGTTCTTTCATCTCATCTGTGTATCTGTCTCTACTATGATTACAACCATGATATCCAATGTAAACTGTATCTGATGTTTGTTTATGTGACTTTTGCAGCTACACAAAGAAAACTGAGAGCAATGATGGGAAACTAACACTCACTAGTTACTATACTAACACTCACTAGTTAAACTATAACTCACTAGTTATAAACAACCTGTGGTGTGTTTTATTCCGTATGTGTTTATGGGCTGAGTAAATATGAATGCATCCTATTCTCTTTTTTTATTATTATTTTTTTTTAAATATGCACACATAAATGACTTTTGATGTGGTGCCTGATTCAGGTCATTTTCATATTCATTAACCCTTTGTTGGTCACACTACAAAAATCACAATAATTTTTAATTTTATCCACCTCACAGGGACTATTATAACATAAATCATTGATTTTTTTTTACTGACCCTAATTTTAACTAAAGTATTAAAACTCAAACATTACTCCTTCACTAACCTTACCAACATAATTTGTGACTTGGTTCAAATGTATTAACTTTTTGTGTTTGTATCATTAGCGATTAGCATTAGCATTTCATGACCCTTTAATTTCTACTGTTTGATTGAGCATGTTTTCAAATAAAGAAGTATGACATGAATACCAAAGTATTTATGAAACATGATGAGGATTATTTATGTAAAATAGACTCTGTAAAAGTTAATCAAATGAAAAAAAAAAAAACTTGCCTGATTATATATCAGGGTTCAAAGTTACCTCTACAAAATGGTTGAGCTGACCACAAAGGGTTAACCCATACTCCGTATTAGGGCTGGGCGATTTTCTCTTTTAAAAAAATCTCCAATTTTTTCCCAAAAAACTCGATTCACGATTCATGATACGATTTTTTCCCACGTGGGCTAAATGAAAATGAAAACACTAGAAACGCGGTTTCTTTCGTCTTCTTTTTTTTTTATTAAATAACATGTAAAACAAAAATACTTCTACAAATAAGTGTAAATAATAAATCAGTTGTGCAAAAGGTGCAACTGCAACCTGAGACTTTGCCTACATGAACTGTAGTAAGTCCAGACATATTCACCACTGTTACAGGAAAAACAGTGCAAAAAAAAATAGTGCAAAAGATAAATTTTTTTGGAAAAAATAAAGCTTAAAATATTTTAACAACTAAAACAATATACATTAATACTCATATTATATGAAAAACATTGCAAAAAACGTAGTAGTACAAAAGTAAGATAAAAAGAAAAGTAGTAACATTTTTACTTTGTAAGGACAAAATAAAACAAAACCTAATTATCAATCAAGCTACTTCAATAAACCTGAACATGTTACCAATATTTTGGATATATGATGTTATTGCGTCTGTTATCGCTCCCCATCGTGCTCCATGTTTATGGTGTGCCACGAGAAAAGCTTTCAGTCAGTGTTTGTTGAACATTTTGAAGAAGTACTTGCAGCGCTAGTCTCTGCCTTTTCTAAGAGTTCTGCTTTTCTCCATTGGATGCTTTCGCTTCAGATGTGAACAGATTGGTCGTACCGCTACCGTCAACAACAACAGTCTGAAGACACAGCTGACAACCAGGCAGTAGTTGGGCTTCTGCAGAAGAAGGGGATCGTAGGAGGGGCCTGGGGTGAAACACTATGGAAAGCAGCCTGGTTCATGGTTTTCTTTTTGTGAGGAAAAAAAGTGAATCGGGCGAATCGGATTGCACGATTTTCCTAAAATATGAATCGATTTTGCCAAAAACTCGATTTTAAATCGAAATCGATTTTTTTGCCCAGCTCTACTCTGTATGTATTCTACATTACAACCATAGTGGGTTATTGGAGGACATCATAAGACTTTATTGCTTTTGTGAACATTTTCAACATTTTTAACATTTTATTGAGATTCATTGTCAAAAAAGTCATCATATTTGGTTGTTTACCCATAAGCCACATAAAAAAAATCCCAGAAGTACATTTAAGAAATACAAGAAAAACTACATGTAAGGTGAAAGGAACATGTATTTTTGAACATTAGACCAACACAAATGTTAATACAGACACATGTCCACATCCACGTTATCCCTTTGAACATCATTCCTTACATTAGTACCATTATGTCATGGTACCCAACAAAGCAGGTACACTCATTGTTCATGCATGGGGGGAACGTACAGGCCAGGAACTGACTCTTCTAATCAAATTATATGATATTAAGTAGACTTTAATTTTGCCACTTTACTCATTGTAACACCATTAATTTTAATGGTTGAATATTTTAAACTGTTTCTGTAAAAAAAAAAAAAATACCCTCACTTACTCTGAGCTTATGAATGAAAAATTAGAAAACTTATTGATTATAGTGAAACTAATAATTTGTGAATTATAAACAATATAGAAATTACAGTCTTGTGTCTCCATAAGTTTTTGAATACTAAATCATTGTGAAACTTATTTTACTGTAGAAATAAGTTCAACAAGTGGTACCAGGGACAACAAACCCCGCCCCCCTTGCAGACATTTTACCTGATTTGCCCTATCTCATATCATTGCGAAAACACATTTGTTATGACTGTGACCTTGACCTTTGACCTACACTATTCTACACCATTTCACATATTTCCTGAAAATTTCATGGATATTGATTGAATTGAAATGTTTGTGTAAAACTGCTGACAGACTCAAAAACAATACCCCTCTCCCCTTCAGGGGGCGGGGTAATAAATCATTATATTGGAACTTTTTAGTATAGATGCATAAAAGTTTCAGTCATAATTTTAAGACAGTTTTTATATGATTTTATCCTCAAAACAATATTCATTGTTTCATATTTTCTCAATTTGTGGAATTAATTTCTGCTTCAATTTTACAATTTATTTCTGAGGCATTCTCTGGAAATAAAATGGTCTAATTCAGCGTCAGCAACCCTGGTCTTGCAGAGTTACTCTCCTGCATGTGCTGGAAGAGGAAAACATCTAAACTGCAGGACCACGGTGGGCCACCCCTGGTTATGAGGCACTGGAAAAATGAAAAGGAAAAATTTGTTTGATTTGAATCTTTATTTTGAACATGCTTCACACAAGTGATATAAAACATGATGTATAATAAAAAAAAATAAGGAAATAAAAAAAGGAAACAGATGGGAAAAAAATGTCAAATTATATTTTCATCCATAAACCATGTTCCAAAGGGAGTAGGAAGAAGTACAACTTATTTAATCCTAGCCCCCATGTTCATAGTTTATATTCACTTCCTTCACAGCCCTTCATTGTTGTCAATAACACAATATCAAACCATTTCTGTCCATACATCTAACCTTTAAATCTATCTGTTTGTCCATTTAACAGTGTATATTATATCTTACACTGCTCAACTCCATAATTACACACAGCATAAATATATTCCAGAGTTAATTACTTTCTTTCAGTGTACTTTGAGAAAATAATTTGTTTTTATTTCTTCTTAAATTGTTGTAAATTAGAACTTTGTTTTAATTCTTTAATTTTGTTCCATAATTTCACTCCATTAACTATCATGCATTTTTTTTAAATAAATTGTTCTCTAGTGTAGCATTTTAAAGTTTAGCTCATCTCAACTTTTGTGGATCATTTAGCTGTTATAGGTTATCTAGTCCTATAGCAGATCTAAACAAAATACGTACATAAATCAATCTCTCTGTATAAACAGATTACATTTAAATGTACATTTTTACAGTATAATCTCATACTGTTATGTTAAATATTTAGGTTGCATAAAATACAACTGATTCTCTCTTTTTTTAAGAATACAGTATATTTCGCATTATATTTTTATAGAAATTCACAAATAACTTCACTCAGTCATATTAAATTGTTGGCATATGTTTATGTTATATCAGTACATTTTGTGCAGAGTTAAATATTGCTCCCCTATTGTATCATCAAAACACCAAATGAGGGATTTTCTTTGTTTACACCAACAGGGATTTTTTCTGGGAGTGGTTTGTCAGTAACTGGGAGGAGGTGTGGTGTTTTACTGTAAAACAATGTTTGATTTTAGACTGACTGGCATTTACCTTCTCAAATTCCGAGACATGAACCTGTAGCTCAATGTTTCTGGTGAAAAAATAATTAAATAAAATAACTCACTGTCACCTCTCATTCTTCTCATTCATTAAAACCTTATTTAAACATTCCATGTGCTTTATTGTCACAGTAAAACTGTAACAGTGCCAAGTCTTTTTGGGGAAACTATTTCACCTGTTTGTTTTTTCACTAGTGTATGCGGAACAAGGAAAGATGACTTTTTTTTTTTTCCAGGAACGGTACAAAAACATGACATGCAAATATTTCAAGGGTCACTTGTAAACATTCTGTTAATATGACTGAAAAGAGAACATTATCATTCCCCTCATTTACATAGTCTGTCCAAATGGTATGAAAAATGTTGGACTTTCTGTATTTTGTGCTTCTTACTACCTACGGCACAACTTTCATATCTATTGATTTCACCAATATATATACATATAGTATATATAAATGATCCAACTTGGAGATTACATGTTCTAAATCTTTAATAGGTAAATGCACTGTACTTATATAGTGAACTTTATACATCAGTGGGTGCCCAAAGCGCTTTACAACTCCTCACCTTCACCCTTTCACATACACCAGTGGACGGCTGCTGCTAGGGTTCAGTGTCTTGCCCAAGGACACTTCAACATGTGGATAGCCAGAATGGGGATGCGAACCGCCAACCCTTCAATCATTGGACGACCCATTCTACCAACAGCCGCCCCTTTAATAGGATGAATTGGAAAACACATGACCAACATGCTGTTTCGCTAATGTTTTATTTAATAAAGTGTTATTATACATATATTAATTTATATACATTTATTCAATAGATTTTGACATTTTCCACTAGAAAACACCTGCAATGTGAAAGCATAGTAAAGGACAGATAGTATTTTGAAGTAGATCTGGAAACCATAGCCATTCAGCACTTTTGACTAATTTTTTGTTTCATAGAGACTCCAACTTGGTAAAAATTTTGGGGACATTTTACTTGTGTACCAATGTTTTTGTCAGCAACAGACACAAATGTGCATAAGTAATCCTAAATTTGATATAACGCCTCCAAATCAGTAACTGAATCAAAACAAAGACTTTTGGACATGCAACTAAAATCCTGCTCAGAGAGTATGTTATTGAGATGTTAAGGTTAACATATTAATAATGAGCAGGTGGTCATGTGACCATAGCCCTGGCAGCTGAGGAGAAACAGTCTGATAAAATGGTGACATCTGCTGCCAAAGTTCGGTAATGAATCATTTTCCACACTAAACTGCACTTAGAGAAAAAAAGTATTAAAGGCAAATTGTGCAAACTCTAAATGGAAGGAACGTTATGTTTTTAGCAGAGCTTGACCTATTCATCAGCTGCAAGTTACTGAGCAAATATAAAAAGTATGGTTAAAAGAAATGAATGAAACATATCACACTGACAAATTACTAATTCAGTAGCACTTGTAATTTGTCAGTGTAGTATCTTTCACATTACTTTCATATATATTTCATCTTCTCTGCTGATATAAGTGACTTATATTAGAAAACCAGTAGATGAGGAGCCCACCACTACCTCATATCCACACGCACACATGCACGCACAATGTTATTGGACTATTCAGTTCACAATAAAGTAATTATGAATTACCAAAGTATTTTAATCATACAAGTTTTAACATTAAAGTTAATTTGAGTGTTTTATGAAATACTACTTCATTTTTCAACTATTATAATAACAATGGTATAATAATTATGCAACACCCATTTAAAGATAAATAAACGTTTATTTCTGAATAATAAAAAAAAATGAATAAACATTACTCTATTATGTTTTACAACTCAAGTAGCACACTTTAGCTGAATATATGGCCCATTTACCTAAACACAGCTCATCTGAAAAATGTGGGATAGCTGATGTTTCAAAAGCTATAGGACTTGAAATACATTCCTTTTTGAAAATTTCCCAAGCAATTAACACAAATTGGCCTCATTCAGCTGATGTCAACCTATTCAATACTTATTGCTGATGCTTTCAGTGAGTTTATTTTTTTTATTAAAATGTTACACTTAAAAAAACAAAACAGATGTGAAATACTGTACATTTAACTGATGTTGTACATAAATGTTGGTGGGGACTGTTTTAATCCATCCTTCTTTCTCATCTAATCCAATCCTCAGATCTAATAAATAAAAGTGAGAAAATAAAATAAATGCTTCTTTGAGTACTAAAGACTTATTTTCTGTGTGATTACAATAATTTGGATTATTTTTCAATTCAAAATCATGGAATTTCCTGTTCAAGAGCTGAACCTCATCTTGAATGTATAATCCTTCACAAACTGAACTTCATCCCATACAATTAGATTGTGTTTTTGTTTGTATATTGCAAATAAAAAAATAAAATGGCTTCTAACACTTTGATCATATGCCCTGACTTTCCATAATCTGTATAAAGTACAATAATGTGCTGACCATGAAACAGATTCCATTTTCCACGGAGGAAGCAGTGAAGTAAATGACTGACAGTCTTATATTACTATGTTATTTAATTTTAAGCACAATTTGAAACATCATGTTAGGACGCATATTTATAAATGTTTTCCCCTGGAAAAATATATAAAATATATACACCGTTTTTCTATTTATTGGGTTTACATAAAAAATAAAAGTAAAGATTGGACTAAAAATACAATTATGAAAAATATTTTTAGTTTTGAAATTATGTCAAACGTCACTTCCGCTCTTGATCGCAGCAGTAAACATGGCGCACGGCTAGTCCTTGTGTGCATTCAGTCCTGAAGGCTGTGAATTTTTCTTTCACAGATTGAAACCTTACGAATTTATTTCCTGTTAGGGCACACGGCTTCTTGTGTGGGGCGCTGCGCTCTACACAGTTTGATTACGTTAAAGGTAAAGTCATGTTTTACTCCTGTTTTGTTTTAACGCGGCCCTAGTCACTACAGCTACAAGTGCAAGCTAACATAGCCTACAGTGCTAGCATACGGGCTAGTGTTGCATGGCCAGATAACATATAGTTAACGTTTACAGGTGATTGCAATTGTATGTATCCGTTACAAACATAAATGGTCAGTGTGATTTGACATAGATTGGGTACGCAGAACTTTACTAAAGTTACTTACTAACTAATAGACATGCTTCAACGGTCAGTTTATGCAAAATTGGTCGTTGAAAGTAGCTTACTGTAACTGTTTTGCTGTCATTGATTTTTCAATGAAAATAACACATGTTAAAGTTACGAATAGCTACAGTTTTATGATTATAAACATAGCACTTCTGTCTTCGTACTAATTAACCACCATTTTTATTTTTTACAAATTAGGTAAGCTAACTCAATGTGATCGGCAATACTTTCTGCGGGTTTTTAAAGCATATTTCTGGGGCGTTGTTTTATGAGTTAACATAAACCATTTGTTTTAGGTTAGATTGTTATTTTTATTTTTCGTCTCTCAATTATGCTATAATACTTTATAGGGGAAAAGAAACACACCGACACAATGGGGCGACGTTCAACCTCCTCCACCAAGAGTGGGAAGTTTATGAATCCCACCGACCAGGCCAGTAAGTGTCTATTAAGAGCAAGTTACTGTAATAAAATATTAGTTTTGATTCTTTCAGATATCACCAATACAATAAATCCTTCTTGTTTTTCCTTCACTTACAGGAAAAGAGGCCAGGAAAAGGGAGCTCAAAAAGGTACTAAGAACATAAAAACATAAAGTTAACTAAATGTATAGTTTCATATTAAATATAATAGTTTATTATGTTGTTCACAACACTTATCTTGTTTATTAATAATCTAATTAGAACAAGAAACAGAGGATGATGGTAAGGGCGGCTGTACTGAAGATGAAGGATCCCAGACAGATCATCAGAGACATGGAGAAACTGGATGAAATGGGTATGGGGTTGGACTTTTTAATGTAGTTGAGTAGGACTTCAACCAGTTCACTGCTCTTAGTAAACATAATATTTTGTTGTACACTGTTATAATTGATTTTTAAAGTGTGATGTGAGTTGAAATATATTTCAGAATTCAAGACATTTGAGGGGGATTTAAATGTATTAATGTTCTCTTCATGTGCATATATTTTTTGTAATTCCTCAAATAAATGAATGAATGGTCTTCTTTAACTAATTCACAGAGTTCAACCCAGTGCAGCAGCCCTTGCTGAATGAAAAGGTATTGAGGGATAAGAGGAAGAAACTACGTGAGACATTTGAACGCATTGTGCGCCTGTACGAGAGAGAGAATCCTGACACCTACAAGGAGCTTCGTAAATTGGAATTGGATTATGAAACCAAACGAGGGCAACTGGCTCTCTATTTCGATTCAGTCAAGGTTTGTTGATGTAATTCACATTGTTTTGACTGTATTGTCAAAGTCTTATATTGTTATTTTTGAGTAAATGATTTAGTAGATATTCTATTTAATCCATGGGTTAGTTTGAGATGAAACAACAAGATAATGGTCTCTTACTAATTGAATGATGTACTTTTGCACCTGTGTACTTAATCTTTTAGTCGCCCTGCATTGCAATGTGCTGTTAATGTTGAATATTTCTGTTTTTTTTCCCCCCAGAATGCAGAGTCTGTAGAGGTAGACAGTATTCCATTACCAGATATGCCTCATGCTCCTTCCAATATCCACATCCAAGACATCCCATTGCCAGGGGCTCAACCTCCCTCCATCCTGAAGAAGAACTCCTTGTTTGGGTAGGCAATTATTTGCATACCAGTGAGGTTCCACTGTTAATACAGGCTTTATGGGCAGGATCTGTGTGTCGGTATTTCACAGTGCTCTGACATATGATAGAGCTAATGTTGGAATTTAGTGACACTTTAGTTAACATCAGCCCTATTCTTACTTAGTAGACATTAGGGATGTTAACCGGTGACCGTTTGACCGATGGTTGACCGCATTGTCATTATTTTCTGTTGCTGGTTAAAAAAAAAATCAGCATCAGCACTGCACAATTTTTTCTGCATTGTAGTGTAGACTATAAAGAGGAAGCTTTGTGATCTCTCCATAGAATAGGTTTATGAATTTGAGCATTAGCAATACAAGACGGAATTTATTAATAGCAAATGCAGAGCTCATATAGAGCTCAATTAATTTATGTGGTATGAACACTTCGCGCCAGTCTGAATGTTTGATCATAACACAAAGGGACAGAAAGTTGACACCATGAAAACCAAAAGTGTGGGAACACTTAAAACTCTGTGATACGATGCACCACTATCCCCCTCAACGTCCCCTTGGCCGCTGGTTTTCCCTGACCCGACGAGTGAGGGAGATCCAGACAGTCCATCTCCCTCAGGGGCTGATGATTAGGACCAGCACCGTGCGCGTGCGTGCGTGCGTGTGTGTGTCTCGACAAAACAAGTGTTTTATTTTCTCGGTGACCAACTTAAAGTGGTTAATGAGGCTCGGTGGTCGGTCAAGATTTTTCATAAATTTCGCCATCCTTAGTAAAGACTATTATCAAGCAGTAAACATTGGTGTTTATTGAGTACATATTTTTGTGCATCTCTGGAATATATACGTTCCTATTTTATGAAAATATCCTCACAGGTTTTATTCACTCTCTTTTTCAGTAAAGGGCCTCTGTCATCAGCATCTGGCCCTGTGTTGACAACAGTACCAGGTGTTCCACGTTTACCTCCAGGGAAGAAGCCTCCTGGACCCCCACCTGGGCCCCCACCTCCACAAGTCCTTGCACTCTACGGCATTCCATCTCGACGTCCTTATGGCATGGAAGCAGGTAACTTTTTAATTAGTGACCACATCTGTGAGAGTGAATTCCTTTTAATATGAATAAAACTGCTGCCTGTTGCGTTACTAATTACAGTTGTTTTCTAAACAGAACCGTCCATTCCTGGTTTTGAAAAGGATATCGGAATGGATCTGGGAAGAGATCGGGACAGTGGAAGTGAGAGTGATAGAGATCGAGATGATGTAGAAGACGATGACAGTGACTCTGAGGAGGACAGTGATGAAGAACGAGATGAAGGAGGAGATGGTGACCAGAGAATGGGTCTGGACAGGCTTGATGATGACAGAGACGAGGACAGAGACAGAAGTGAAAGACACGCTAGTGAGTGTTCTCAGTGAAAATGTAATTTATTTGTACGGGTATGGTTTCTGTTTTAATTTGTGTATTCAACAGGGTTAAGCAATAATAATATTAACCCTTTTGGTGCTTGGGTTTTTGTTTTTAATAATCAATTTTTATTAAGATTTGAAAAAGCTGCCTTTCATTCAGTTATGTTGCTTGTTGCAATTGTGTGACTTTGCCAGTTAAAAGGTTAACCGGTTTAGATAAACAACCTTTGCCATGTCCCACATAATATTTAGCTTTTGTCTGAATTAATTAATTAATTTTATTTTTACAGATCGGAGTGTACGTTTTGCAGATATACCTGCAGAGACACCCAATGACGGAAAACGGAAGAAAAAGAGATTAGTAAAGAAGACCAAAGCTATCACTCCTCTACAGGCCATGATGTTGAGGATGGCAGGTATTATAGTTTTGTATAGTAAATATTAATTAGTATTAGTATTGTGTTAAGTATAAATGACACACGCATAATAAACAAAGTACAATATTTTTTGACATTATGCGACTGCTTTTTTTTTGTCCCCAGGTCAGTCAGTTCCTGAAGACGAAGAAGAAGAGGAGGTAGAAGAAGAATATACAGATGAATCAGATGGTTCTGACATTGAGGACAGGGGTCCACCAGGGGACAACCAGCCCCACCTTATGCCTGGTCAGCGTCTACCACCGCCTGCTGGACCAGTTGGACAGCAGGGGCCTCCACATTTACAAGGTCCACCGATGACTGGTCCTCCACCACTGGGTCCTCCCCCAGCTCCCCCAATGAGGCCTCCTGGACCACCCTCTGGGCCGCCACCTGGGCCGCCACCTGGTTAGTTACATTTCTAACTTGGCATGGTACATTAATTGTCAGATTTAGACAGCAGAGGAAATCCCACAACTAGGGCTGAGCAAAAAGTTCATAATGCAAAGTGGTTGCCTGGACAATATTGTCTACATTGAAATAACGTTTTTCAGGGGTATCAGTGTGGATTATTTGTCAAAATAACTGTTATGTTATGTATATCATTCAAAATCAATTAATATTGACTTACTTTTAACTCGGTTTTTTACCCTATGCATGAAAACAAACTAAGATGATGTATCATGTATTTTCAGGTGCTCCTCCTTTCTTGAGGCCTCCTGGTATGCCTGGAGGTCTGAGGGGACCCATGCCACGTCTTCTGCCCCCTGGCCCTCCCCCAGGTCGCCCCCCTGGTCCACCACCAGGTCCCCCTCCTGGCCTGCCACCTGGCCCTCCACCACGAGGACCCCCTCCGAGATTACCTCCTCCAGGACCACCAGGTAGGTCTACATACGTTCAGGTTTACAGAAGAATGTATGCATGTGCATTTATATATATGCATTTTATTGGATGTATGTGTTATTACAAGTGTATGGACACATGTTGGGCAGATGTGACAGTTCCAGTAACATTCTGAGAAAATGTATATATTTATTTCAAATCCAGTTGCTGCTCATTTGTAGTGAAACTAAATAACTTTTTTTCTATGGGAAAAAGGCCATTTCTGGGGAATGCTTTGTATAGATTTCTCATTAAAATACATCTGTGTTTGTCTTCTCAGGTATCCCACCTCCTCCCCCGAGGGCAGGGGGCCCCCAACGTCCACTTGCTCCACCTCTGTCTCTCTTTCCTCCTCCTCTCAACTCCAATGTACTCAGTGCTCCTCCCAGCATTGTCCAGCGACAGAAAGCACCAGGATCCAACCAGGATGTGTCACAGAGCAACCTGCCGCCCCCAGCAATGCCCATGCCTATGCGACCCGGTGTCATGCAGATGCCGCCTCCCCCAGGAACAGCTGCTGCTTCCACAACCTCCAATCCAGGAAGCAATCCTGCTGGGCACCACCATGCCACTATCGAAAAAAGAGCCAATATTACTTCTGTTGCAGCTGCAGGGGGGGGTTTGGCAGCAGGTCCTGGTGCTGGTGGGGCCACCATCTCTGCCAAGCCGCAGATTATCAATCCCAAAGCGGAGGTCACCCGTTTTGTGCCAACGGCACTGAGGGTGCGTAGGGACAAGAGCGGAGCAGTACCTGGAGCTGCAGCTGGGCCTCTGGAGAAGACACTGGGTGGTGGAAGAAGGATAGATGAAAGCATGGGAGGGGGTCAGGTACAGAAACAGCAGGCAGCAGCTACTCATCAAATGCTCAACCCAGCACAGATGGGTGCTGTGTCCCAGCCCAACATGAAGACTAAAGACCAAGTATATGAAGCCTTTATGAGGGAGATGGAGGGACTCCTCTGAAAGGAAAATAGTCGGTTGTGTGCTCTGAATTAAAGGAGTCTATATTTCAAAAGGTTTCTTTGTAGAGTCATTGTCATTTTAAGGTAATCTGCTTCACCCATGTCTTGGAAAATTGGTATGGCTGCTTTACTCTCAGCAGTTTGTTTTCATTTTGTCTGGATTATTTGTGACATCAAAGAAAATGTGAATTTGACATTCACAATACCATAAATATATCATTGGTTTTCTTTCCCAGTAGGCAATGAACACTATACTCTGCACTGAAAGTAATATTGCACGATCAAGTGCTTTTGTTCTGTGCTCTTTTGTTCTTCCTCTTTTCCCTTCAGACACTCTTTTCATTTGGTAGGCATTTTTTATGATTGTATGATGTCAGTTGTTTATTTTATTAGTTAGATCTTAAAGATGTGACATGAAAACAAACCTGTTGAATGTTGGCAAAACATGTCTGACCCTATTACAATAAATGATTATGTTGTTTTTAACTCGTTTCTTTCTTTCTATCCAAGTCATTTTACAGTGGTGTTGTATCATATGATTTCACAAATCGTCATTGTTATACTGTAATTTAACTTAAAAAAACTGTTTACACATTAAACAACGTACATGTATTGATACGTACGCATTTAAAACATCAAATCCCATAATGAATTGCGGCTCGAGTTTTAGTCACTTCCGCATTTGCGCAGTGGGAAACACGTTGGGAACGAACAGCATGGAGGACGCTTCTGAGAAAAGCGTGAAGCAAAACACGGATAAAGTACTCGACGATTCGAGTAGTGAAGATGATATTAGTAACGTTAATAGTGGAGAAAATGTGGAAGTAGTGAAGACCTTCAAGGATCTGGTAAGTTTTTCACAGATCGATAAACGGACTCGTGCACCAAGATAAACAAGTTGTAGCATAGTTCTGTAAAATAGCTGAAGTAAGCTAGCTTAACGTATTAACCGAAGGGATGTGTCTGCCATGAGATTGCATTTAAAGACATTTTTTATATTTGTATTTAATCATTGTCAGCCTTCTATAAATGTCATCACCGGCCCGGTTTGTTTGGTGTCGGCAGGGTGTCACTGAGGTTCTCTGTGAGGCTTGTGATCAGCTGGGATGGAAGAGTCCAACGAAGATCCAGGTAGAGGCTATACCTGTAGCTCTGCAAGGTGAGACACCACAGAAACATGGGTATATCAACACCTCTCATTAAAGGAAAAACACCTAGTTATATGGAGTTATTGCTATTTATGTTGTGTGATAATACATACTTTATTTTCGCTGTGGGGAACTTTTTCTGGAATTCGCCCAGGAGCAGTTTATGATAAAGAATGAAACTGAATAGAAAGAAACTGAAATTAAACAAAAGTGCAGCAGCATCAAGCTTCACAGAAGTAAGCATATATATATATATATATATATATATATATATATATATATATATAGAGAGGGAGAGAGAGAGAGAGAGAGAGAGAGAGAGATGCATAGATAAGTGTGTTTCAGTGTGTGCACAGTATTGCACTATATTTCACATATGTGGCATGTAGCTTAATGCACTGGCAGTTATTGTCTGTTTTTGATGGATGTTGGCAAGAATGAGTTCTTCTAGCAGTTCAGCCTGGATCTGGGGACCTTGAGTCTCCTGCCAGAGGCAGTAGCTGGTACCCATGATGCGGGATGTGATTGGGTCAGACAGAGTTTTTGGGCCATTCATAACGCATCTGGAGGATAGGAGGGTTCCTGACCCTCATGACCTTCATGGCTGTCCACACCAGACCGGCAACTTGTGAACTTGACTGCACAGTCAGGTTGCCGTACCCGTCTGCAATGCCGTATCTGCTGATACTTTCCATTGCAGCCCAGTAGAACAACAACATGATCCTCGGCTACACTCCATAGACCCCGAGTCTGCATAGGAAGTAAAGACACTGTTGGAGTTTGGAACAGAGACTTTTAACATACCTTCCAACAGAGTTTGAACCCACCTGACTAATGTTTGTTTTTAATGATGACTGGCCTGTGGTCACCAACAGTGTTTGGATCAAATATAATCTCCTATGCTTTCCCACTTTGAGCACAAGATTATTTTGATCACACCACTAGACAAATTCCTCTATTTCTGAGAAAGAGTCCAGTGGGCTACCCTCAGCCTGCAGCAAGCTGACAATAGCTGTGTCATCTGAGAACTTGATAATAAAGGCAAGTGTTGCATCCAATTCTGAGCCCACGGTTCTCAGTTGATGTATTTCTGTCTTGTTCACAAGTGAGGGGCAGGTGACAGATCAATGTGAATGTGGATTTAGGGAAAAGGGAGCTGTGGTTAGAGACCAAATGAATTTTGAGGGGGTTATCTATGAGGAGGTCAGTAGGGCCAATGCGGTTAAATATGAAGATGACTTGAGGTGACTCTTGGACCTCATGAGAATGGTCCCTTTGTCTCACCCAATGTAGGGTTTCAGTTAATAGTGAATTTTGAGGGTGACTGGACAGAAAGCCATGATGGGTGTGGAGAAGAGGGTCTGCTGGTCTTGCAGTCAACACCAGGACAGAAGTGTTAAGGAATAAATGGATATTACACACTCACATAGATGGTTATTACACCAATATATTTTTGTTTTTATGTAACTCAATTATTGACCTTTGTTGATTATATTCTATTAGATGAGGTTAGATTGGATAGAACCTTATTGATACCATTGGAAAGCCTTCAGGAAATGAAGGTTCCAGTAACAACACAACACTGAATGTATACACATAAGAAATGTTACAAGACAAAAGGTAGTGTATGAAAACATTAATGAAAAGTGGGCAATTGAACATCAATAAATATTAGTGAAAAATAAAATAAAGTAGTAATAACAATAAAAGATTGATAAATAAGTAATTATGTTTTATTATAACATGGTTGGGATATATACAGAGGACGGATGGTAAGTATGTTGGCAGAAGGATGCTGAGGTTGGAATTGGAAGGCAGGAGGTGCAGAGGAAGTCCTGTGTGTGCGCACATTAATAATTATAATAGTAGTCACTACAACAGTATATAAGTATGTAATAGTAGTAGTAATAGAAAAGAGAAAAAAAGAAATAACAAAACTGACAACAAACAAATATTGGCCACTGGATACATGAAACAATATTGCACAATTGAAGCTGTACAGATACTATTGAGGATCCAAATTTTATAATTGTGCTTTTTGTTCATCTGCAGGAAGAGACGTCATTGGCCTGGCAGAAACTGGTTCTGGAAAAACCGGTGCTTTTGCTCTGCCGATACTCCAGACCCTGCTGGCATCTCCACAGAGGCTTCACACTCTGGTCCTGACCCCCACTCGAGAATTGGCATTTCAGATCTCTGAACAGTTCGAGGCACTGGGCTCAAGCATCGGTGTTAAGTGCGGTATGTATCTGTTTAACCTGAACTGGTTTGGAGAATGTATATTCTGGTTCTGTGGCTGAGATTTGTGTTATTTCTGTTGCAGCTGTCGTAGTTGGAGGAATTGATATGATGTCCCAGTCTTTGGTGCTGGCAAAAAAACCTCATATTGTTATAGGTAAGACCCTAAAAGACAGCAGAAAATTCCTCTATTTAATTCATGTTCTGATGGAACAGGAAACCGTTCTGTTCATATTAGAAATGTTTAGAACAGTTGAAACACTTGCCATCTTTTAAGTGTCAAGTAGTTAAATTGACTCATAATCACAGCATCAAAGTGACCACAAACGAATGAAACAAATGTGTTTACAGCCACACCTGGTCGGTTGATAGATCACCTCGAAAACACAAAAGGCTTCTCTCTACGAGCTCTGAAGTTCTTAGTCATGGACGAAGCGGACAGAATCCTCAACATGGACTTTGAGACTGAGGTGCGTGGCTCAGAATTCCCAGTGATTGTTGTTAAATGCCATTGGAAATTGCACTCATTAACATCACATACCTCTATATACTGGTTTCTCATGTTATCAATATGAACACATATGTCCACCGCTGGGTGATTTTAACTTTGACAGTGTTTTCCTCTGTTTAGGTCGATAAAATCTTAAAAGTGATTCCCAGAGACAGACGCACCTTCCTATTCTCTGCCACCATGACTAAAAAGGTAAGAGAAGACCCCCAGTGTTTATGTCATACTTTATATTGTGTGGTGTTTGTGATTAACTGGTGACCAATGCTCCAAAAACAAATACGCTCAACAGCCTTATACCATGTAAAACAGAGGTGTCAAACATGCGGCCTGGGGGCCAAATCCGGCCCGCCTAAGGGCCCGGTCTGGCCCTTTGGATGAATTTATCAAATGCAAAAATTACACTAAGATATACATTATTTTGGTTCATGGTTCACATTCAGACCAATTAAATCTCATAATAAACTATAAATATTCACAAGTTTTAAAAAAATTTTTATCTTTGTAAATTTTTTTAATTTAGTGACATTAAAAGAAAGTATAATTTCACAGAAAAATCGCAATAATCAGAACAAATATGAAAAATTGGAAATGTCTTACGAGGGTACTGTAATAATATTCCACCTATAACTATCTGTAGTTATAGGTGTAGATCCACTGTGATCTGTAAGTTAGAATATACAGATGTAAATGATGAACTAAAGCCTAAATATTTGTTTTCATAATGAAATGTTACTCTTTTTTCGCTCTAAAACAGAGAGAATAGTTTGGAGTTGACATTATTTATGTGTTGGGGTTTTTTTGTTTTTTAACTGGCTCGGCCCACTTCAGGTCAAATTTAGCTGAATGTGACCCCCGAACTAAAGTGAGTTTGACACCCCCGATGTAAAATAATGTCCTTTTTAACTGGTTTACAGGTCCAGAAACTACAGAGAGCAGCTCTAAAAGACCCTGTCAAGTGTGCAGTGTCGACCAAATATTCCACAGTCGACAAACTGCAGCAGTACTACATCTTCATTCCATCCAAATACAAGGTTGGAAATATAAAGATTTGGATTGTTCTAATATCTGAGATGGCCTCCTGCAGGCCTTGTATTTATGTAAAGTAGTATTTCATGTCTAAGTGTTGCTGTTTCTTGTTAGGACTGTTACCTGGTATCCATCCTGAACGAGCTGGCTGGAAACTCCTTTATGATTTTCTGCAGCACATGTAACAATGCCCAGCGGGTGGCGCTGTTGTTGAGGAATCTGGGTATCACCGCCATCCCTCTGCATGGCCAGATGAGTCAGGTAGAGTTTTAGAGCAGCAAAGTTTGCACACACTCCATCCTCAGGTCCCAGACTTCACACAAACCAGCAATATTTGTAACGCTCTGTCATTGTTGTGTATAAATACTACAGCAAACAACAAATGCACATAACTGCATTACCTTTAGTGTTATATACAATAAAACATTTGAACAATTCTGGGGTGTTTTAGGTTAAAATTCACTTTTAATTCCACCTTTATTTACCCTCAAAGTGTTGAGTTAGATTTATTTAGAATATAACTAATAATAAGTAGTGATAAAAGGATGAAGAGGACTTTCAGAAAACACCCAAACTTAACACAAATTGAGGGAAGTATAACAACAAAGTACTTGGGTAAATCATGAAAATCCATATGGAAGAAACACAAAAAGAATAAAGGATGCCGTTATCATGTAAAGTAAATTAATCAACAATTAAAAGTAGCATAAATGACTTCAGAAAGAATGGGAAAAGAAAAGTGCAATTTAACTGAATCTATTTTTTTCTCCCAGAACATCCTTTTGAAGTGTTTATGATAAAGGTCATATGTCGTGCCAATGCAATTCTATGTTGAATCCACTAGGTGTCACAAAGCTCTATTTGGTCTACATTAGCTAAACTTCCCTCTGTTTATGTCCTTCAGCAGTACACGTTTTATATCACCAAATCTGACATGACAGCTCTCATTGCTATGTAAACCAGAGCAACATCTGTTAGTTATTCATTAGTAAAATAGGATCTATGGATTTAAAAATGATGTAAATATGTAGTATAAATGGACTAACAATGGAAAAGCACTTGTTTAAATATGAACATCAGTATGAAAAGCTCATCTGCTATACAGTCTGCCTTTTAAATGTTCTTTTCACACTGTTTTTCAGAACAAACGTCTCGGAGCGCTCAACAAGTTCAAATCCAAGTCTCGTTCGGTGCTGCTGGCGACCGACGTGGCCTCTAGAGGCCTGGACATCCCGCATGTTGATTGTGTTATCAACTACGACATCCCCACTCACTCCAAGGTACAGTCTCATGGTGCCATTTAATCATGGTGCTGTTGTGATTAATACTTTTCATTAGTATCACTGATCTAATTTGGATGGATCTATCCTCATAGGACTACATCCACAGAGTTGGCCGGACAGCCAGAGCTGGACGCTCTGGGAAATCCATCACTTTTGTGACACAGTAAGAGCTGCCTCTTCACTACACTTTAGCTTTAATAACTGTACATCAGATCACTATACTCAACCATTGCACATAACCACATTGGCTTGTTTGGGTTGTACAGATTGTTATTTGTATTTATGTTATTTTATGCTGTTATTTATATTATGTAAATTATGTTTTGTTATGTCTAGTCTATGTTTCTCTTTTTATTGGGACGTGAAGGCACCACTTGTAACCGGAAGCAAATTCCTGTGTGTGTACACACAAATATGTTCACGCCTATGGACTTCAATCAATCAATCAAACTTTATTTATATAGCACTTTTTATAGATGGTGCATGTAGCACCAAGTGCTTTACATCAGACCCCTCATTATCCCGCAATTGTAGAACAAGTTAAAAGATTTACAGTGTTAAAAATAATAGAATAAGTAAATAATGGTAATAAAAGCAGCAGGAAATAATGTTAAGAGTAAAATTTAACTAAGCGCTTAGTTAAAAAGGTAGGTTTTCAGTTTACTCTTAAAAATATGAACAGTCACAGCAGACTTATTTTAATGTGATGATGATGAAGATGCTCTGACACTTTATTCTGTTCAGTGGCTGAAGTTAACTTTTCATTATTCGTTTCCTTTGTCCTCTGTTGTTTCTAGTTATATTCTCTGTTTTTAATTCTATTCTATTTTTTTTACTTTTTCTTGTTGCACAGTAGGCCTTAGACTTGTGCCGTTTCCTTCTTCTGTCTGCACCATACAGGTGGCAAAACTAACAATAACTGCTTTTATGCTAAAAGGTAGTTTGCAAACATTTACTGATACATCTTGTCGTCTTAGATATGACGTGGAGCTTTTCCAGCGAATTGAAACCCTAATTGGGAAGAAACTTCCGGCCTTCCCAACCCAGGAGGATGAAGTGATGATGCTTGTGGAAAGAGTGAGTGAGGCCCAGAGGTTTGCCAGGCTGGTAAGTCATCTGTACTCTGTGATCACAAGTAAATGATAATAACTGAATGTGGGAATGGGGGCAGCAGGAGAATGATGGGTTAGCTATGGGATTTAATGAGCATGTGGGAGTGGTTTTTATTTTTGTTCTGGAATGTAATAATAGGACAATATACGAATACATAATCAGCTGAGAAAATCAATTTCCTCAGGAAATGAAGGAGCAAGGAGAGAAGAGGAAAAGGCCCAGAGGAGGTGATGGAGATGACGACACAGAACAAGCAAGCGGCGTGAGGAAGAAAGTGAAAGGTGGTTCAGGAGGAGGAGGAGGAGGAGGGAAGAAGAGAGGTGGAGGAGCTTGGAGAGGTGGTCGATAAAGCCTCCTACATTAACAGACTGTTCACAACCACAACATTAAAATGCCTTTCCTGCCTTTGGTGCAAAACTCAAATCAAGATGGCATTTTTTTCCAGCATGTAGTACAGAAGACACCTATTTAATCGCCCCTGTGACATTTTTTTTCCCATTTGTAATAAAATACAACTGTAAAAACAAGGCTTTTGTAGTTGGCTGATGTATGATTGTGTGACTTGTGCTGTTTTCTGTTACGTCCAGGAAGAAGAGGATCTGAATAATCAAACTTATGATAAATATCACATAAAACTGTTAGGGTAAAAATAGATTAAATTTTTGATACAAATGGTCTTATGACAGAAGGAAAGGAAATGTCAAGTTGTTTAAAAAAACAATGGAAAGAAGCAACAGTTACCATATGAATCGCTCCTTATTTTTTCATGCATGCTATTGGTTTGCAGCAAATTGGGGGGTTGGTTGGTTCCATCCAATAGTGGAGAGGGGGAGAGAAAGACCGCAAAGTGAGAACCCAATTGTCTCCAGCCTGCATCTAGTGGGTGTGTGCAGTGCATAGATATTTGAAGGATAGATGTTTTTTTAAAAAAGCATCCACCACTGCAGAATGCTTCTACAAACTGCTTAATATTGTAGAATATTTGGATGTGCAGTGTTTGTGAAGGGTTTTAATAGACAGGAGGTGCATTTCTGTGAAGTGGATGGTGTTAGGGTGTCACTGTGTGGCGTATTGATCTGCGTGGTCAGTTTCTATGTGGGCACAACGTAGGCGGGAGCAGCAGCAGCAGCGGTCAAGTGTGTTCGCTTTAGGAGGGGCCCCAGTGTAGAGGCAGCTCGTGCCCGACTGTGGTGCATACCAAAGCCCAAATACATGCCTGCATTTCAATTGTGTGTAGCAGCTAGTTGTATACAAGGGTGGACTGGACTTGGACTGGCTTACTGAACAGGATCAGACCGCTACTTTGCTGACAACACCAGGTGAGTGGGATGGTCGTCAGCGCGAGGACAGTAGGGGGGGGAGACAGGATGAGGGATGAGGCAGCCGCGTGCCCCCCCTGAGCCTGAATGTGAACGGAGGGGACAGGGGGCTACGAGTTTGTTCGTAGTTATTATTTGCTCTTAAATCATCATTTTAAGTAGTGGAACACTTCTCTTCACAGGTAAGATAACCTGTAGTGTTCGTATACTGACATTTTTACTGAAATTTACACTGAATAACCAAAAGTTTAACTACATGGGGGCTGCCTACAACAGCTATTGTTAACATTCTATGTTTGTTTTGTAGTAAAGAATTAGCATATTTTTGTCTTAATTGAGTTGCTATTTAATTAATCTCATAATAATGTCTTAACTTTTAAATACGTCCCTTTTTATTTTATTCGTCATAATGCCACATTCCTGTTTGTATAATTTACAGTGTTGTCAATTGCGCAGTTTTATCGCCGTTGTCTAATGTTTCTCATGAGGACTTCAGCACCAAGTTTTCTCCCACTGTTCTTCATTTCGTCTGTGCTTTTTTGAGGAATTGCCAATGCATGGTCATGGTATCTGTTGTATAATCGCCTTAAATCGTCGTAAGGACGTGTATATGTGTCACAGAGGCTATTTTCTATACTGCAGTGTTTTGTAGAAGAAAAAGGGGGACGTGGCTGTGTGCCATTCACGACGTCCTTTCGTCCCGTTCAGTGTAGCCTACGCAGTATGCGCATTAATGTGGCACAGACCCATTCACTGAGAAGTCATGCAGGGACTAACACAACTAAATACTGTTAAAGATGGCTCCAACTTTACCTCTGATCATTCTCTGTACTCCTGATATTAAGAATCTTATGACTAATAAGCAGCATATTACCTTATTATATCATGTAAGTCATCTAATGCATCACTTTAATTCAAGTTTCTTATTGACAAGTTAAGTTACAAATACACAAAATGTTAGTATAAAACTGAACATACTGAGAAACCTTATAGACTCAAACAGATGACAAATAAAAGATAAAAATGATGGCAGTTTTCTCTCCCATTGTCTCTATTCATTAGGTGTGAATGATCACTAAATGGTATTTTACAAGTGTGAAAAATCATGTTAATCATATGCTTTGGCCTTCACTGAACATGGATGGAGGGTTTCTTTATTGATATGTCAGACAGCACTCGAAGTTCATCATCTAAACAAAATGAAAGGCTTTTAGAAAAGTGGTTTTCCACCCTCCTGTAGAGTTCACATGCTTTTACAGTTAATTCCAAAGTGCACTGAAGCTACTACCTTCAGTCTAGTACGTTATTAACACATGCTATGTTGTGTTTTAATTTGTGTTCAGTTTGTATGAATAGTAAAAGACTGGGTAACACTTTATAATACTTACACACAATTGTATTAAGCATCTGTTACCGATTTGTTAATGTCTTGTAAAGGTTCATACTAGTGTAAATGTAAAATTAGATTATTTTTAACCAACAGGTGCAATGTTTACAACAGTTTCTTTCTTTACCTGTACAGCAGATATACAAACACTGCACCTGTGGGTTAAAAATAATCTAATTTTACATTTATCTTTGGAAGACACTAGTATGAACCTTTACAAGACATTAACAAATAGGTAACAAATGGTTAATACATAATGAACAACCCATTTATAAATGGTTAATAAATGGTTAATACATAATCAATTGTGTGTAGGTATTATAAAGTGTTACCAAAGGCTGTTATGAAGTTTTGAAACACGTGTTGTAGGTTGTGTTTGCCTTATAGTTTACCAACCTCTGCACCCTTGTCTGTTCCAGGTGGCTGTGTTGCTCTGGTAAACACCAGGTAAGATGTCTCATCGGAGTGGGCAAGAGGACCCAGAGCGGTACCTGTTTGTGGACCGGGCTGTTGTGTACAACCCAGCTACACAGGCTGACTGGACCGCCAAGAAGCTGGTGTGGGTCCCTTCAGAGCGCCATGGCTTTGAGGCAGCAAGTATCCGTGAGGAGCGTGGTGAGGAGGTGCTGGTGGAACTCGCAGAGAATGGTAAGAAGGTTGTGATCAACAAAGATGACATCCAGAAGATGAACCCACCCAAGTTTAGCAAAGTGGAAGATATGGCTGAGCTGACCTGTCTGAATGAGGCATCTGTCCTGCACAACCTGAAAGACCGCTACTACTCTGGACTCATATATGTGAGTAATTTCAGTCATTGTTGGACAATCAGTACATGTGCCAATCATATTTTCTGTTTGTTATTACCGCATAATAATGGGTAATGTTCCTCTTTCTAAGATCATTCTCACATTATTTGTAATGTATCCTGTGAACAACATGAAAAGTCAGACAATTTTCTGTCTTTGAGGACACACAGGGCATTTATTGTATTGCTGTTGTGAGTGAACGGTGACCACACGCACATATGTACACAGTATGAGTGACAGACCTCTAGTCTTTTAACCATTGCCAGACTTTCCCCCCACAGGGTCACAGACTGTTACCTTCCCCCATTGCTCTCACCTCAGCTAAAGTCATACCTCTTTCATAAACACTGCTGATTCCAGTTTGTTTGTCAAGCTCAGCGCTCCTAGTGGTGAACTTTGTTTGATCACAGAGTTAGCTCCAACTCTGTGGCAGTTCCACTGAGTAAGACTAAACATTTTTGGTGAAAATGCAGGGTAACAGGCAAGGATTTTATCATTCTGTCTCAGCTTCCCCTTGGACTCTTGATGTTATGTTCATTTGGAAATGCTGTTTACAAGCCTCTATTCTGTGCTGCTGTAAACCTGGAATTTCCCCTAGTGGGAATAATAAAGGAATATCTTATCTTATCTTATGTTATCTTATGTTATGTTATCTTATCTTATCTTATCTTATCTTATCTTATCTTATCTTATCTTATCTTATCTTATCTTATCTTATCTTATCTTATCTTATCTTATCTTATCTTATCTTATCTTATCTTATCTTATCTTATCTTATCTTATCTTATCTTATCTTATCTTATCTTATCTTAAAGGTGGAACAAATTACAACTGTGCCATTTTCTAAAAGCTCACCTTAGATATAAACCCTATCCAACACTTACGTATGAGCCGTATTAAAATTCAACCAATTTTTTTAAGGAAATGTTTCACCCAATTTATTTATTCTCTATTACCAGTTATTTGTTTGTCTCCTTCACTTGTGTGAGCTTTTCATATTTATTAGAGACATTTTAATTCATCTTACTTATTTATAGTAGTCTGCATCTCAGCCTTGTTACTGTCCTCCCTGTAATCCAATTGCGGTACAGATGCTCTGAAACGTTGTACTTGCGATCATGACCCATTTAATGACATGTTTTCCAGGAATAGAATATGGGTTGGTGATCACCTGAGAGTCTCTGATTCAGAGCCTTCACAGGGGACTGTTGCACTTACAAAAAAAAATCAGCACAGATTCTCAGCTTAAGTTTGTCCTAATGTAAATGTTAATATGTGACTTAACATCTGAACAGGATATGCCTCAGAAATGACAGAAAGTCAAAAGGTAACGGGATCTTCAGTGAAGTAAGTTTTGTCATGTCTAGTGAATGTGAAAGTCAGTTCTAAATTGGACCAAAAACCCCAGGAACGGTCGACATGCTTTGAATTGACAGCTGAGTTCCCTCCACAGTTCCCCTTCATTTTCTCTCTCATACCATAGTGTCATGGTTTCTAGTTTTTTTGTGGTTGAGAATTGGCTTTGGAGCTTGTTAATTTGCCTCTTGGCTAAACAAAATTGAAAACATGTGTCTGGCTGTGTTTTGTTTTTCTATCAGGAAGAATTTTTTCCTGTTCAACTTGCTATTAGAAAAAGAAACCCCCTATGTTCTGAACTTTTCTCAGTGTATTTGACTAACCCCCCAGAGCTCTGCTATATCTACAGCAGACATACTATTATAATGCCTTCCCCAGGCTGTGTTCTTAGCTGAGGTGGTTGGGAAGACCTCCAAATTTGAAGATAACATACTCTGTAACAGTATGCTAGAAGTTGAAGCTACATGCTTCATACAAATCTTTTAAAGGAACATTTGTTTTTAAAAAAAAAAAAATTGCATGCAATAGTAAACACAAAAATATGGCAACTAAAAGCTTAAGGCTACCACTGCATTTTTGGCCAGATGTTTGCGCAGGATTTTTGTAACTCACAGTGTGCTGGCACTGTCTGTGGCCCTCTGCCCATCTGATGTCTCTGTCTGTGTGAAGTTTCTCAGCCTTTTAGACCGCCTCATTAATTGTAGCAGCTTTCTATGTGTTAGGTGGTGAGTCAAAAACCGCAGTACTATGACACACTAGCAGGGCCACAAGCGGGCCTTTGTGTCGTTAGATAAGCCTCAGCTGTCAGAAAGCCTCAGCATTCTTCCATGGCAAAAAGATCGTCCGTCTGTCTGTCTCCTGCCGCCCACTTCAGCTCTGCTGCAGCTCAATGTCCGTCCTATCTTCACCACTTCTCTTTTTCCCACACTCCCTCTCTCCTGGCTCACTGGTACATCCATGGCATGAACTCTGTCATTCTTTATTTTATCCCTTGTTATTTTCATGTGTTTTGTTCATTTTTATTATTCAAATGCTTAGATGTATGCAAGTCCTGTGCTTTGTCTTTCTGTTCTACTCCAAACGTTCTTGTTTTCCAGCGCTAACTGCTACAATCAAAGCTGCACAGGAAAGTTAAAAGAAAAATGCAATGTCATGCTTAGTCTCATATCCCTGTATTTCAGAGAGTTACTCTCTCTGAAGTCTGAAATACTGCTCCTTCTGCTGATTTTTGTTTGAATTAAAGTCACATGTGCTTTGTCTCTCTGCAGGACATTAAGGTCTGATGTAATGTGGTGCATTTTATGACTGGATTTTTTTTTTGATGTTCTGTTTGTACTTCAAAAAACTGATTTTGAACATAAGCATGAAACTTCCCACTGTTAAAAAAATCTTTTTTGATTGTTTGTTTTTTTTTTACTAAATATGTGTTAATGTTTTATACTGCATTGGTAATGGACTGCAGTTTATGTTTTAAGCTACTGGTCGTCCTCGTTTAAAATTTACAGAGCACAAGGTGTCAGCCCATTAAAACAGTAGAATCACAGAAGGTGTCCTGCTGTCGATGTGATCTGATACTGTGCACCACAGTGTATTGATCATATTTCACAAGCCGAGTTTGAAGCATTTGTTAGCTTTGTTATGAAAACAGGAGAGTACAGTGCTGCCAGTGGGTGGGTGACTGGTCAAGGTCTTCTGTTCTCATCACAGATCAATGGCATTAAGGTCCCCTCTGCACCCATAGCACCCTGACCAGCCTCTGCAGAACAGAACGGCTTTTCCACGCAGGCACGCTGCCTGAATGATCAGAGATGGCAGATGGGGTCGGCTGTTGTGTCTGCTGTTGCCTCTGTTGCTCAGCTGTTACTAGGCCACGACATCCCCTCCCCTGGATCTTATTACACAGTGGAAATATCACCTTCTCTTTCCTGGACTGGGCATGGTGGCTTGGCTGACAGTATTGACTTAGTCCTGTGGTCTGCTAGTTGGCCATAGCGGTACTAAATGTCTCTTAAGCTGAGATGTTTGGTACTACAGTTTGCTACAATAAGTTCTTTGGTGGTATTAACTCCAGTACACCTAAAAAAAAAGGCTTCATCAGAGTCCCAATGGAAACTAATGCAGCCTTTCATCATTTGTTCTTTTCTATCTAAGAGTTGGCAGCTTATAATATGTTTTATAGTATTTTAACTAGAATCACTATGATTTTGTGCACTGTAAACCCAAATGTTCAGAATAATTATATATATTAAGTTGTGAATACTCAAAGTGTCATAAATAGTACTACTAACTCAAATGTAACAGTAACAGCTGTAAGTTGCTGTTTTTAAGTACTTCCAAGTAATGTTTTTTTTTTATTAAGGAGAACTATTGTGGATATAAGTGAACATAAATTAAAAACATAGATGAGGTTCAACTGAGTGGAATTAAGTCATTAAATGATGAGAATGATATTGTTCTGTTATTTCTATTGTTTCAAATAAGGATGATTGAAGAAAATAAACTTAACTGATGTAGTAGATGATGAAATATAATTTCAGAACACTACAAATAACCTCTAATATCTATCACACCCAAACAATTACAATCACAAAACACAGTAGTTTTATTCAGGGGCGGCTGTGGTTCAGTTGGTAGAGCGGGTCGTCCAATGACTGAAGGGTCAAAGGTTACCGTCCCCGCTCTGTCTGTCCACATGTCCAAGTGTCCTTGGACAAAGACACTGAACCCTGTCTTAGTCTCCCAGTAGGACTGACAGAACCTTAGAATACTAAGTTAATAAGTAATGTTTTAATTTAAGTATAATTTAATAAACATCTTAAACAACTTAAACAACTTAAAATAATTGAGGCAATCGATTGCCTTAAGTTTTTTGACTTCTGCTAACTTATTCAGGTTTACAGTGTGGGGCAGATGCTGATAGTCATGACTACATATCAAAGACAATGTATGTATATATCTGCAATAAAATAAAAAGTTATGATCAAAATTTTGAATTGAACAAATTTTACAACAGTTAGTTGAACTCTCCTTTTTATATGTTAACAAAAGGGGTCATATTTTGGTAGACCCACTTTTATTAGTCTTTGGTACTTTTATTTGTGTATTTGTATCCCAATAGTTCAAAAAGTTTGAATTTTAACCATGCAGGAGTTGCAAAGCTATCTTTATATTAATTTTTGGGAAAATCAAGGGGATTTCTACAACTAATTTTAGTTCCTGGTTAATGTGTTACATCTATAACTAGTTACATCACATTTGTACATATAAGGTCAAAGCTTCTGATGAACATTTCTACAAGTACAACATATATTTTTTGTGAGCATGAGTGGTTGTATAGATACTGAAAATATGTTCAAAATTGGACCCGAGTACTTAAAATATTCAGTTGTTGGTTGAATGGGACACAGCAGCACAACCAACAACCTGAAGTGGTTCATGTGCATTTAATGACCAGCACTCAAACTGTACTTTCTGGTGTCATTATTCTCAAATAGGGTTGAAGATGGGCTTGTGGAATTGAATTAATGAAGACAGAAGCATGGCATTTACAGTTTATGTAAAGCACAGGGAAATGTTTTAAAATGCATAATTCCATTAAAAAAAAAAAAAAAAGCTAAATATAACTTATTTAAAAGAGAACCTGGACTGGAAGATACCCTCAGTCCATTTTATGCAACAGATAAATAAGCAAACAATCTCTCAGAATGTAAAGTACAGGACATATTGTCAAAATAAAACTGCACTTGTACTGAAAGTGTGAGGCATAAAGTAGAGTTGTTCAGATAACATAGGAACCAAAGTGATGTATTGTAAAATAATTTAGTTTTTTCAGCTACATTCTTTTTAGACAAATGAAACTTTCAACAGTGATAATTGTAAAAAAAAAAACTGAATATTGACCCATAAACTCAAATTTAACAGACTTCTTGATGTAACCAAATGAGTTATAAGTCCCGTTAGTGTCATGGGACAGTCTGTGTTGTCCTTTATGACCTGTGTGCACTACCTGTCCAACTTCATCAGGTGCTGCAACCAAAGACAACAGAACAGACCCTCTATTTATAGCGTCTCCAGTATTCAGATAAGGCTGATAAGGGGAAATGAATTTTTCATTAGCTTTGAAAAGAAGAGTGGAGAGTTACACTTTCAGCAGGCTCTCCTCATCTCTCTCTCTCACCCCCCCCCCCTCTCTCAGATGAGGAGCTATTTACAGGATGGCTGAGAACATGGTTCAGTGTTTGTTAGATGCTTCACTTGGATTGGACCTGTGGGACCTGTCACTCAGATCACTGCTCTACTGCTCAGTTCTGTCTGACTCTTTCTCCATCCCTACATTTTTGCCATTTGTTTTTCCTGTATCAGCAGCACCAGGCAGCATCATTCAGCATCAGTGCTGACTTAGGATTCAGACAGAACTGTTACATAATGCCTACAGTACACTGTCTACTCTCTGGGGCAGCACCATCTACCTACAGCTGCTGAGTCAGTCGGTCTTGGTGCCTCTCATTTGGCCTTCAATGTCATTTTAATTATCAAACTGATGACATGATGGTTGATAGTATGATATACTAGATAGTGATCAGCAGTATGGTATTTTAGCCTAGTTTTCAAAGGGCATTTTCCTTGTTCTCATTTTCCCTTTGTTCTTATTTTGTCTTGAATATCACTGTAGATTGTTTGTATAGTCTAAAAAAAGGAGACAGAACAAGCACGTCTGTTTGTCTGACCTTGAAGTACAGCCAGCTGCCTCTGATCCTGGGTCCTCTGGCCAGGGTCGACAGCTTTTAACATCAGTCACAGTTATGTTTGTATGATGTGTGTGTACTGTATCTGTTTAACTTGTGGAGGTTGATAACATATATTGCTAAACAATTATGCTGCTAGAAAATAAGATGACAGTGATGAAAGTCATAAGCTAGTGTTAAGTAACAGTTACCTTGTCCCCTGTGTTGTCTATAGGAGGAATGCATAGCCCCTATAGCATCTGCAGAAGGAGAAAGAGCAGTAGCCTAAGCAGGGCCTCACATTCATTCTTGGCTGCCTTGCTGCATGGTGGACTTAGCCCACAGCATAGCTGAAGACTGTTCATACCACACACTCTCTAGAGAGATATCTCCAGGCTAATTACACTGCCAAATGTAACACCACATGTCAGAACGTAGGCGAAACATTTGCTAGCTATTTTTTAGGAAATCTGTATAATATTCGTTATTGTGTAAAGTTTGTCATATCATAAATCTAAGAGTGGTATAATTATAGGTATAATTAGATGTATAATAAATATTTTAGAATAAGATGTGAGAAAATGACCAGGCTGCAGTATAATGTTATGCTCTGTATTTTGTTGACAATGTACTTTAATTATATCAAATGCTTCTTAGCCTGTTGTATAATTTCTATTCATCTTATATTAACCCTTTAAACTTCCACTCAATTTCACCAAAGTTTCTTAATAAAGTCAATTCAATGCTGTTCTGAACCATTTGAATAACATGCCGTTGGTGTTTGCTTATATTATAAATGAAAATATTAAGATGAAAACTGGGATATTGTTAAATGATGCAATAGTGATGCCATTTGTGGATAGTTATTAATATTTTGATGTGTATTGGACTACATTTGGGCAATTTTTTTGTTTGTTTTAGAGGTTTTTGTTGGAATATGGCTGCGTTTGTTGGTTGAGACATAAAACTAAAGATCTGCTGTTTGTCATTTGTATTCTGAACAAATGAATGTACCTGCTGTGGTTATTATTATTATTTTTTTTAAGTGGCTTATATCTTCTGATGTCCAAGAATCTCCGTTGTCAAACTACATTAGGTCATGTGACATTTGGGACAGGTTTGGGTGGTTTGCTTAACATTTTTGAGGGACCACTTCCAGCCTATACAGTATGTGGACCCTTGGAAATTTAAAGGGTTGAGGTTTGTTACTGGCAACATGTTTTTGTTACCTGCTTATGAAAAAGAGACATTTCTACTTTAATATTTTAACATATTGTATTATTCTAATAGGGCTTCTATTCATTATGCACTATTCCAATAGATAAATAAATCCTATATAGGTCCATTTCATCTGGTTGTCTGTCAATAATATCCCAGTGGTTTCCAACCCTGCTCCTCAAAGACCTTGTTCCTGCATATTTTAGATGTTTCCCTCTTCCAACACACACACATCATTTGAATCAGGTGTGAATCAGGGATACATTTAAAATATGCAGGATAGGTGTCCTCAGCGATTAGGGATGGGAACCATTGCATTACCTCCTTTGCCTACATGTCTAACATCACTATTAGCTGCTTTTTCTTGACAATTAAATGACATGAATATGCCATTTTAATGCATAGTTTCTATTTATTACCTTGTTCGTAAACATGTAAGCATGTCTCACTGTCCTCAGCAACATGAATATGTATTTGTACTTTACAGTGCTACCTTACTACTGTGGGGGGGTTGTTAGTTTTTTGGTTGAGAGACCCCAAGTGGCAGAAAATACACATTGTGTCGTACTCTTAAAAGCAGCTTTTACTATGAAACAATTGTCTGTTTTGTGTTAAAGTTTTCATTGTCTGGTTCAATTAGTCTTCCTTGTGTTTGGTGATGTCAACTCTTACAAAGAAAGTAGTTCCAGCTGTTACTGTCCTAATACAGTGCAGGCTTAAATGATTAAAATTGCTAGAAATACTCAACTTTCCTGCATTTATTTGGGGTTTGAAAAATAGTCACAGTTCATTGTGTCTGTTTTCTAATGTTTTTTTGTTTTTTTGTTCTTACTGACAGACATACTCTGGCCTGTTCTGTGTGGTCATCAACCCGTACAAGAACCTTCCCATCTATTCAGAGAACATCATTGAGATGTACAGGGGGAAGAAGAGGCACGAAATGCCTCCACACATCTATGCTATCTCTGAGTCAGCCTACCGCTGCATGCTTCAGGGTAAGACACATCATTGTTTCCCCCGTTGTCAGCATCACAAGCATCATTCAGTTGTCATCATCTACAGTGAAAGTTATTTGAACACTCTGACCTGGTTGTTTTTATCTAAGTGTTTGCTTGCTGGTCTCTCCTAGCAGGTAGTTTAGCTCAGTTGCAGAAAGCTTGGGATTTGCCAGCACAGTCGAGGAGATTAGAGAGCAAAGAAAGTGTGTAAAGTGTGTTAAAGGTCATAAGGTCATGACATGACATGATGTGACATCACAGATTACACCTGTGGCCAAATAGAATATGAAGAGTCTGGCAGTTTTTTTGCATGTATCATTTAGTCATGTTGTATAATAATGATTGGTGGTAGGTGACTAAACACCATCATCAATGCTTAGGATTCTGTGTTAAGGATATTAAATATGTTATTGAAAAGTGGTACAACATTCTGGCTCTGTTCTATAGTCTCCCCACACACAAAGAACATGAAATATAGGCCCAGATATAGGATTTGCATATATGCGACAAATATAAAATTGTCCATTTTCTTATATTGCATATATTGGCGGCACAGTGGTGGAGCGGTTAGCGCTCTTGCCTCACAGCAAGAAGACCCGGGTTAGATTCCGGGTCGTGTGGGCCTTTCTGTGGAGTTTGCATGTTTCTCTCCCCATGTCTGGATGGGTTTCCTCCCGGTGCTCTGGTTTCCCCCATCGCCTCAAAACATGTTTGTTAGGGTTAAAATCCTCTAGCCAGGTGATTCTGACCATGAGCCTGATCTATCTATCTATCTATCTATCTATCTATCTATCTATCTATCTATCTATCTATCTATCTATCTATCTATCTATCTATCTATCTATCTATCTATCTATCTATCTATCTATCTATCTATCTATCTATCTATCTATCTATCTATCTATCTATCTATCTATCTATCTATCTACCTACCTACCTACCTACCTACCTACCTACCTACCTACCTACCTACCTACCTATCACATATAGATTGTTTCCACATGAGTCTCTTTAATGCTGTATATCATGGTACCATATTGCCAATAGTGATAGAGATAAGTTCTCATCATGTTTCTTGCTACATGAGGTGAGGGTGATATCACTAAGCTCCTAACAGTACAGGTGGTGAGAGGGATTCTTACAGTTGCTGATGTCCTGTCACTAAAGGATTTGCAGAGGGAGTAAGATAGAGAACAGTGAACAGACAGATGAGGAGGTTAAGATAGTATAGAGCTGCCTTATTGAGCATCAGTCTACACATTGTCATTAAATCGACCTTCATCAGTGCAGAGCCCTCTTTAACCTCCACGCATAAATGTATAACTTGGTCCATTTCATTATTTTTTTTAAACTTGGTTTAAGTCGACTGGGAGTTTCACTTTATAATTCTGGGGAATAAATGTAAAAGTTGTCCACCTAAGTAAATATCTGCTCTGTTTGTCTTGTTTTTGTGTCCTCAAAATTTGAACATGTTTACAAAATAAAGACCATCGAGACGCAGAACTGTGACCCAGTTTTGATACTAATTGTTTTTAACTCTGATGTAGAAGAACTGCTGTGATAAGCAGAACCTTTTATCAGACTATCAGTGTTTAGACAGCCTTAGCCTCAATGCTGTAAGCCATCCCTGTCAAACCATAGAACAACAACATTAGTTAGTCGCTTTTGTTTTTGTTGAAAGGCTTTTCAGCTGTAAAACATTTGATTCTTTTAGGGAAAATGATTTCCAGTTTGCTGTCCAAGTGGTCTGGATGATATGCACTGTCTGGTGCATGTGCAAAGCTCCAGGGTTTATGTGTCTGACTGATCTGCTGGATGCTCCTGCCATTAGATATACTGTCAGGATGTTCTTCTGCTCCAAATAAAGACTAAAGATTCAAATAAAGTTTATTTTTATCAGTTAATTTTGGATTATAAGTTAATTATTCTTGTAAAACCACAAATTCTATTACATGGCACAAATGTCATCTAAATGTTCTTGTGCTTGATATGCACAAAATGACACATACCCTCCCATCCTATTATCACTATGTGAGGTATTTGTCTCGATATGGGACACCTCTTGGTGTGCCACAGTTCTTGTGTCTGACCCCCTTTTCCCAGTGAGTGGTGTTCATTCTTTCAGTCGGCTGCCCCTCACAAAAGGGGCGGACTAAAGCAGCCACTGGAATGAGGTCATCAGATTGTTGTTTCAACTTCCATATCGTACTGTGCTAAATTCTTCAAGCTGAGTCATTGACAAGTTGTCGCAGTCATCAGAGCAGCCCGTTCCTGACTGGAGTACCCCAATGAGCAGTAGTGTGTCACCATGGATACCCATATGTATGCATGGTACTAAAATAACTTACCCTGAGGTCCCAAATAGAGGTGTCACTTGGTGAGTGACAGTATTTTAACCAGTAGCAAAGATGGACTTCTGTGACTGTTGATGAGTGTGTCTCCTTCATGTGTTTTTGCAAAAGAGAGAAAAGATTTGTCTTTTGATCCCAATCTTCTACTGTTTTCTAAGTGGTCTCTCTGAGTTGATCAACTAGCCTCTGTCATTTCCACCATTTTCTCTACTTAGTAGTTTGTTCAGCCTTCGCCTTTTGTTTTTTTGCTTTCAACCAAAATGTTCTGGCTTGGAAGACGCAGGAGAAGGAAAAATCCCCACATCCCCGAAAACATTTTAGTTGCCTTTCACTTAACATGAAAAATACAACCGCAGCTCTGTGGGAAGTTTTGTGGTTGCTTTATTTTCCTTGTTGCTTCCTTCTCCTCTTTTGATCAGGAAACACAGGAGGACAAGTGTGTGGAATGTCCACCTTCTCCCCCCTTACGTCAAGATGCAGACTGTGTTGCTATGGTTAGGCCTTTGTTTAACTGGCAATGTTGTCCCCATTTTCTCTGATTTCCATAAAGTTTCTGACAGATATCTGGATTTCCCCATGCCTGTGTGTGTGGATTTATGCCAGTTTAGCAAATATTCATTTTTATTCTCTTGTCATTGTGGAGAATAGTGTCATGTGTCCTCAGTGGGATAAAACACGCAGTCAGACGGTGCCTGTACTGCACTGCAGCTCAAAGATCTATGAGCTGTTCATAATGTATTTAAGGTGACTTCCCCACATAGCTATATATATATATATATATATATATATATGTATATTGCAGAAGAAGTTAGGAAGAAGTTAGGAGGTATATGAGGTAACACAACAGTCAGTGTGGAGGAAAATGTGTTGAACCAAAAGTAAGGGAGGGCCATGTAAAGAGGCCTAATGCTGAAGAGAGGGAAACACTAAGATCGGATTAAAAAGAGAAGATGTAACACTCTTAATATACATGATCAACAGGATAGATAGTGGATATTTCAGAATGAAGACAAAGAGTAGGGAACCAAAATTTGACCGAGGAGCGGAGACAGACATTGTCAGGCAAAAAGAAGAGGGGGCAGAAGGGACAGAGTTATGGGGGAAACAGAGCAGAGGGTACAGGGGAAAGGCAGAGGGGGTGGCCAGCATTGTGTCTCACAATAGGAGCTTTGTGCAGTCTGAAGGGGGCTGGGACCTGGGTGCTGTGTGTGTGGGTGCAGACGGGGAGGCCTGGAGCTACAGAGCTCTTCCCTGGGAAATGAGGCCTCTTGTTGGGGCAGCAAGGGCTGGAGAGGAGTAGTGGTTGAAGGGCACACCCAGGGCCTGAGTGACAAGACAGGTGTGGAGGGTCACTGTGTGTGTGTGTGTGTGAGTGTGTGTCAGGGACTTTTTCGTGGTCTTCAAAAAGCCTGTCTACATTCAGTGCATATTCAAGACATGACTTTCAGACAAATGGGAAGCCTGTTTTAAAGCATACTGCTGTTACTGTACTGTAACACACACAGTCTTACACACAACGACACACATGGACAGATGTGTCATTAATGGCTGACAGCTGTGGAGGTCATACAGTATTAATTCATATTTCTGTTGTTGGACCATAGATTATTTCTAAATTATGGTCATGTTCCTGTACATATGCTCACACGAACACAACTTTTCCTGCAGAACCAGGACAAGCCGATGATTAGGAAAGCTGTTGTGTGTTCATTGTAAAGCATTTGAAGGTTTTATGGAAAGAGACCTAAATTTAGTTTTAATTTTTTATGTTTTTTTATTCCCAGTTGACACATTTTTTAGCTATTGCACATTGTTGACTGTCATAGGCTTGGCTGAAGTTGCACAGTGAGTATGGGTTAAACATGTTGAGAGGATTCAATGTTATTGTATTTCAACTACCTGTCATTTTAATATCCGTTCTTTAGAATTATGTATTTATTTGGCTCACAGATAAACCTCTGGAGTATCCAGCTCACTAGGCCCACAGGTGATGTGCATTCCACTATTCTATAAAATAATCTGTTTAAATGCATAGTATGTCAGTCGCTCCAGTCTCTCAATGAAAACAATAATGTAAGATTTAGTAGCAGATGTCCTGGAGTAGTGTGAGGTCATTGGAGTCTGTACAAAGATAGAGATGATATAATAGACCCAAACCTTATTCACATTATGCTGAGTGACATGGTTTCACACTTTGGGAATATTCTACAATAAATGGGCTGTTACATAAAATAAACTTATGGATTTTTCATTTCTAACAGTGATGGAAAAAATGTAGTTAGTATAATTACACAACAAAGAAAATATGGAATGTAGAGCCACAGCAGTTTAATATTAAAATGTAAGATATTATAACTTTCACTTTAATGCTAATAACATTGTCAAATGTTTGGAAATATTGTATGTTTCAGTGTGTGTTTCAGACCATTGTTTTGTTCTAGGTTAAATTGTGGTTGTATGGAGTGGTACCAGTGCCTTAGGTACTGACCTATATTATCACTGAATCATCAAACTGTTAGAGTTAGAGTTTTTAATTTCGCCCAACATTGGTTGGGAGAGAATATTGTAATGACACATCATGCTATAACTCAATGAATACTTGAGATATCACCATGTAATTACATGGACATATACATATAGCTAATGTGCATCAGATGCAATGATCCATTTGAGTAAAGGTCAAAGGTCAAGGTATTTAGCAGAAAGGTCAAAATCACATTATTGGCTCTAATTCAAGAATGGGTTGTCATAGAAACTTGAGATTGGCACAAAATAGGGGCGGGATTAGGCATTGTCTGAACACTTGTTTGTCTTGTTTAGTTTTTTATTTCACATATCAATGTCAAGATATATAGGGTATTTAACGTTTTATAATGAGTTAACATGTTCTAAAAACCTGTTGTTAAAAGAAATTTATGTTAAACATGACTGGGCTACTCTTATTGCCTAAGGTGACAGCTTGATTGAGATTTCTACATTTATATATATATATATATATATATATATATATATATATATATATATATATATATATATATATATATATATATATATATATATGGTTTTCAAGTCACATAATCTTTGAATAAGTCATCAAAGAATGTCATCTTATTTTCATATATTCAAATCCCGTCAACAGAGCTGATACTTGACTAGTGTATCTACACATTCCTTCTTTACATTTGTTCTTGTTCCTTGTCCTTTCAAGTTATGATTTGTTGGAATCTGCTGTTGTCAACCATGAAGCGAGGTCCTGACCTTTTAGTTGTAGTTGTGTCTGTGAGTAGCTGAATATGAGAGACTGACAGAGAATGTGAGGAGATGATTTACTGCCAAGCTGCTGTCATGTTCTGCCCTGGTTCCTGGATAGTGTTGTCATGAGAGACACATAGCACTGATACCAGAAGCCTTGGAAGAACAGATAGAGTTACCTGACTGATGCTCTCACTGCCCTCTGACTGACACTCACAACCCTCCAACCCACAGGAAGAAAATCAGCTAACTGACTGTGTTGAATGGAAAGGGTGCTTGTTCCACTCTGTCACTCACTTTAATGACCCACTGATGACATCTGTATATCTATTAATGAGGAAAATCATAGTCAAGGAGTGGGCTTTTGTCCAAGAATCAAGTCACAGAAGATATGACTTTAGTGTTTTTATGTTGTTTTTACCTCTTACATGTTCAGCTTCACCTCTTATTCATGGTCTTTTACATTTAATCATAGTCAGATTAACAGATTTGTTGTATTTTTGTATTTATTTTTTCAGCAATTCAGTTAGACTCAGTGATACTCTTGACACACACTGTTATGAATTCCCCTTTATGAACGAACTCCTGCTTTCCTGTGTGTCTGGATTCCTTTGAGAGTCTAGAGTTTAGCACTGTGATATTAGAGGTGCCAGCGTAAACACACACGTACGAAAGCAGCCTTGTCCTGTTGGATTATGGCAGGCCTAACTACCACAAAGGACCACTGTGGACCAAACAAGCCTCCCGATGGCTGCCATCTGCAATCGATTACATTGCCAAATACTTTCTGCCGTATCTCCCACAACTGCTTTCTCTTCTCTTTCATTGGCCCAAAAGCAACACCCAACAGGATGAGACTAAATTTACCGTCACTGGAAGCATATTGTTTGCGTGAGCTGAAGCAATAATGTGGCTTGTATGCATTTATCATCAGTTTTACTACTATGTATTGAGCACCTTCACAGGTAATCCTTGTTGATGTGAAGAATAAAAGCACGTGATCAGGTGGAAAAGTAGTAGACGACCTGGAAGATGTTTCACAGGAGCACTTGAATTTCCAAAGATAATTTGAAGAGATCATAAAAAGAGAGAATAAAAATAGTCTGTTCTCATGTTGTGAAAATGTTTCTTTAGCTCCTGATTCAAGAAAACATGCACTTTAACTCTTTACCTTCTCTGAAACTGAACAATGCAATTTCATCTCAAATTAATGATTTAATAAGTGAAAGTATTTATTCTGGGTTGAGGAAGCTAGACATGCAGATCGCAGACTTGGATAATTTAACAATTTAGATTTATGTTGATGCATTTTCACAGCAATAGTACAATAACAGAGGAGGGGTCATCCATTAATCCATATTATAGCAGTTTATTCATATTATCATCTCCAATCCTATTTAAAATGTGTGTTTGTTTCACATAAGCAGGTAGTTTTATATTTCCTGTTTTACTCTTAAATGTTCTGTTAGTCTTCTACACTTTGCTTTCTGTTTCTGCTGCTGTAAGTACTGCAGTTTACTCACAGTAGGATCATCAGTGTCATATCTTAACCTGTCTGCCAGCATTAGTTCCTACTAACAACGTTAGAGGGACCTGGTACAATTTTATATTATAATTGGAAAAATTTACAACCTGTGATGAACACAGAGAATCTTCCCCCAGGAAGCAACTTACACAGCAAACTTAAATCAAAGTTTTATTTATTGTCGATTTTGCCATATCATTAGCCTTATAACATTGCCTATGCATAGCTTTGCGGTGACGTCACTTCACCTAGTAACGCGCGCCGCCATTTTAAGAGGGGAAAACAACAGCATAGCAACCACTGCGTGAACTGCACTGCACCGTTCTGCACGCTTAAAACTTTGTGTAAAATGCCCAAATGTTGTGCAGCCTTCAGGTGCAATAACCATGCTTGGATGGAAGAGAAGCTGAATTTTTTCTGTGTACCGACAGAAAAAGGTGAAAAATGTGCAGCATGGCTTCAGGCGCTGAGAAGAATATGTATGGATGATGGCAAACCCTGGAGTCTGAAATCAAACTGGACCTATGTTTGCTTGGAACATTTTGTCAGTGGTAGGTCTAGCTATACGACTATTTTAGTGCCTAAAAATATACAGTTTTTTCATGAAATTGAGATAGAAGCATTTTAGTATTTTTTTGTTGGCTAGCTAGTAGCTATTATGTGTATTTCTTCGAACACCAGCTAAAAAGTTACCTGCTGGGCCTAACCTAAAATGAATAGCAAAACTACTTACTAAAGGTTTTTTCATCTTTATTTGATTTTTATTTATGAGTCTTATATTTATATTAACCAATAGTGACTGAAAAAGCAACATAAATTATTACGTTTGTTATGAATATAAATTATATAGGCCTATATAAACATAGGCTCATCATAAGAGATGATAAAATGAGAGTGAGAAAAGACTGGAGAGCCTGCGATAATAAACAAAATAATAAACATGATAAAAGAAAGGCTAATGAACTAAAAAAATAATAATAATAAAGTAAAACTAAAGTAGCGGAATGATGTGGAGGCTGGATGAGTGAGGGGTAGAGAAGTATTTCAAATAAATGTATGTAACCTACCTCAAACAAAACATATGTTTCCAGGCTCTTATAAGTTCACTTTTTTTTCGTGCATATATGACAAGACTTTCAATGAGATAGTCGTAGATGGCTGGCCACTCGATATTAGGCCACGTCGTGGGGTCATTTCACCAAGAACTTGCCGGTAATTTATACAGACAGCTCTCTAGTTGATCCCTGCTAATTTGCATTCATACTGGTCATTTGCGGAGGGTAGAAGGTTATCAAAATAGTCGTAGAACATCGTAACAGAGCTGTCTGTCTAGTGTTGCTACGCTGTTGTTTTCCCCTCTTAAAATGGCGGCGTGTGAAGCTGTGAATAGGGGAAACAGAACCTATATATTGCTGATATCACAATTTGGCTAATGGTGGTGCAGTGGTTAGCACTCATGCCTCACAGCAAGAAGGACCCTGGTTCTATTCCCACACTAGACCTTTCTGTGTGGAGTTTGCATGTTCTCCTCGTATCTGCGTGGGTTTTCTCCAGGTACTCCAGTTTCCTCCCACCATCCAAACACATGCACTGATAGGTTAATTGGTTAATCTAACTTATCCATAGGTGTGAATGTGACAGTGATTGTTTGTCTATATATGTTCAACCCTGAGATGAACTGGAGACTCATACAGGGTGTACCCCGCCTTCACCCATTGTAGCTGGATTAGGCCCCCAGTGACCCCTGTGACCCTAGTGAGGATAAAGTGGGTTCAGATGACGAGATGAGAGACAGTTTGGCTAAAAATATGACTCAGGCAATTATGATATGAGAGTAACGATATGTACAGCACAAACAGGAAATTGAAACTGTCCAGGCCAGCAGAGCCACAGTGAAGGGCATAGCATGTATTTACAAATATATTTTACTGTGGTGTATGAGTGGGTTTGATCAAATAAAAGGTTCATTAGTCTGCGTTTGCTGTTTTAATATTGCAGCTTTAACACTTTGCTCCATCTAAAAGGTTTATACTTCATCATTATGTGTCTTTCGTGTCCATAAAATGATTCCTTTTGTTAATATTACTCTCCTCCTCCACTGTACTGTAAATACGTACACTACAGGTACTACATGAAATTCACTCTGAAAATGGTTGGCATTAAAAGTGACTTATTTCAACCCTTGCCAGATGTTAAATTGACACTCACCAATTCCTGACTGGGAAGTTGATCCATGGAATTCCATTGCTACATATGCCTTCTCGTTGCTGAGTTGCCATATAGCTGGCACATGTCTTCAGTGACACAGACAGTAAATTCGGTGGAATAGACATATTCGATTTCAAAGAGTTTTCCCATTAACCAAAATATGTTTACCACACCAGTGTCACACCTCTCTATGAGAAACATATGGGACCTGGCTCTATGATTCGAACACTTCTCCGTCTCTCTATCTCTGTTGCTGTGTCTATCTGTCTGGATCCTGCTTTTGCCTCCCAGACTTTTCTCATTTCACTCTTGTGTTAGAAGCATTTGAAAAATGTGCTTTGTGGAACTTGAAAAAGGAGACCCTATGAAAGCCTGTGTGAATGCCCGATGTAGAGTGGAGCTCATACAGTGCAACACAAGCCTTACAAGACAAAAACAAGCCTACAGGAAAAGGCTCACACTTCAGCATGACACACTTCTATTACACCGTTTAAGAGCTAATGAAATGCTTTTGCTCTGACCAAAGTTAGTAATTAAATGTGTGAAATGTAAATACTACCCAGTTAAACAACAAGCATATAGATCCAGGGGATGACCTAATGTTCACTTAACAGGTTTTAACTTTTGGGGGCCTGTAGTTAATTTTGTATATTATTTGTTGAATATTGTCTTTGATTTTCAGTCAGAATAAATAGAGGATGGAGGATAGGAGGGGGGTAACCATGCAGAGTTTGTCCCAGAGGATAATAATAATAATAATAATAATAATAATAATAATAATAATAATAATAATAATAATAATAATAATAATAATAATAATAATTTTTATTTGTATAGCACCTTTCATACAAACACTGTAGCCCAAAGTGCTTCACATTGATTAAAAATTAAAGTACAATTTTAAGACAGGGTGAAATAAAAAATACATTATAATTGGATTGCACAAAATTATAAAATTAAACAAGTACAAGATAAACTGATTATACATACATCATACAATTTCAATAGAGTAAATCAGAAATATATTAAGCTTTGATTACGCAATATAAAGAATGTAAAGAAAGGGGTCACAGAATTGTGACTCCATTCTTTATCTCCCTTCAAAGGCTGATGAAAATAAAATGTTTTTAATTTACTTTTAAATATACTCAGTGAACTGGCTTCCCTGATGTTTTTTAGAATTGTATTCCATAACTTTGGTGCATAGTTAACAAAGGCTGCGTCAACAATTTTCTTTGTCATATATCTGGGAGTCACTATAAGCCTGCGTTAGATGACCTTAGTGTTCTAGTTTGGACAGAACTGGTCAGTGAGTTTGAAATGTAACTGGGTCCTGTTCCATTTAAGGCTTTATAAGTGAGGAGTAGTGTTTTAAAATCTAATCTATGGGTTACCGGTAACCAGTGCAGGGAAACTAACAGTGGAGGATGGTCGAGGTGTGAATGAATAGAACAGGCCATGTCTGCTTGTCTGTGTTTTGTGTGTCACATCTCACTCTTCCTCACCCAGGTGGTCTTTCACATCCTGCTGTCATTTCTGTGACAGCGAGATGATGGCAATCTATTTCTGTCTGTGATCTCAGCTGCCAGCTCTCATCACTTTTCCAAAGCTGAATCTACAGCTGAAAACACTATTTCTTTTCCAAGTATATCAGTGGATGACATGACATCATTTACAACTGCAGAGATTTTATTTGTGTGCCGTCTCTCCAATTTACACCGTGACTCAAATGTGCCACTCTGAGCTGTCCGCTATCTCCGTCTTCATTCTCTTATCAGGTCTCTTCCCAACACGCCCTTCTCTGTGAATGTGCCAGACTCACAGTGGAAAATCCTGGGATACTCTGTCAGTGGCGTGGAAATGATGCCTGAATGTCACAGGCCTCTTGGACATTGTAGAGAACGTACTGTCCACACAGCTGAAAATGTTAACTTAATGATAATATAGATCATTATCAACATACTGTCTGCCCCCCCCTCCATACCTGCCCTAGATTACCCACTAACATCAGCTCCACTGAACCAACAGCTTGTTAAAAACAACGCCTAGACCACACCCAGAGGCCCCAGTCCTGGTAGGGAGGGAGACCAGGGGCATTCAGATTCCAACACACAAACGCACACAGTTTGGTTCAAGCAAATGGCCAGTCAGCTCTGTGGGGCTATCTGCCTTTCTGCTCATGAATGCCTGTGAATGCCGATGTGGCAGCTGGTATAACAGCTTTACAGTGAATAATACAGTTGGACAGTTTAGTCACTCTGTGGTTTAAACTTGTGACACACTTAGGGTAGAAACGTATGCTCTTCGTAAATCTAAAAGATACTTTCACAAATACTTAATTCCTCTTGGCTCTGTTTGGAGGCTTGAGAACATTTGCCATATGATGGAAGCGTGTAGTCAGTCACAGATATTTTTAAAAAGAAAAAACGAGGGATTGACAGCTGTACTGATCAGAATCTAAAATACCTCAAATGTGTCTTATCATACAAACAACAACTCTGTTAAAGTGTTTGTTTTTAATTGCAGCCTTTTATTTTCTTTTACTGATTTCTATCAACTGCAGCTTTAACTATTGACACTTAAGGTGGCAGTGCATGATAATTTCATGGCTAAACATCCATAATTACCTTTTTCAGCAGTGGTCTGGGACTAAACAAAAATTCAAACTTTTGTGACGTGTTGAAAATATTATCCTTGATCCAGATGATCATTACATTTGTTTGAGACAGGTAGGGCTTTTAATAGGAAGAGACTGGAGTAATGTCAAACAGTGTCATTAAATTTAATTTGGTTGATATTGATATGGAATGACAGGAGAGATCTCCAGAAGGAATATATGTATTTTACTGTCCTGCAGATTTTAGTGTTTATTACAAACTGATATAGATCCAGTACATGTTACAGAAAACTGCACAACTTATACAGGTAATAAAAAAAAGACGATAGCTTCAGTTAAATTCATTCAAAATCCTCATATTTTGACCTCAGTATGTTTTCTCAGTTAATCTGCAGATAGTGTTAATGCTGACTTACTGGAAGATTTATTAGTCCTTTACTCTGGGGGATGCTTTTTATTAATCTAAGTATATTTATTTGCCCTCAGCCCACTACTTAATGTGTTTTAAGTTGTGGCTTATCATAATTGTCTGTAAGCTTCAAAGTGACAGTTACAGACTGCAGGTACCCACAGACCAGAACACTTCCCAGATCTCAGCATCTGTTTGCTACTTCCACTGTCTGGGAATGTGAATGAGCTCTGTCTCACTTACTTACACACACACACACACTTAGAGCTTTGTTCCTCTGGTTTTAAGCAGCTCTGGGTTTCGTCCTGCCTGTTCTCTAGGCCTTTATGAGTAAGCAAGATACTATTTTCATATTACTTTTACAGTAACACAGTCACCATATTGTGTTCTTTACCCAGAAGTGTGTATGTAGCTGTGGGTGTCCTTCCCAACATTCAACAGTAGTTTCAACTCGCTGGCTATCAGTCAGGACTTCTTATGTGTTTGAAGTGGTTGCCATGGTGCTAGAATTTTCACTGTGCTCAGTTGCGTTTTACAACGTCTTTTATGAAGCGAATTGTGAGAACTTGAGTTGAGTAGCAGCATGGAAAAAATGTGTTACATCCAGTTGTAAATACACCAGAGAGTTGAAAATCATGTTTGTAAAGTAAAAGAACTCCGACTTAAATGTATTTTCAATTCTGTCAGAAATACTATGTAAGGATTGTGTGTTACACATGACCCCTTCATGTGTAAGGGAGTTTCCCTACATGTAAATAATAGTCAAATCTTCTCAGGAGGGGTTAAAGACCTTCGAGTTTCCATTAAGTTATATTTGCCAAGAATGAGATTAATGAGAATAAGTGTGATCTTAATCATGGATTGTTTGACAGTTCAATGACCACATGCACAGACACTACCTTAAAACATCAATTTGCAACAATTAGGAGCACAATTTGTGGGTCTGAGTTTGCTTCGAGTTGTATTGAACTGGTCCCACATTGGTGAGGACCATTGACGATAAATGGACATAATTACCATCATTGTGCTGGAAATGTTTTTTTATGCTAAAGTTTGGTTTCAGCAGTGGATGTGGAGAATGTTTCTGGTGATTGTGGTGTAGAGTTTTTCTGCCTGGAAATTGAGCTCCACCCTCACAATCAGGCTCATTAAAACTGGTAAAAAGAAAATTACTGGTACTGTCTGGAGCCTCAAGGTCACAGTTTCTTACCCTTATCATTTACAGCCATGTCATTCTTTGTCATGTTTAAACTCGTTAACCCAGATAGATTCTTTTTAAAGTCTATTATAGTGTTTTACATTTCTTCTTTTCATTAAGGAATGGAGACTGTAGTAGACGTCTTGCAATTTTTGACCCTCCGTGATTGAATAATTTGAGTAGATTACATGTATAAATGTAAATGATTCACTGATTGGGCTGCTGAGACTGTACAAGGTTAAATGAGGTCGATAATAGGGGGTTATGTTAACGATTGGGGCTTTGTGGAGATGGAGGGAGAGGGGAATGTTGTGGAATGTGAGGAATGAGGGTTTGTTTAATCCTCGTGGGGGATAAATTATTAGCAGCAAAGGGAACCCTGCTGTGCAAGACAGACCCGTCTCCTACCGTTGAAGTGTTGGTTGTATTTCAGTATTGACATTGCACACCCAGAGACACACTGTGACAAGTTTGTAATGAATGCATTTGGAATAGTTTGATTGTTTTTTAGTTTGTATGAACTAATTAATGTGTAGTTTCAGTTCAAACATGCTGCGAATAACAGGACAGTAGAAAAATATTATATAAATGCACACGATTTAGAAATAGACTAGTTACTATAAACCAGGGGTGTCAAACTCATTTCTTTCAGGGGCCACATTCAGCCCAATTTAATGTCCAGTGGGCCGGACCAATAAAATAATAGCATATTAACCTAGAAAAATATTACAATTCCAATTTTTTTGCATTTGTTTTAGTGCAAACAAACCCTATGACCTTATGAGCTTGCTTTAAAAAAACTATCCAACAAAAAAGGTGTGAATAATCTGAAAAATAAACTGAAATAACTCAAGAAAAATACATGCAAGTCTAACAATATTATGCTTCAATTGATCATTTACACATGTGCATTATGGATCAGATCTACTACAATGAGACTTAACTGTTAAAATTGTGCTTTAAAAATTTCAGTTTGTTCATATTCCTTCATGTTTTTCACACATGTTTTAGTTTGTAAGTGTAAATATTTTCCCAATTTAATGTTATTTTTTTCACTATAAGAAAGACAGAAATTTGAAGTTGTCATTATTTATTATAGGCAAAATCTACATTATTTTCACATCAAAATGAGAAGAAAATATGGAGTCATTCTTTTAATATTTTATTCTGCTATAATTTGACTATAGACCCTATTGGTCTGAATGTGGAACCTGAACTAAAATCAGTTCCAATTGCAAATTCATCCTGAGGGCCGCATTGGAACATTTGCCGGGCCGCATTTGGCCCCCAGGCCCCATGTTTGAGACCCCTGCTGTAAACCCTTCTAAGAGGTTAGACAAGTGTCAAAATCCTGCCAATGACAGTATTATTGTCAAAATTTGTGTTAAAATATTCTTACCAGAGGGCATGTGGTAATAATGAAGCATTTCACCTTTCAGTTAGCGATAGCATAACACTGCAGCAATACTGATTATGCTGAAAGATGTCTCTTCCTGTGGTGTCATTGAGTTTTTGTGCAGTTTGTGCTCAAACTGAGACTCAGCTGAAATTGGACCACCTTATTTTCACCTCACATTGACCACTATAATTGGCTATGAGTTCTGTTGAGATGATATAAAACATATTGTTGCTGGTGTGGAAAAGTGATTTCACGTCCAGTAAGGTCCCACTCCAGTGAACTCACTGAGTAATCTGGCTTTGTAGCATTCATGAGGAGTGAAAATGGGGGAAAAGGGAAATGAGAGCAGGAGAGAAACAGGCAAACACAAAAGGAAAAAGATTTAGCGAGGCAGTAATGAGCTACTGGAAGGGAAGAACATGTGCAGTTTGATTGGTCCACCTACGCCTACCCAGGATGGCATCCTGGGTAAATATGACCTCGCAGTTAGTTGCTGTGGTGATCAAGGAAGCAGCAGCTGCCAAAAAGGGCTAAGGGGCAACATGGACCTGATAAATGCACGCATTCACCCACTGACACAGAGAAAATGATGTTAGACAGTCTGAAGTACATTTTACAAAACACTCACCACATGTTTGATGATATACTGAGACAACTCACAGTTTCCTTCACAACCAAACATTAAACATAAAGGACCTGTCATTTTGTTACCACACTGTCAAAGATCACAGGACTTATATTTTCACTACTACACAAGAACGTCGGTCTGCATGCAATTCAAAAAACTAACATGGTGTTGAAAAAGGTTGGTATGATAGTGTCTGAGTGAGGCTGTTGTTTTTGATGTGTCTGACAGAAGAGAAAGCTCTGGACAACACTTTCCTTTAGTTTGGGCAAATACAGCCAGTATGTAGTTTATTTTGTCTGATCTTCCAGATGGATAAAGATAACAAATGGGTTCTCAATGAAAGAAATGTCTGTCAATCAGCAGCAGAACTGAGAGTTATAAGAAAAGGCAATGGAGTCGAACAGAGATTTATTAAGGTGTAATGAAAAGGATATGGAGGGCATCAGAGGGAAGCAGGGTTAAAGCTGTGTGATGAGAAGATCTGATGGGAGTCTAAAGATGTACAGGTGTGCGTTGCATAGTCTCATTCCTTTTTTTTCTTCCTAGGATATTGAGCAGAAATCCAAGAGACACGTGAGAATGTGTGTGAAGACTTAAAATAAACTAGCAGTCAAGTGTATTCACCACTGTGACTCATTTTTCAGAATTTTTCTTTCTTGAGTTTGAATGTAATCACTGCTTATTCTAAGATTAATACAAAGACAATATTTGTTGATATTATTTAGGAAACTGTGAGAAATATATAAAATTGAATTGAAACAAAATTATCTTTGGAGATATTTTTGTTCAAGTGGTCTGAGAGAACACAAGACTCCTACATCTAGTCAATAACAAAAGAATCAGTGTTTTGTTTTGTTTTTTTGCAAAGGAGGGGATTAAGACAGGTGATTGATATCTGTAATGACCATTCACTGTCAAGGCTCCATCAGATGCATCTCTATGGCACAGACAGATAGAGGATTGTTGCAGGATTATAGTAGAAACACAGGAAGTGGATGTGTTTTTCATTTGTGAAAGTCTTGATTTTTACTAGAAAACCACTGAGGATGAGTATTTTGGATGTCCACAGTGCTGAGTAATTGTGTGAGAATATGTGAAACTATACTTAAGAGTAGTACATGTAGTACCAGAACTCTTGCAAAGACAGAAGTACAAGTATGTTCATGTTGGTTGTGGACATTATGCGTGGCCCTCTGTGAGCCATATGCTCAGGCCCTTAGGGTGCACCTTTTTCTCAATCTGTTGCCAACTGCAATCAGTTGAAGCATGAGGTCATGCATATAAATCTGTCCTTTTTTAATCACTTAAAGCTGATTTGAAATTTCTTTCAGGTGCCTTAGCGAGTGTATACTTTGTTTTAAAATTCATGACAGTGTTACATTCCTCAGTCCACATGGACATGATGGACAGTTTTCTGTAAAAGTCAAGATAGGTACATGTGATAAGCATCAGGTTTAACATAGATGTAGCTGTGAAACACAGACAGGGAAAGTAATTAAAGGTGTCATTCTGCTGAAAACTACTTTTCCACGCTCCTTTTGGAATCTGATGGGTCACCCCTAGTTACCAACACATGCTGCCTTTGACAGTGTCACCTCCACTGGCTGCATACTGCATTCACAGAAAACACTGAGAGGAACCAGGGACCCAGAAAAAGCCAGTCCATCTGATGTCAGATGGACTTTAGTGTCACCCATGTGAGGTTAAGCCCGCCCTTTATTGCAGCAAATCTGAAGTAGCATTAGCATTAGCATTTATAAGAGAAGATAGCACCATAGTAGCTGCTGCACAAACTTGAACAAAATGGTGGATCAAAGTGGTTCATGTGCTCTCTGCACGTTTTCAGAACAAGCAATGGCACGAAACCTAGCTGGATGATACTCTGGTAAAGGTAAACACATACAGAGAGCAAGGGGGGGGGTGTTCCTTTACGCATTCTGAGCCAATCAGAGACGCCTCGTGACCGCGTCATGGACATGTATGAGGAAGTACCGGAAAACTCTGTTGTTCGACCTCAAGTCATTTTTCTACCGTGAAAAAACAGCTGAAAATAAACCAACACACAATGTTTTCAATAGCAATAGAGAACACAGTAATATTAATGAAATAACCATGGAATGACACCTTTAAAGTTTGAAGGCTGTCTCACTGTCACAGTAAAGTAGTGATAAGGATGTCATTGATCATTTCCACTGTTAAATTGTTATATCTTTCTGGGCCTGTTTTCACTGTATTCACTGTATTCACGTTGGTCATCCTCTGATGAAGAAACACAAGGTTTCCAGATGCAGGCACAGTGCAAACTCATTTGTCCACAGCTTTTGTCACCTGAGAAAATTTCACAGTTTAGTGTAAGAACATAAGGTTTTCCTTCTAGTGAAAGATAACACCCTTAGGGTTGGCGTTAAGAGAGATGGAGCTGTCTGTTAAAGCTGACCCACTTAGGCCAGGTGTGAGTTCCTGAGTTGTTTTGTCACACCAACAAAATCTTTAATGACGTGACATGCAGCACGAAAAACCTGACTTGAACTAAAATTAAAAATACTTCTCTGGCAGTAAAAGTCCAGTAATTTGTGTTTTTTAAATGTCAAAAAGTTTTCATCTGAGCTGAAAGAGCTTGTTTTCACACACAGATTGTGTGTTTGGTGACTGATAGTACCGGAAAGGTATGATTTTCTGTACCTGGTATGTTCAGCTGTGTTTTAAGCCTCTGGTCTTTGCTGTTAGCAAATGTGACAAAAGTCCTTTCAACAATCTCACCAAAGATGTCTGAAAGTACAGTGCTGACTGGCTTCACACTTCAGGTACTCAGCAGGTACTTCTGATTGTTTTTTTATTCAGGCCTGTAGGTTTTATTCACAGTAAATTAATCTAGAAACTATCTGATTAATAGGTAAATGGTCTGCACTTATATAGCACAGCACAAAGCGCTTTACATTAGCTTCACACTCACCCATTCACACACACACCAGTAGGTTTATAAGGTTCTGTTTTGTCCAAGGACACTTCAACATGTGGACAGCCAGAAACGGGACACGAACCGCCAACCTCTGATCATTGGGCGACCCACTCTACCAACTGCCCTATAGGTTTGGCCAAATAACTACCCACTACACAGTAAAGTATGGTGGCTTCTAATGTTCAGCTACCCATTTATTTATTTATTTATTTATTATATCCTCAAAAGCCACCAGCTCCACTGCCTAACTTGAAAAATATTCGGTTTAGAAATTCCACGTTTTCCATATCAATGAATGTCTTGGAGAGGAAGAACTGATTTGATTTTGGGCAATTTACCATTTTTATATTGCACACAAGCTTAAAATTACTAAACTATCTTTTGTATATACCTCTGAATCTTCAAATCAAGTGCAAATGAAATGTTGTACATAACCTGGGGATGCCTCATGTCATGACATCATTAAGGATTGGGGGAATTCTGAGATATACTTATCTATACCTATGGTATTAATTTTCTGACAATTCTGACATGTAGGCAGTATTGGCACATTAATCCCCTATTGGCTGTGTGTTGTCCACACTCTTCATTATATCAGTATGATATTATATACACAGTAAATTTTGCAGTGTTAAATCAACACTAAAAGAGTTTATTTAACTTCTTCTTGAGTGTATTTGGTCCCATTGTATTATTTCATGTCATTCAGTCAAGTTTTTTGAGATCTTTTGTATAATTACTTCTTTATTTATCCCATTTCTATTTCAATATGTGTTGTATTTTGTTTGTATTAAATCAGGACATGCTCTGATTGGGACACCATGAGAAATAGTCTAAAGTTTCTGCTCATTGATAAACAGGTCAGCTCCCTCTGGGTTCTGGTCTTTGTAGTTCTTTGTAGTCCACAGCAGGACGTTTAGAGTTTAGAGGTCAGTCACTTCAGTGGACATAACTAATCCTGTCGTCTTGGCTTTGGTGTGAATTCCTGCTCCTGATGAAAGGTGTATGAGCTTTGGTTACAAGTCTGTATGTCAGTTTATGACCGTTAAACAGCATGGCTTTGAAGGAGAGTCCGGATGCTTAAAGCTAACATAATGTGCATATGACAGTCAAATGTAGTCACTGGTTTCACATTGATCTGGATTAATGTGACTTATGTCAACATAGCACAATATTCATTTAGAAGTGAACCTGACAAATGTAGGGCAGGACAGTCCGACACCTCCGTCATTAAAACTACCTGTGTTATTGTTCTAGTTACAATGAAAGGTAAACGTGTGTAAATGATGAAAAGATACTGACTTTGTTTATCTGTATTTTTTCTAAACAGATCGTGAGGACCAATCAATCCTTTGCACGTAAGTACTGAAAACGTTTCCTCTTGAACACACAAAAATCGGTAACAGACAACGCAGCACAGACTAAAACAAAACAGAACTGTAGGTGAAATCAGTTTCACATGGAGTACAGCAGGAAAAAAAAAACCTTTGTTCTTTCATCCCACTTTTTTCATTGTCTATAATTCAAGGCTTTTCACACAACATCAACCTAAAACTAAAGTGAACTCAAAAAACAAGCTAGATAAAAATAACATATAATGAAAACGTCTCCACTCCCTCCTCTTAAAGTTAAGGGAGGCATATTATCTAAAGGCAGGGTCTCAGTACTTGACCTCATACATATATTTATTATGAACCCAATAAACTTACAATTTCATTTTGTGCATAAGGACCTGTGTTTCATAATTATTTGGAGTTGTGTATTTCGTCAAACCCTTTTTTTCTCCTTTATGTTTCTCTCTTCATGAATGGCTTGGCCAGCTCCCATCATCCTGCTGTTATATTTAAAGACTGGTTTCAAATAGCTTTTTGTGGATACTGGGTCGTGCTGAAGCTTTAGTGAAATCTATGAGAGTTAAGAGTGTGGTTAAGTGCCCTGCCTTCATCTTCTGTGGCAGAGAATAATTAGGTGCCACACTCTTCCACTGTGGCTTGAGCTGACTTTTCCAATGCACATACAAGAGCCATTGCATAATCTGTTCCGGATAGTAAAAAGAAACAAAAAAAAAAAAAAACTACACCCCCTGTTGGTGACAGTGGAGCCAATACTGTCCCCCCACTGGTAATATGTAGGATGTGGATAAAGCTATTTATTGATAAATATACTCATATCAGTTGAAAAGGAGATACATTGTTTGGAAATGTACGGAGTAGAGCTGCAATATATATGGAGATGATTTGACACCTCCAATAAGAAGAAACTTGGGTAACACTTTATAATACCTACACACAATTGACTATCTATTAACCATTTATTACCCACTTATAAATGGGTTGTTCATTATGTATTAACCATTTGTTACCTATTTGTTAATGTCTTGTAAAGGTTCATATTAGTATAAATGTAAAATTAGATTATTTTTAACCAACAGGTGCAGTGTTTACAACTGTTTCTTTGTTTACCTGTAAAGCAGATATACAAACACTGCACCTGTTGGTTAAAAATAATCTAATTTTACATTTATCTTTGGAAGACACTAGTATGAATCTTTACAAGACATTAACAAATAGGTAACAAATGATTAATACATAATGAACAACCCATTTATAAATGGGTAATAAATGGTTAATACATAGTCAATTGTGTGTAGGTATTATAAAGTGTTACCAAAACTTGAATCTAAATAGAAGAGAGAACAGACCTACCAGGAAGTGATAACACAAATTATAAATAACAAAGGTCACCAATACATTGCATTGTGTGTGTATATATGTTCTACCCTAAAAAACATAACAGGGAGTGTCCCGTGGGTCAGACAACTTGTAGAATCTCTCACTTAAGAGTTAAAAATACTGTCGACCCTCTGATGTGTGAGAAACAACTTGTGAGTGAGTCATCAGAAGATGGATGAGAGTATGATACCGTATGTGTCACTGAATAGACATTTCTAGAAAAATATTCCAACATAAAGTTATTTGACTTCTGTGAAACTATGAAGACATCAAGCTAGACTGATCTGACATATATTTCTATGCCTGCATCCTGTTTTGTGGAGGACTCGCCCTTTGCATTCTAGCACAGTGTCTAAAATGTGCAGCAGCTTTAATAACCGACTACACTAAAGCCACTGGTATGCTGTTAGATGCAGCGTTACTGGCCTGGTTTTGGTATGGGCCCTGGTTTTTTGGTCTCTGGGACCTGAATATGGGAGCTGCGGATGGCCCTGCCTGAACACAGCTATCATTAGATAGCTGCCCCAAAAACAGAGCCTGGAAAGTTTGGAGCCTGGCCCAATGAACCACAGGGTTCTCCAGTAAAGGAGGTGGACAAACAACTGGATGGATTTAGAAAATAACAGATGATGCTCATTCTTTATTCTTTATTTTTTCCTCTCCATTTACCCCCTGTTCATCATTTCTAAGGATTTGATGCAGCTAGTCTTCTTACATGATAAAAGTACCATGAGCTGAAATTTGCTGTTAATTTCATCATTAATAATTTGTTTAAAATGTGTTTGTTTTTACTCAAAATAAAATTATAATTTTTTGTTCTGCTTTCTTGGCGTTTATTTCAAGATACAATGTATTCTGTGTATTAAAGTACACCCAAATTCAGTTAAATGTGAATGCACAACATGAACAAAACAAACAGGAAAGCAGAGTTAGTGTGTTTTGCATATAGATGTGCATATTTTGTGTTTTGTGTGAGAAGTTTCAAGAGGAAGACTGTTTGTGTCAGAAAATAACTCTATTACTGTATCACATCACAAGCCGTGCATACTTTGATTGAACAGTTTAATAAAATAAAATGATCGTCAACCTGAATTTTTCACTTTAAATTTGTAGAATAAAACATTGTATATCCAAAATCAATCCTATTAAGTATAATTTTTCCTAACTATGTTATCACTTCTATATAGACATTTCAAATTATGTCAGTTGTTTTGGCACACACTGTTTGACAACTACAAATATTTAATCCAAGAGTGTTGACAATGACAGAAACTAAAGGCTCTTTTCGTTCACTTTCTCTCTTTGCTCTTCTCTGTCCACTTTGTTTTCAGAGGTGAATCAGGCGCTGGCAAGACTGAAAACACGAAGAAGGTCATCCAGTACCTGGCCCACGTAGCCTCCTCACACAAAGGACGCAAAGACCACAACATTCCTGTGAGAGCCCACTGCCCACATTTTCATTTCCTCCTCTCCTCGTCTCTCCTTTTCTTTCCTCTCCTCTCATCTCTCCTCTCCTCTTCTCTCCTCTCCTCTCTCTTTTTCTTTCCTCTCCTCTCATCTCTCCTCTCCTCTCTCCTTTTCTTTCCTCTCCCCTCCTCTCATCTCTCCTTTTCTTTCCTCTCCTCCCCTCTTCTTTTCTCTCCTCTCATCTCCTCTTCTCTCCCCTTTTCTTTTCTCTCCTCTCTGCTTTTCTTTTCACCCCACTCCTCTCCTCTCCTCTCTCCTCTCCTCTCCTCTCATCTCTCCATTCCTCTCCTCTCTCCTCTCCTCTCATCTCTCCTCTCCTCTGTAAATTATCTTAATGCTGTATTTACTTTGGGTTTGTATAAACTACTTACCCACAAGTGTGTGTATTAACTACAGTAGATGGTGGTTGGCACATTTGGAGAAGCAGAGAGGAGTAAAAACACAGAAGCTACTTAATGTACTTTTATTTATCCCCTCACCCACAAAGATCAATGTCAGTTACCCTTTCTGTCAGGAGACGTGAGTGTTGTGAACATGTTGTTCTACTGCTGCAGCTGTTTTTTAGTTCAACCAAGCAAGTCGGTGAAATAAAATCACTGTTTTTATAAAACAAGTCTGATGTAACATTGAAAAGAGCCATTTGACAGTTTCAGTTCCTCGACTGAATGAGCAAAATAAAGTGATATAGATAGATAGATAGATAGATAGATAGATAGATAGATAGATAGATAGATAGATAGATAGATAGATAGATAGATAGATAGATAGATAGATAGATAGATAGATAGATAGATAGATAGATAGATAGATAGATAGATAGATAGATAGATAGATAGATAGATAGATAGATAGATTGATTGATTCATTGATTCATTGATTCATTGATTTACTACTATTGAACAGAACACTCCAATTTATTGAAGCAAATAAGTCAACCAAAAAAATAAACAATGTCACAAAATATACAACTATTTCATTGTGGCTCTTTAACAATAGTTTATGTAGTAGTGGGGTAGGACGAAGCTGAGCTTATATTGTTTTATTGATGTTTTGATAGTTTCATATTTAGTTCCATTCTGTTACACAAACCACCCCACCGCATGAGATGTCCATCTTCCTAAGATGTATTTCAGTAAAATGTTTTTTCACATTAAATTTCTGAATCCAGAGTACAGTACAATTCAACCTATTTATATTCTTTGTCATATGTTTTTTTTTTTTTTTTACATGATCCAAAGATGTTCTCTTATGTGTCTCTTACTCCAAACCTTTGAGCTGCTGATCTGAATTCTGCTGTAGATAATACATATATTACAACTTCATAGAACCAACCCCTTAGGGTACTGTAACATTGTCGTAGTTGAACCTGATGTGCCTAGTGTTTAAAGTCATGTATTAATCCACAGCTAACATAAGTTTTAGCCTGACAGATCACTGCTCCCGCTTCATCCAGTTCTGTCAGCCAATGCCAGTGTTTCCTGTTTCCTGTGGCTTGTGTCTGACAAGCGCTTCAGGTTTTTAACACTTGCATTTGTTTATCCATAACAAACAGCCCGAATCTCCCAAAGCATTCAAGCTACAGGCAAGTGTATTTCCCGCTTTCTTTAAAAGAGTGCTTGTGGTCAGTTGTGATGTTTGTGTTTGTGTTTGTGTGCATGCCCTTTTCTCTAAATCTCCGCTGCTCTCATAATGGTGTTGACAGACTAATCCTGCTTCTTTCTTTATGAGGTATTTGTTTGTGCTGGCTCAGTCTTTTCACATGATTATATGAACCCTAGTGTATCTGCTATTAAACTAACATGATCACAATAATATCACTTTGTTTTATCTGTTGCCTTGTGTTTATTAGGACAGTGGATAAATAAGGTGTTTTATTAGATATACACCAGTCAACTACAAAGAAGTAGGTCACCTAGTATCTGTTTAATAACTACAAAAGTGCTAGTAGGTAAAGGGGATACGAAACACAGTGTAGCCTCTGGTTATGTTTATGCTTCTCTGATGCACATTAAGTACATAAAGACGAAACACATGAACTGTGAATTGGAAATATGTGTATAAAAAACAAACCACAGTCACTCTCAAATGCTGGCAGTAATATTCAATGTAGTCCATAAACTTGAAATACTTTGTTTTATTCCTATTCAAACACATCAATAATCACATTTGACCGAGTATAATGATTACATACTGTACTGAAATGTGTCCCAATTTTTATACACACACACACACACACACAGCGGCTGTGGCTCAGTTGGTAGAGTGGGTCGTCCAATGACCAAGAGGTTGGCAGTTCATGTCCTAGTTCTGGCTGTCCACATGTCAAAGTGTCCATGGGCAAGACACTGAACCCTGACTTAGGCCCCCAATAGGACTGACCTTAGACCTTAGAAACCTACTGGTGTATGAGTGTGTGTGTGAATGTGAGGCTAATGTAAAGCGCTTTGAGCACCATGAAGGTGGAAAAGAACTATATAAGTGCAGAACATTTACCATTTACATGTCTGTGGCCTGTGAATAATCCAATACCAATGAGTGTCCTTTATTCTGTGTCAAGTTCCCAGGACACTCAATAATTAAACACAGAGGATTTTTCTGCATCGATTACAGCCTCACCAGAAAACCGAAAATTCAAGCGAGACAGAATCAGAAAATGCAGTGTTTGTTTTCTCCCAGATTTAATAATGCAGTAGAGTCTTAAAAAACAGGACTGGGCCTCTGGTGACACAGTACTGACCTTGATAGTAGCCACCCCTCTGAAAACAATACCTTATGTTTTTCTGTAAATCTAATAAGTGAGTGAGGGTGAGTGAAATGTATAGTCTGCAGCTTTGAAAAGCTAAATACCTGCCTTACATTCTGCATTTCAGTAGCTGTGAGTGAAGAGCTGTAACTCAGTGCCTGGGCTCTGCTGCCAGAATACACGATCCACACTGACCTCCTTAATGCTGGTTTCCTTCTGCGTTGCATTACAGCTCCTTCTGAGTGAAGGCCAGAGGAATGTCAAACCAGGGATCGAGGGAGAGCGTAGATACGATGGGGTTATGGGAGGGGGTGAGGCAGTGGATAAGAGGTAAAGCAGACCAGTGGGGACCAGGCTTTAATATTCCATACTATGAAAAAAACTCCTGGGAATGCATGCACTTTCTTTATTATTCTACGATAGACAGAAGATAAAGGAGAGCAGAAGGTTGTTGCTCCCTGTTTCTGTCACTTAAACGTGTAAGTCAGAGGCCAGACAAAAATATTGTCTGCGTCCAATCACAAGTTTTTATAGTATTCAAGACACAGTGATAGTGTGTTGATCTCATCACTCAGCCCCTGTTCAGACTGGGTATAAACATGCATTCATTTTTCATAGTGTCTTCACACCTGACATTAGAACATGGGTGATAGTTAAGGGCTGGATCAATTCACCCATAGCTCTGTCCAATATCTCTTAAAAAACAATAAATGAAACAGTACAATGAAAATGTAGAGCCCAGAAAACAACTATTTAATGAATATTCACAAAAATATTTGTGAAAATGGTTTTATACAACTCTATATTAACTTTACATTAAAAGCCTTAACTGCAGATTTGTTTGTGTATCTCAGTTTCTTTTCTGACTTTAATAAAGAAATACCTAGAAGTTCATGTTTTGTTAAAATCTCTGCATTCTTAATCAATTTTTCTTTCATTTTTTGTTGTTCACTGACATGAATGAGCTGAAACTGAGCAACAAACCAATTTGGTAGATTAAAAAAAATGTTCATTTAGCGGATTCTTCAAAATAAAAGCTCTGTTATATATTTGCATTGACTTTTAATTTTCCAGTGACCTCATGTCATATTTTGCCCAGGTCTGCATTAGAATGTGCTTCTAAACTCATTTCACTTGCGCACTCTATATGCAAGTAAATAACTTTATTTACAAACTAAAACATGGTCAGATGTTAACTTTAAGTTTAATTGGGGGAGTTCTTATGTTTTTGGGGTTTTTTGCAAAAGTTATCCACTTTGCAGTCCGCTTTGTGCAAATTACCAGTAGATTTTAAGGTTATTATGCTTTTACTCACTACATGCGGTGATACTGTTAATTTATCGATGCATCTTAAATCATCATCATCATCATCAACATCAACTTTTATTGCAGACTCAAAGTCCAGATACAAAAAAGACAGACATATGTACCCACATAAAAAAAAGAAAGAGGATAGGGATAAATAATAAAAACAATAAAATACATAAAAAATAATCAAACCATCATTAAAAATATAATCATAAAAGACACTTGTACCAGTGTCTCCACATAAACGACTGGTATCGCACAAGTATTTTAATTTGTAGAATATTACAAATTAAATTGTTGTCTTAATGATATATCCTTAAAAATCTGAAAACATATTTATGAATTTACTGTGGCTTCTACAAAATGAAACATTTTCTTTTGTCGTGGATGAAAAGCTGGAGAGTACACTTCAAGTATCACTACAATATATGAAGTACCCTTTACATACTGTGGTGAGCTTTTTTTGAGTATTCCAGCATCTTAAATATCACATTAGTATACACAGTACATTTCATCTGAGTTCAGTCCATCATAGCGTGTGTTCCTGTTCAGTCTGATGACAGAGACCACATCCAAATATATTCTGAGAGATCAGGTTTGAATGCTTTACCTTTTCTGTCCATTAGGGAAAATTGCAGGTTGAACTTCGTTTTACACAGTGACACCGTTTTTCTAGTGGTCACTAAAGAGTATGTGATGCAAGACAACCAATAAAAGCAAGTGGAATAATCAGAGTTTTCATGTTGACATTTAAGATATGTCGATAGATGCTCAATATCACTTTATACAACAAATAGCAAGTGAGAAAATGTTTGCCTGAGTTTGGTTTTCTATTTAGTTAACGTTAACCAATAAAATATCCTTTAATTCAGTGGTTCTCAATCTTTTTCTGTGGAGCCCCCCCTTTGGTGGATGACCCCCCCAATAGCATTGTAACAGTGGTGTCATTCAAATTTTTATTGTAAGGTACATTAATATTGTATATTTTTTTGCTTTTCCATGAATAATTTGTTGTGCAAATGAAAAATATCTTACATTTTCACTTGAACAATACAAATACTGATCCCTGAGACAATATTTTTCCAAATAAAAATAGAAAATGCACAGTTATCTTACAACTCTGGCAATAATTTAACTTTTGTTTTAACAAACAACAAACACATTTTAGTAACAAAGATGGATATTTTAACAATATCAGTGGCTTCCTATCTATATGGCACATCTCAAAATATTAAAGTGTAAACTGTACAAACTGCAAAAATAACAAACATGACACATTTTTTCTTTCCAGTCAAATTCTTGTCCATTGTCCAAACCTAAACTCTTTGTCTGGTCTGGTGACAGATCACCATGGCAGTAGATGTCTTTGTTTTTTCCCAAAAATGTGTCCAGGGTGCTCCAATGCTAAAACAAGAAGAAAAAAATCCCATGCCCCTCCGGTATGCCTTCCTGCCCCCCCCCCCTGCCCCTTGGGGGGCCCACCCCACAGTTTGGGAAACACTGCTTTACTTGATTTTTGCAGTTACAGAGAAGAAATACAAAGTCAGTCTGTTAAACTTGAAAGCATTTGCTGCAGAAAATGAAACTTTAGATGAAGCTTTAGAATATTTAACATTAGGTGTTTGCAAACGCAATGTGAGAGTCAATCACTCAAGCTGTGTGGAAACACATGGAAGATTGCAAGTATAAACTGACATATTTAATACTTTCCACTTGCAATTGGATCATGAAAAATGTATGTTAAGGCCAGGTCTGAACGGGGCCATCGGAAGGCTGGGTCTGGTCTGCTGTGTTCTGGGTAGTGACAGTAGCACCACAGGCTATTTCTGTACCACCAGTGCTCTGCTCTGGATGGAGGACATTGTGTCATGCAGATGGGAATTGAAGGTTTCAAATGCTGCAGGGAATGTCCCAACCACCTACCAATCCAGGTCTTAAGATCTGGGAGGAAGCCATCATTAGCATCATAGTGGTACAGACTTCGGATATGTAGGGTACATACATTATCACAACCATAGGAATGTGTGTGCATGCCAGAAAAAGACTCACTCTTCAGCTCAAACTAACCACTTACTATAAGGAATGCGTCTAAACACACTCAGTGTAGTCCCTTTGTGGTTTCACAACTTCTGTCAAACTGTTTGGTTGCCTTGGCCCTTAAATTTGTTGAGTTCTCTTGACAAAAATCACATTATGCTGTAGTTGACTAAAGTAAAGCCAACAGGGCTGTGATAAATTGCTGTCCATCCAAAAGATGGGTTTGACATATTGACTTGGATAAATTTTTTTCTCGTTGCTGTTACAAAGGACTGTTTTTTTTTTTTCCTCTTTACCAGCTTGTGTATATTTTGAAAAACATAGAAAAATGTGAATAATGATAAACTACTGGGTAAGTGGCACCAGGCATTAGAAATGTTTGACAGAAACTTGGCTCTGACCTCACTCTCTTTTTCCACAGGGTGAGTTGGAACGCCAGCTCTTGCAGGCCAACCCCATCCTCGAATCTTTTGGCAATGCCAAGACAGTGAAAAATGACAACTCGTCTCGCTTTGTGAGTTTACCCTCCTGTTTAATCATGATTTAAATGTATGTACAGATAGTCGGCAGGAAGGGGATACATTTATCTCCACTACCCCTCTACATATCAGCAGATGTCTGGGTAATATGAAACATGTCATTCTTTACTGTATAAGAAAACATGCTTCCTAGTATTTCTGTGGACTGAACATTGCATAAAAGTTTAAATTGACTCAGTGGAAGGATGCTGACAATTAAAAATGAATCTGTGTTTTACTAAACTGATGAATAGAATTTAATTATATTATAAACTTAAAAGTAAATCAAAAACACATCACTGTTAGTGAATGGATATTATGAAAATGAGAAAATAAAAAATAAAAACATCTGGATTTCCTTAAGAAGACATATTTAATTCTGTTGTGCAAATATTTCATTTGCCCACAGCATAATCCAAATCTTCTCAGTTTCTAATAAGTCAGTTATATAGTCAGAATCTGGTATAAATTAAATGACTATCTTATGGATCCAGTGGGTTTTAGTTCCTGAAAAAATAACTGTATTATTTCATTTAGTTTTAAACTCCAAAACTGTTGATACAAGGTGTGTTTCAAGAATAGTCTGGTTTAATATTTTTGCAGAATTTTTTTTTTCTATAAAACCTAAAAAACCCTTCTCCATATTCTGAGATGAATATACTCTAGGTCACAGGTGGCAAACATAAGGCTCGGGGGCCAAATGCGGCCTGCTAAAGGGTCCAGTCTGGCCCTTTGGATGAATTTGTGAAATGTAAAAATGACACAAATATATTAATAACTTTAGTTGAGGTTCCACATTCAGACCAATTCATGAAATAGCCTATAAATACTCACAAGTAATTTTTTTACTTTGTAAATATTTTAATTTAGTTACACTAAAACAAAGTATAATATTGCCAAAAAAATTAACATCTTAATTCTCTTGAGAATTAAGTAGCATTTTAATAATGTTCCACCTATTACTCAATGTTTTGTGTATTTGTAAGCAATAATATACACATGTAAATGGCAAACTAAAGCTTAATAATGTTAAAAAAAAATTGTAAATCAGTTTGTTCATGATATTCTCACTGTTTGAAAGCATTGTTTATAGATGTAAACATTTTCATCATGTACACTTACTTACTTTTGCTCTAAAACATGGACAACAGTTTAGAGTTTCTTATTATTTATATATTTTTGTTTGTATTTTATTGGTCCCGCCCACTTCTGATCAAACTTAGTTAAATGTGTCCCCTCAACGAAAATGAGTGTGACACCCCTGCTCTACATATTCTTTACAAAGGGAAATCAAATAACCAATTATATGTTAATACCCTTTTCTGAAAAATAATTTGCATAGATTGCAAATGATTTTTGTCTTGTCAGGTGTTGTTTCATAAATGTTAATTTCCTAAAGGATCGGTTGTTATAAGGTAAACTGTTGGAATGGTTAATTTTTTTTTTTCAGTCAGTTAAATTATCCCTCTGAGCATTTACATTTTTTGTGGGACTATACTCACTAACACTGTGGTGTAGTTCAACCACCATGGTGCTCAGTCCAACATGAGTTAGTGGCTGTCTCAGATGAAGAGTGCTGACGACCAGTCAACAGATGCACACACACACACACACACACACACACACACACACTTGCTGTCAGGAAACCACAGACATGCCTGACATTCTTTCTGACCTGTTAACCTGGCTTTTCCTAATATAGTCATTTTATTCTCCAGCAGAGGTGATCAAAACACACCAGTGCCAGAAGCAAGAAGAAACAAATAGTTGACAGATGCAAACACACACAAAAGCACAAACACAAAGCCGCACATGCTGCAAACCTGACATCATACACTTTCATCACCTTCAACGTTTTTTCAGTTGAGCCACATTTTGTAATAACGGTGCATTTTGAAATAAACGTCCAAAATGTTATAACTTTTTCATTTCCTTTTATAATAAATTTTGCCGCATTATGTAATAAGTTTTTACATTTTGCAGCAGCAGGCGCTTTGTTGGTGTAGCATTAAAACTCAAGGAGCTGTTTGTGAAACATTCTAGGGGTTTATGTCTTGGCTGGTAATTAGAAATATTAGAAATTAGGACAATTTTAAATTACAAATATATTTTGGAAATAGAAATGCGGCAAAGCGTATTACAAAATGCAGCTTTATTACAAAATGAAATAAAAAAGTTATTACAATTTGGATGTTTATTACAAACTGCGGATCAACAAGGTGTAACAGCTTATAGACAGACATGTTAAAATACTAAATTGTCATGTTTCAACATTAATTTTAATTCTGTTTTTTTGCAGGGAAAGTTCATCAGAATCAACTTTGATGTCACAGGCTACATCGTTGGGGCCAACATTGAGACTTGTATCCTCTTTACATGAACAGGTTGAAGAAGGAAAAGGTTCTTTCAAAGTAAAACAGACAGTGGAACAAACAGAGGGTACATAAGTTTAGAACTGAGCCCCGTGGTTTTGGTTTGTACGACTCACCACCGCTTACGCTTCACCACAAAAATGCGATTCCACTTCTGTCTATCCAAATGGAGCTACAGGATAGCGAACCCTGAGGAAACCACATACTCATTATTATTCTTTGTTTTTATTCATGTTTATTTATGCTGAGGTGAATAATGAGAAAGATACTTTTGACTCAAATGTTTGCTCAAACCTTGTAGATAGATTAAAATTTAATTCAACAGTGATTTGAAAATTCTTCGAGCATCTCCATTTTCTGGGAAGGTTTGACGTATTTTGCATTTATTGCAGTTGTTAAGACTTCTGAACTTTCTTCCAGAAAATACTTTTATGCTCCATTAAAACTCTGCCAGTTTGCCTGTGGTTTGACAGAGCTATCAGCCCCTATGAAACAGAATATTAGAAAAATGGGGAAAATATATTCCAGAGGTATTATCAGTTTGTTTTATTGTGTAAGTCCTTAACTTTTCTGTCAGACCTTCTGGAGAAGTCTAGAGCAATTAGACAGGCCAAAGATGAGAGGACGTTCCACATTTTCTACCGTTTGCTGGCAGGAGCAGGAGAGCATCTTCGAAGTGAGTATCTGACAATGACTTATTGGATGAGTTAATAGTGATGGAGTTTTCAAAGGTTACTCCTGAAGCTGGCTTTTACCTGATGACTTAGTGTTTCTAAACTGCATTGTTTCCATGTATTTGTTGGCTGTAGCCTCAGTGTTGTTTTGACCAGTGTCCACAAAAATAGATTGAACTTGTACCTTTAATCCAAGATTGTTTTATGTTTCAGCCGACCTGCTTCTCGAAGGTTTTAACAACTACCGCTTCCTCTCAAACGGTAACATTCCCATCCCCGGACAGCAGGACAAGGACAATTTCCAGGAGACAATGGATGCTATGCACATCATGAGCTTCTCACATGAAGAGATTGTCTGTGAGTAGTAGTTCCAGATGTGTTCTGTAACATATTGTATACTCCTTTTGTAATTACATGGTTATTTTTTTCTGCCATTACGTAATGTTTTTCTCTGGGGATCCATAAAGTATTATTGTATCCTTACCAGGCATGTTAAAGGTGGTCTCTGCAGTGTTGCAGTTCGGCAATATCATCTTTAAAAAAGAGAGAAACACAGATCAGGCCTCTATGCCAGAGAACACAGGTAACTAACCAACATTATGTCCATGTACAGTACATACATGCATACTCACGATGTGTTTCACTGGAAATGCACTATATTACCAAAAGTATCCACTCACCTGCCTTGACTTACATATGAACTTAACATCCCATTGTTAATCCATACAGTCATATGGGTTCAACCTTTGCAGCTACAATAGCTTCAACTCTTCTGGGAAGGTTTTCCACAAGGTTTAGGGTCATGTTTATGGGACCATTCCTCCCAGAATTATTAGTCAGATCACACACTGACGTTGGACTGAAGGCCTGGCTCTCAGTGTGTGCTCTAATTCATCCTAAAAGTGTTCTGTGGAGGTAAGGTCAGGACTGTGTTCAGGACAGTTACATTCATCCACATCAAACTCTCTCACCTACGTCTTTATGGACCTTACTTTATGCACTAGTGTTCCCACAAACTGGGCAGCATGAAAATATCCAAAGTCTCTCTCTCTCTCTCACACACACACACACACACACACACACACACACATTTGCAGAATACAGAAATGTCATAGATTAAGAATTGGATGTCACTTGAGTGTATTTCAAGGCAGGTGAGTGAATACTTTTGGTAATATAGTGTATGATCAGACTTTTGTTAAATAGGCAAAAAAGCAGCTATGAGCGCTCAGGAGACTGTGCAAGCAATATTTACTCAGGTGCTCATCTGTACTGGATGAGGTCAAAGTCCAGAAAAGGAAAAAAAAAAAGCAGAGGCACTCTGAGATTTCAAAAAATATGTATCAACAATGTATTTAATAAAACAATGTAAAAGGGCATACACAGAAACTAACCATAGGTGAAAGGTTAAATTGGCACCTCAGGCTGTCAAAAGGGGGTGGAGTCTTCAATTAGACAATACAATACAACCTTGTGTTGAATAGTGTTGGAGTTTATGCAGCTGATCTACCACTCACATCAGTCAGCAATATATTAAAGTCTAGGAGCCATGTTTTCGACCCTGTATGGACTGTACTGGACATATATCATTCAAAAGATGGTGAAAAAAAACTGCCCATTTTTGGCAGCATAGCATTCCCTGGGTGAATTTGTACATTTGTATTGTTAAAAAGGGATTCTTATTCCTTACACTCATTCATTTATTTATTCATTCATTCATTACATCACCCTCTCAAAATAATAACACCAATGTTTTTTGAAACTGATGTCATTTTTATTGGCAACTTGTTTTATCTCTCGTGCTTCCTTATACTCTCAGCGGCACAGAAGCTCTGCCACCTGCTTGGAATGAATGTTATGGAGTTCACTAGAGCTATCCTCACCCCCAGGATCAAAGTGGGACGAGACTATGTGCAGAAAGCACAGACCAAAGAACAGGTATTGTTCCATTTTACTCCTTAGTCAAACTTCAATGGTATAAACCAGAGGTGTCAAAGATAAGGCCCGGGGGCCAAATGCGCCAAAGGGTCCAATCTGGCCCATGGGATAAATACACGAAATATTTTAACAACAAACAAAAATCTTTTTAATTCAGGATCAGACCAGTAAAATATGATAATAATCGATAAATAATGAAAACTAGATTTTGTCTTTGTTTTAGTGTAAAAAAGGAAAAATTACATGAAAATCTTTATATTGACAAACTATGTTTCTACAAAAAACTGAATAACCTGAACAAATGTGAACAACCTGAAATATCTTCGGAGACGTAAGTGTAATTTTACCAATATTCTATCTATTACTAAATGTGTTATGTGTTTATAATTGTAATTGCAATTGAGGCAAACTAATGCAAAATGTTAAAATTGCACTCCTTTTTCTTAAGACATTTGAATTTTTTTAATGTTATTCAGATTTTTAAGGAAACGTTGTGCCATAATGTAACTGTACTTTTTTCCCCCACTGTTATTATTTGACTGATCTGGCACTTTTGAGATCATATGGTGCTGAATGTGGCCCCTGAACTAAACCCAGTTTGACACCTCTGATCTAAATAAATGTTAAGACAACTTTCTTCAACCTTGGGGTTGGGACCCCATGAGGGTTTGCCTGGAATTCAAATGGGGTCATCTGAAATTTCTAGTAATCTATAGAAATAAAAACTTACTAATAAAAATACGTGGTAAAAGACATAAACTGTGAAGATGAAATTGAAGCATTGTTTATGTGTCAAATGTTCATTGTTGTTGATTTCAGATGCTGCCGTTGTTTCATAATTCACAATGTGAGTTATTGTTTGTTCAGTATTAATTATCAGCTTTGTAAATATAAGCTGGACTGACTGTACATATACTGACTAAAGACAATAAAATTCTCCATTTGTGCAGTAATCTACACCTGGCTTTTCTTCCTCCATCCATAATAATATACATTATATAGCTTAAATGTAGTCTAAAATTAACATTTATTTCTCGCACTCTATAGCAAATTATTACATGATCAAAACCAAAACATTTTAGACAAAAAAAAGGCTGTTTTGAATGTGTGGGGTCACCAGAAATTTGTGATGTTAACATGGGGTCACGAGCCAAAAAAGGTTTGGAATCACTGTCTTAAGGCTCAGGACCATTTTATTTCTACAGTTTAATATCTTTTTCTTCAGACTACACCTCAGGCTGATGAACAGGATGTCATCACCTAACTGCAGACCTGAAAACACCAACTCCCAACAGATCATTTCTATTCTTATGGTTACACAGTAGGATTTATTTTTCTTTATTGTGCCCTTCATATTGTACCCTTTGTTTCCCATCAGGCTGACTTTGCTGTTGAAGCTCTGGCTAAGGCGACATATGAGCGACTGTTCCGCTGGCTGGTTCACCGCATTAACAAGGCCTTAGACCGGACTAAACGACAGGGGGCATCTTTCATTGGCATCCTGGACATAGCAGGCTTTGAAATTTTTGAGGTTCTTTAAAGCTAAAAGTTTATTCCACTAATGACACTCTACTTTTCACCAATGTCTGTTACTATATGTTGTAAAATGATTAAAACACAATGATCGTGTTTGTCTATTAATCAGAATCATTTATTATTATATTTCCTCATAACTAACTTGGTTTCTGCTTTATCTTGTTTTATCAGCTGAACTCCTTTGAACAGCTGTGCATCAACTACACCAATGAGAAGCTGCAGCAGCTCTTCAACCACACTATGTTCATCCTGGAGCAGGAGGAGTACCAGAGGGAGGGCATCGAGTGGAGCTTCATCGACTTCGGCCTCGACCTTCAGCCCTGCATCGACCTCATTGAGCGCCCAGTGAGTACTGTCTCTGTCTATCTGTGTGTGTGTGATTGTCTATAAATATAGTTGCATTAAACAAAGTCTTTCTTCTCAGACAAACCCACCTGGTATCCTGGCTCTGCTGGATGAGGAGTGCTGGTTCCCAAAAGCCACAGACAAGACTTTTGTAGACAAGGTCCTCCAGGAACAGGGCACGCACACCAAGTTTCAGAAGCCACGTCAGCTGAAGGACAAAGCTGACTTCTGCATCATTCACTATGCAGGCCGGGTGCGTGTTTGACACTATTTACAGTGCTGTGACTTTTCACTTGAGAGTTGGAGCTGCTTGTATTTATACACATATAAGACAAACAAAAGATCCCTTTATCTAAAATGTAACATGCATTCTTTAACAACTACACAACTTATTTGTTCAGGTCTCACATTCATCTGTATTGTTCTTACGCAACAAGGTTTTTTGGCCCGCTTTAAAGTCCCACTTGGAGGAACAGACTTAGCTCCTCAGAAGGCATAGTTAATCAGGTCATTGCCTGAAAACAATAGCCCAGTTGTCGTTCTGCTGCTGGAGGAAACCCACATCTGGTTTTCATTGGTGTAAGATTGAGTCTATGGTGCCTGATGGTTACATAACAGAGGTTTTCAACTCTCACCTTTGTGTGGTGGTCTACCATCTGTACAGGAAAAATGATCTCAACAACATTCCTAAGAAGATGCCCATCAGTCACAGGATGAAAACTGATATTAACCATATAGTGAGAATTCCCTGGTCATGAAAATATGTATATGAACACAGCGAGGACCATCAGTCAGCTGAGTATAAACATTCCTGGACTTAAGCCTCCCCATGACAAGCAGGTGAAAACCTCAGATTCAGTCAGATATTAAGTGTCCAGTACTGTGTACTGAAGCCAGCATTAAATTTGAACTTCATCAAATAAATCCTGCATGGCAGAGTGATACCGAAAAGGAAAGTAAGTCCAAACATTGTGAGTTTGCTTTTCCAAGACACTGATGAAACCCATATGGAGATCCCACATTCCATCTCTCAGGTTTCTGACCACGTCAGTTACTTGTTATGTTCTTGTCTAATCCAACTTTCCCTTCATAAAACTCATCATCATGTTACCGCGACTGATCCCATCAACACAATATGGTCCATTAAGACTTGATGGGGTCTCAGGTGGGCTGCGCTGTCACTCAAACAATGTGCTCAAATATTATCAAGATCTGTGTTCTAACCTTAGAGCAGTGGATCATTTCTCAATTTTTTTTTTTTTTTTTTTTTTTTTAATACTTTATTTGTTATAGAGGGACATTGTACATTAATTGACATTTTATAGTAAAAATGTAAATGCACCCAATTATAGCCAAAAGGCTAATTTCCATTGGTAGTCCCCCTGCCAGAAGGAGCATGAAAATGAAAATCACCAGTGACCTGGTGATTTTCTGAACTGTCTGTTCATTGGAGGGTCCCTCAGCCCATTTGGCACCGCATCTTAAAACCAAATGGAAACAGTACAACCACATCTAGCTGTCACTGAAGACATACAACACAGACCAGCAGTAGTTCATCAGAAACTGAAAACCAATCCTTTCAAAGTGAATTTTCCACATTTCTTTCTCGGCATTGGGATGTGACAGCGAGGATATTGTGAACATTTCAATTTCAATTTTATTTATAAAGCTCCAAATTACAACAAAGTCATCTCACAGGGCTTTACAGAAACACAATCAACTACAGAAATATATAAAAAGTCTCAAGCATCCCCTGTCCTTAGAAAAAACTTCAAAACCCAGTGGGAAAAAGAATAAATCTTGAGGAGAACCACACTGAAGGAGAGATCCACTCCCATGGACGGACAGGCTATAGATGAACGTCCATTTATAGATGATGGGGGGGGAGGCTGGTCCAGACACCAGACAGGTGAGGGAGGAGGTCCGGGGTCACAGGTCAGCACAGGCGAGTCACCACAGATCCTGTCGTCCATGGCTCCCACACAGACACTGTCAACAGAGCCACCATCCCCCCAGGGTGGTGGTGGGGGGGGGGGGCACCAGGTGACTAGCCATGAACAGACCTGGTATGTAAGATAAGTTATGAAATGACAAAAACAGATGTGAGAGGGAGAGAAAGGGAGAGAGAGAGAAAAAAAACATGTTGGATTTCATTTAATTAAATCTGATTCTATGCAGATTTGCTGGAAATTTGGAAATGAGAAGCAGTTTATTTTGCCACATTTACAATAAATGTGATTTTTGTTTAATTTTGTAGGTGGACTATAAAGCAGATGAATGGCTAATGAAGAACATGGATCCTCTGAATGACAACGTGGCAACTTTATTACATCAATCAACAGACAAGTTTGTGGCTGAGCTCTGGAAAGACGGTGGGTCTTTGACAGTTGTTTGGCTTCTACATGTATACAAATGAACACAGTCAAATCAGCTTTTATTTATTCATATAAATATAATGTCTGCCACTTTGAACAAATCAAATTAGAACAAGAAAAGCATTTGTAAGAATATTTATCATTTCATCTCAAACTTTTCATTCCACACAGTTCTTTATAACTCAGTGACACTAGTAATGTATTGATAGTTTTGGAAAAGACTAAAATTTTTTTTTACTTTACTCACACATCCTGTCTGAACTCAATCCAGCTGTGTGAATTATCATTTTTCTAATTTGGTTTAAGTTCTGCCAGGAAAAAACAGCACTGTACGTGAGAAGTTAAATGAACCACTCACTCGCCAAATGAATGATTAATTGCTTTACTGTACAGTACAGTATAGAACCATCGCTTCTGTTAATATTTACATCAAATGTGAAATATAAACCATGTTCTTTATCACAATGCAGTGTTTCTCAAACTGGAGCGGACTCCCCAGGGAAGGCATGAAGGCTGGGGGGGAGGGGGTCATGGGATCGCTCCTGGGTGGGTTTGTTTCCTCAGGTTAAAAAATATCACAAATGGCACCGCGTCTTAAATCCAAATGGAAACAGTCCAACCAGATTTAGCTGTCACTGAAGATATACTACACAGACTGCTGCAGACAGGTGAAAAAAAGTCTGTCTGCAGCAGATGTACAACAAACAAATCAACTGCCATGGAGATCTGTCTCTAGACCAGACAGCGAGTTTAGGTTTGGAGAAAGGACAAGGATTTTTTTTGCAATGCTTCTGTTTTTGCAGTTTGCACTTTAATGTTCTGAGATGTGCAATGTATACAGGCTCATTACAGCCACTGATATTGGTAAAATGTTTGGTGTTTTTTTTGTTAACAAAATTAGTTTGTTGTTCTGAAAAAGGGAACTTTATTTGTCATAATTGTACAATAATTTCCATTTTTATTTGGAAAAATGTTGTCTTAAGGAGCAGTCTGACTGAGTTTATTTATATTATTCAAGCAAAGATCTAAGTTAATTTTAATTTGTACACAAAATTAAAAGAACAGGAAAAAAAAAAATTCTAATATTGATATGTCTTTCGGGACGACACGGTGGTGCAGTGGTTAGCACTCATGCCTCACAGCAACAAAGTCCTGGGTTTGATTCCCCCACCAGACCTTTCTGTGTGGAGTTTGCATGTTCTCCCCATGTCTGCGTGGGTTCTCTCCACATACTCTCTCTGAACCCGCTTTATCCTCAATAGGGTCGCGGGGGTCACTGGGGGCCTAATCCAGCTACAATGGGCAAAGGTGGGGTACACCCTGTATGAGTCCCCAGTTCATATATAAACAAACAATCACTCTCACATTCACACCTATGGACAATTTATATTAACCAGTTAACCTATCAGTGCATGTGTTTGGATGGTGGGAGGAAACTGGAGAAAACCCACACAGATACGAGGAGAACATGCAAACTCCACACAGAAAGGTCTGGTGTGGGAATAGAACCAGGGACCTTCTAGCTGTGAAGCACATGTGCTAACCTCTGCACCACGTACTCCCATCATCCAAGGACATGCACTGATAGGTGAATTGATTACTCTAAAATTACCTATAGGTGTGAATGTGGTTGTTTGTTTTCTATATGTCAGCCCTGCAATGAACTGGGGATAGGCTCCATACGACCCCCTGTGACCCTAGTGAGGATAAAGCAGGTTTAGAAAATGCAATGAGATGATGTTTCTTTCATTAAAATTATTGCACCACTGTTGCACCAATGTTGTTCAGGTTGAGGGGGGCTGGAGGGTTTCGTTCCTGGAAAGGGGGGCCCGACATAAAAAGATTGAGAACCACTATCATAACGTGATATTTGTATTTACTGGTATTACATTCGGCCAAATGGAAAATAACATGTTCTTAGAATATTGTCTGAACTAATTCACTACCTGATTAATGAATGCTTCACTAAGATGCATGTTCTTTCTTTATTTTTCTGCTGTCTTTTTAATACAGAGAACTTTTATTACCTACTAGTTGTTGGTGTTTATAGAAGTATGTGTAATGTGTGTGCAGTTTATGTGTTTGCATACTACTTTTCTGGCAGGCTTTCTTTTTTCTTCTCACTCTCCTGTGACCTTTGTCTGTGTCTCTGCTGCCGTAGACATTCAGACGTTTCAGAGAGCGTCTTTCTATGACAATGTCTCTGGGCTCCACGAAGCTCCAGGTGAATCATAGTAACACCTTTGTGTATCTCTAGCTTCTTCTCATTTTCAACACTGGGGTACTTGTTAGTGCTGTCTGGTTATGTGCCTCTGGAAGCTCCCTCCCTGGCTTTGCATGGCTCTATTTAAAACATCTACTTCTACAAATGTTATATTTACTAAACTAAATCATAAGTCGCCATAATCATCCATAATGTTACTAACAGAGGTGGAAAGTAATTTAAGTTAAAGTACTTTGTTACTGTACTTAAGTAGATTTTTTTAGGTATCTGTACGAGTATTTATTTTTCTGGCAACTTTTGACTTTTACTTTTACATCTGTACTTTATACTCTTTACATTCTCAGAATAGACTCATTACTTTTTCAAACTAAACAGATGTGACAGTATAAAAAATAAATGGAAGAGAGAAATTGTGACTATATATTACAGTTATATCACTATTATCTCACAATTTTGACGTTTTTGTCTTAAAATTATGCATTTTTAAAATCTCATTTGTATTTTTTCTTAAATCTCATAATGATTTTTTATCTCAATTGTGACTTTTTTTCCTGTTTTTCCTAAATTTCTTGTCCATACCCACTAAACTGAGTACTGTGACCCTATCAAACACATTATCTACACAGTAACTCACTTAAATGCTTTATTTTAGATACTTTTGAAACTTTTCAGATTTTTCCCGAATTAAATTCATGTAAAAAAAAAAGCAGTTTTACTTTTTACTTTTGTACTTTATTACAATTGAGAAGTTATACTTTTTTACTTTTACTTCAGTAAAAGTAAAGAGTTGAATCAGTACTTCTACTTTGACCAGAGTATTTTCACACCAGTAGCTGTACTTCTACTTAAGTACAGAATGTGAGTACTTTGACCACCTCTGGTTTTTAAAACACATTTGCTTTTGAAAGGATGAAAAACTAAAGCAGGACAGTGAAAAGCTGTTTCTACTGTCTACTCTGCATGCATACTGGTTTACTCAAAAAGTCTGTAACATGAAATTCATAAAAGCAAAAGAACTAATCCAAAGAGTTAAGAGCAGATGGAAAGAAATAGTAGTGTTCAACAAATCTTGTGATCCTTATAGGATCCAGACCTGACAGAGGTTCACTGATTTAATGGACTTTTTGTGTGGAAAGAAAATATGTGAGGAACCTACAAGCCAGATAACTGATCCAAATTTGTGTCATTTATCTTCAATGAGTCAAAAAGTATCATATTACTCAGTTCTCATCCAATTGTGGTTTAAAGCAAATCTTATGAAGACTTGTCCTTTATTTGTACTTTAATTGTTGTTGGGTTTTTTTATTATTATTATTGTTAGTTTTGGGATGAAAAGTTTGTCAGATTTGATGTTATTACTCTACAATATGTATAAATTCAAAGCATTTTCATCCTGATGTAATAGACAAAAATGATTACATTTCCATAAATATTTGTACATGAAAGAAAGTAATGAACTGATGGAATATGAAAGTTATAAAATATATAAAAGTCTCTTCCTGCTTTCAATAAGTAGTGATTGAAACTGTGGAGCAGTTATCTGACTAATGTCATGCCAGTACGGTTCTGTTGTTAATAAAATCAACCATGCTGGTCATTATTGGTTGCATTTTCCAAAGCACCAACACCATTATATGTTTTAATACTTTAGTCAGAAAAGAGCAAATCCTGCTCATTTCAATACACCACACCTTTTTACTTTTCCACATTGGATTTGAGTGCATTTCTTGGCTTTTCTTACTACTTTAATGTATCCAACACATACAGTTACTATCAGGTGACGAGTCTTAGACCAGAAACAGTATCTACTCCTCCATTAATATTTATATTTCAAAAAAACATTTTTTCTTCCAGTCGACCGAATTGTAGGTTTGGACCAAGTTGCAGGTATGAATGAGACAGCCTTTGGTGCAGCTTACAAAACCAAGAAGGGCATGTTCCGCACAGTGGGTCAGCTCTACAAGGAACAGCTGTCTAAACTGATGGCCACATTGAGGAACACCAACCCCAACTTTGTGCGCTGCATCATCCCCAACCACGAGAAAAGGGTACGTTTCTGAAGTTTGGATGCATCGTTATTGTTTAAATTGTTGTATTTCTCTAGGACATTTTTCTTTCTTCTTTCTGGGTGTAATTATTGACTCAGACCTGAACTTTAACAACCATTTAAAAGCTCTTACCCAGTCTGTCTATTACCACCTGAAGAACATCACTAGAACCAAGGGTTTTCTGTCCAAACCAGACACAGTAAAACTCATTCATTCATTTATTTTCAGTTAATGACATTATTGTAATGGTGTCTTCACTGGTCTAAACAAAAAATCAACCAGGCAGCTACAGCTGATCCGAAACGCTGCTGCCAGAGTCCTGACCAGTACCAGGAAACTGGACCACATCACACCGGTCCTCAAATCCTTACATTGTCTTCCTGTAGGTCAAAGGTCACAGTTCTAAATCTTCCTCCTGGTCTATAAAGAACTAAACGACCTTGGACCCAAATACATCCTAGACCTGCTGGTTCCATATGAAGCATCCAGAGCCCTGAGGTCATAGGTCATCAGGAACAGGTTTACTGTGTGTTCCCAAAATCAGAACCAAACAAAGTTCGTCATTGTTCAGTTGTTCTGCTCCTCACCTGTGGAACAAACTACCTGAAAAACTGAGGTCTGAGAAAAACTGTCAGTTCATTTAAATCAGACTGAAAACATTATTGTTCACTGGAGCTTTTACTTAGATTCTTAATTGTTTTTTAAAATGTTTTTATGTCTCTTATTTTAATTGTATTTTAATGCATTTTAATCATTTTAATTTTCTTATATGTTTTATGTAAAGCACTTTGAATTGTCCTGTACATGAAATGTACTATACATATACATTTACCTTTTCTCATCTCTTTTTAATCACCCTGTAGGCTGGTAAACTGGACCCTCACCTGGTTCTGGACCAGTTGAGGTGTAATGGTGTATTGGAGGGAATCCGTATCTGCAGACAGGGCTTCCCCAATCGCATTGTCTTCCAGGAGTTCAGACAGAGGTAATGTTCCACCTCCTGTCCCACAAGTATTTGGAAAGTCTCAACACTGTTGTAACAAACCTCTATGCTCATTATGGACTGTGTCTAGGTATGAGATCCTCACTCCCAATGCTATTCCCAAGGGCTTCATGGATGGAAAACAGGCCTGTGAAAGAATGGTAAGGACTTTGCTTAAGTTAAGAGTCATGTAGTACACTGTAAACCCGAATAAGTCAGCAGAACTAAAAAATGTAAGGCAATCAGTTGCAGGGCAGGTCGGGTGGGGGTTTGGTGGGGGCTGGGGTGGGCGGGGTTGGGGTGGCGGGTGGGTCTTCTTGCCCCGGGCCACCTGGGTCGGCCTTGGTGTGCTGGGGGGGTTTGTAGCTGCTCCCTCTTGTTCTCTGGGTTTGCGTCGTTCACGGTGGCTCTCTGGGGGCGGCGCCCTGTATCTCCTACTGCCCGGGATGGGGGGTGCCCTGTTAGCTTGGCCCTGCCTTGCCGTGATTGCTATTCTGGGCTTCGGGGTCCTTCACACTTGCATGTTTGATCGGGTCTTGACAGCTACTGCTGAATCCCATTTCAGTGAATGATGGACAGTTAATAGTTGGGAATAACACACCACCTTACCATCTTTAACTGCAATAGCACCGCCTATTAACTTCTTTCCCTGTTCGTCCTGTCTGTCCTGTCCAGTCTTTGTTTCCCCCACACATCACTGAGCTGTAGCACTGCCCTCCCTGGCTTATAATAGTGAGTTCTAATAAAGGATGTCTGCTCAGCTTTCAGGGAGGACCGATGATGGTCACACACATGCACTAAATATTAAAATATTTGGCCGCAAGAATAAAAAAATGCATTGATCTCAAACAATGTTGGCACCCTCTCTGTGGTGTTAAACAATGAGAACAAATGCAGACCAAAAAAAAAAAAAAGAAGAAGAACAGTTGGAGTATTCACAACTGAATATATTTAATGATTCTGAACATTCAGGTTTACAGTGTAATGAAGAGTGGACAGGTTTGTGATGTCATGTCTTATGTCTTTCTGATTTGATAGATTCAAGCCCTGGAGCTTGATGGTAACCTGTTCCGTATTGGCCAGAGTAAGATCTTCTTTAGAGCTGGAGTCCTGGCACATCTGGAGGAAGAGAGGGACCTGAAGATCACTGACATCATCATTTACTTCCAGGCTGTCTGTCGAGGGTACCTGGCACGCAAGTAAGACTCATTCTACAATAGAGGTATCAAACACGCAGCCCGTGGGCCAAAAGGAACCCACCAAAAGTTCCAATCAAGCCCATGGGGTGAATTTGCAAAGTACAAAACACTGAAGATACTAACAGTCAAGGATTTTGAACTTATTTTATTTTATATTTCCACTCACAGACCAATGTGATCAATAATTAACCTATAAATAATAACTTCAAATTTTGTACTTGGTTTAATGTGAAAAAAATAATATTGCATTATGCCTTTACATAACCACTTGTGAAAATATTTCTATTCACAAACTATTCTTTAACAATAAAATATGAATAATCTGAGAAAATGTGAACAACCTGAAATGTCTAAAGAAAATTAAGTGCAATTTGTTGTGACTTTATAGATTGGATCCATAATATACCTGTACAAATGATAAGTTGAGCCATAATACTGTCACAATTGCACTTTATTTTATTGAAAGTTTTTGCAGGTTATTCACATTTTATTGGTTTGGATAGTTTGTAAATGTAAATATTTTTCATAATTTAATGGGGGGTTCTTTTGGACTTAAACAGAAAAGATCGGAGTTGTCATTATTTAGAAGTTATTATGGGGCGGTTTGTGGCTCAGTTGGTAAAGCGGGTCGACCTATGACTGAAAGGTCAGCGGTTTGCATCCACCAACGTAGTCTCCCAGTAGAACTGACAGAACCTTAGAAACCTACTGGTGTGTGAGTGTGTGAATGAGTGAATGTGAGGTTAATGTAAAGCACTTTGAGCACCATGAAGATAAAAAAGAACTATATAAGTGCAGAACGTTTACCATTATGTTGTTATTTTCCACTTGATCAAATTGAACTGAATGTGACCCCTGAAACTAAATGGGTTCGACATCCCTAAATGAGAGCTATTCAGCCTCAAAATCTCTATCTAAAATTGGTCGCGTATATATACATTTTAAATTAGCTGAATTTGCAGTTTTGTTGTAGAGTTTCATAGGCTCTTATGTGTACTGCTTTTATATATTTTTTTGTACTATTTTAAAATTGTCTTTGAGGGTCTTTGAATGTACTGCTTTTGCACTAATGTAAAGCATGTTTGAGTGTCCAGAAAAGCGCTATACAAATAAAATTTATTATTATTATTATGTTCATAAGTATGTCTTTGCTTCTTGTTTTGTGTAATGCTTTAGGGCCTTTGCTAAGAAGCAGCAGCAGCTAAGTGCGCTTAAGGTTCTCCAGAGAAACTGTGCTGCTTATTTGAAGCTACGTCACTGGCAGTGGTGGAGACTCTTCACAAAGGTATACATATGTAAAATACAGTTTTTGGGGAAAACGTCCAAAAGATGATGAATAAACTCTTAATGTATTTCTGTTTTATTTTATTGAAATTGTATAATGTATGTATAATCAGTTTACTCTTGTAATTTTATTTCTTATTTATTGAAATTTTATAATGCATGTATAATCAGTTTATCTTGTACTTTTGTAATTTTATAATTTCGTGCAATCAAATTTGAATGTATTTCTTATTTCACCCTGTCTTAAAATTGTATTTTAATTTTTAATCAATGTGAAACACTTTGGCCTACAGTGTTTGTATGAAAGGTGCTATACAAATAAAGCTTATTATTATTATTATTATTATTATTAAATGTTTTCCTAAAGTGCCTGTTCAACTGTACCTGCAGGTGAAGCCTCTGCTGCAGGTCACCAGGCAGGAGGAGGAGATGCAGGCTAAAGATGAGGAGCTGGTCAAGGTGAAAGAGAAGCAAACTAAGGTGGAGGGAGAACTGGTGGAGATGGAGAGGAAACACCAGCAGGTCTGTTGTAACCATAACGAAACTCTGTAGCGGGTCAGGTTGATCGCCGCATTTTATTTGACCCTTATCATTATTTATCTATAGTTGATGGAGGAGAAGAATATCCTGGCAGAGCAGCTGCAGGCAGAGACAGAGCTGTTTGCAGAAGCAGAGGAGATGAGAGCACGTCTGGCTTCTAAAAAACAAGAGCTGGAGGAAATTCTTCATGATCTGGAGTCCAGGCTGGAGGAAGAAGAAGAGAGGACCCAGGGGATGCAGACTGAGAAGAAGAAGATGCAGTCACACATCCAGGTACATTTGAGGAATGAGGACGCTGGAAACACAGATGTGGTTTCAACCTCTGAAGAAAAAAAATTAGTTCAGTTCAGTTATTTTTTATTTGAGCAGTTCATCATAAAAAATAATAATAATAATAATAATAATTAAAAATGCATTAATAAAAATAAATAAAATACAGAACAGAGAGCAAAGGACAAAATAAGGAGTCACCACTAAAAAGATCCTACCCCTCATTTAACAATTATGCAAAACAAAAAACAAACTTATGCATTTCATTTACATCATTCATTTCCATGTCCACCTTGACCATATGTTTTAAAGCTGAACCTCCACCATTATTACAGGTGGTCTATTTTTGCAGCATTTACACATTTTTATCTATGGATGAAAAAAAAATCAATCAATTAAACATGTACTTAGAGATATGCCAAATCTGTACTTTTCTGTACATGTTTTGCTGCTATATTTGATTATGTGTGTGTCTGTAGGATCTTGAGGAACAGTTAGATGAAGAAGAGGCTGCCAGACAGAAGCTGCAGCTGGAGAAAGTCACAGCTGAATCCAAAATGAAGAAGTTTGAAGAGGACATTTTGCTACTAGAGGACCAGAACTCTAAGTTCATCAAGGTGAGAGAACAGTCAATTCAAGCTTTAGTTTTTTGGGGGGTTTTGTAGAAGGAGCTGTTGTCTCACAGCCAAAGGTTTCAGAATTTAGAAATGACCTTCACTCTCCACCGTCCGCAGGAAAAGAAACTAATGGAAGATCGGATCAATGAAATGTCTTCGGTGTTAGCGGAAGAGGAAGAGAAGGCCAAGAACCTGGGGAAAGTCAAGAACAAGCAGGAAATAATGATGGTGGACCTAGAGGGTAAAATAAAAGACAGATTCTGTCAAATAATTAAATGTTATAAAGTAAAAGTAAATCAAATATATTAACCTTTTGATGTGTGAATTAAGATTTTTTTTTTCCTGTGTGTTTTTATTCCTCTTTAGGCATGAAAAAAAATAAATGTGATTGAAATCTTTTTAATGGACAAAAATGTGTTTAAGCTTTGAACTAAAGAAACATGTATTTAAAACACAATATCAGAACATTATGAAATAAAACATTTTAATGCAGTTCTGCTAATTACAGTGTAATAAACATAAGATAAACATGATAGTGAGAACAGACCAGTTACAGTAATGATATGAACTAAAACAACTAAACCCATGAATATACAAGAGAACAACTGTAGAAGAACTGTCCACTGGAGTGACCAATATACAGTAAATTTTGCAGTGTTAAATCAACACTTAGAGAGTTTATTTAACTTTTTTTAGAGTGTATTTGGTCCCATTGTCTCCAAATTAACACTGCAAATTCTACAGTGTATGTGTCAATGGGTTAAGAATTTACAGACCTCAATCATATAGCTCCACTCAGTTAAACTTATGCCTTTTTTTTCTAAATCAGAGAGACTGAAGAAGGAGGAGAAGACCCGTCAGGAGCTAGAGAAAGCTAAGAGGAAGTTGGATGGAGAAACATCCGACCTCCAGGACCAGATAGCTGAACTCCACAGCCAGACGGATGAGCTAAAATCTCAGCTGGTGAAAAAGGAAGAAGAGCAACAGCTAATGCAGACTAGGTAGGACACAGTGGGGTTGGCAAAGACAGCAAAGAAACAGAACAGGTTGACCAGTGTTACACAAGAGGGATGAGCTGAATATGTGTTTCAGAGTCACAGGCTCTACTTCATGAAGTGAGTCAGTATGAGATAAGTGCTGCATAGCTGAACAGAGCGATCATCAAACAACATTCACATCTGCTGCACCTGGCACATTTTATTGGACTGACAGCACAAGTATACAGAAGTGATTTTATAATGTTATAAAAATAACCAATAAGCTTCTATCACTGGACAACTTTGTGACACGATGGAGCCTGTCTGTCAAAATGTCTGTAATTTTCATTTATATACAATGATTGGTTTGATTAGTTCAATTAGTGCACATGTGGTTTGTACATCAGAATTAAAAAGAAAATTGTCACATCCTCAAAAAGACTGAAGAGGCAACATAAACTTGTTTCCCAAAACACTATAATTTCAACATCACATTCATTCAAAATTTGCCTTATGTATGTTTCATGTTTATATTATTTTATACATATAGAAGTAGTATAGATGAAGTCTTTGTCATTTAATAATAGTATTAAATGTTACCGTTAATGAGTAAAAAAAACAAAACAAAACAGCAGGTATGAACTGAAAACATGTTAAAAGATTTTGAGCTCAACTCTGCTGCCACCTCGTGGAGATGACAGTTTCTTCTCAGGCGATAGTTAATATGTTGAGTGGTATTTTTTACCCTTATCCCTTGTGCGGTCCTTCGTACAAGGAGCACAGACTGTGTCCTACGATCAGGTCTTAAAGACCCAGATTCCAAAGTTCAGTTCCAAAGACTCATCACCCACCCCCCCAAGGATATTTGACTGTTTTCAGTAGAAAGTAATGGCACCATACAGTATGTATGAAAAGGCAGTTTTGTGGGACACTGGGTCACTTTGACCCAGAGGACCGCACAAGGGTTAAATAACAATGACAGTATTTTAGTATAATACAAAGCCAGGAATTATATGTCTATGTCTATTTTCTTCTACACAAAATGTTTACATCACATTCAGTGTTGTTCTAAGCTGAAATAATGTTGCATGTTGTTGATTTAACAGAGGTGAAGATGAAGTCAGTCAGAAGAACAATGCTCTGAAACAGGTAAGAGAGCTGCAGGCCCAGCTGTCTGAGCTGCAGGAGGACCTGGAGTCTGAGAAACAGTCTCGAAACAAGGCTGAGAAACTCAAGAGGGATTTGAGTGAAGAGCTGGAGGCCCTGAAGACAGAATTGGAAGATACACTTGATACGACCGCTGCCCAGCAGGAGCTCAGGTACCATATCCAACATTTAGCATTTTTATTTTATTCCTTTTTATTGTAGACAGCAAGGAGTTTAGCAAATGATGCCATGACTGAGAGGTGATCGAAATGTGTGTGTGGTTTTTTTTATAGGACTAAGCGTGAACAGGAGGTCGCTGAGCTGAAGAAGGCTATTGATGAAGAGACTAAAAACCATGAGGCTCAGATCCAGGACATGAGACAGAGACATAGCACAGCCCTGGAAGAACTGTCTGAACAGCTGGAACAGGCCAAAAGGGTAATCGAACATAACACACCTTTCCACAGTCAAACAAAGACACATGAGTTGATCATCTATATCTGATATCTGACCACATTCTATATATTTATTGTCATTGTTAACTACATTTAGTTCAAGGCCAACCTGGAAAAGACCAAGCAGAGCCAGGAGAGCGCTAACAAGGAGCTGGCAAGTGAAGTGAAGACCCTGCAGCAGGCAAAGACAGAGTCTGAGCACAAGCGGAAGAAACTGGAAGGACAGCTGCAGGAGTTTATGGCCAGAGTCACTGAGGGGGAGAGAGCTAAAGGAGAACTGGCCGACCGTACACACAAACTGCAGGTGATGACAATAGAGGAAAACACATGAGACTGACCATTAAAGAGCCAGCGTTCATTTTGTGTCAGTTTCCACATGTTTCTTAAGTGATTTATCACCATTTCATATAACATTGTCATCTGCATTTTCTATGTTAATCATGTGTTTTCCTATATTCACTTTCATGAAGTTAATTTAGATGTTCATGAAAATTCTAAGTAAATCCATAGGTTATTATACTAATCTAGAGAAAACTGAAGGAAAATGTACTTTTTCACCAAAATATATCATTAATTAAACATAGTGTCTCCATCCACTGTCGTCCATGTTCACTACAGAGACACTGAATGACCATGAAAAGATAACAAACTACATTTTACATCAATTATTTACATGTATTGAAAGGATACATGGATCAACAGGTATTAAACATTTAAATCAATAGATGGTTCTGATCACCAGTTGATGTTTGGGTCTTTATGGGTTAAATACAGTGGGACATTCTTTATTTTCTTAAACTAGAAACAATTAGATTATCAATGTCTGGTAGAGGTGGAGGGTTTATGAATATATGGGGGTCATTTTTGGAGTATGTTGAAAACCCTGAGCTCCAAATTTTTTCAGACTGGGGATGCATCGTCAAATAGTTGTTGTACAATGTTCAACTAAACTGATGAACATTCTGAGTGATTAACCCTAACTATGAACTGGTGGACATTGGAACTTACTTTGTGGTTTTGTTTATGTATCTATTATGATGTATCTTATATTTAACATTTACTGACTGATGTGTTTTGTTTGTTATTTATGTTTGGGTTTGGAAAGACTGTATTGTTTTCATAATTATTTCAGGGGGGGTTTTTGTGTGTGAAAAAGGGGGGAAAAGTACATTATTGAGAAGAAATCTGAAATATTTTTGGTTTAATAAACAATTTGAAAAAAAAAATACAGTGGGATCAGACCCAGACTTAAATACTTAATATGTTACTTAGTACTGATGAACCACTTATATGCATCTGTACTATTAGGTGTTGAATTGACAAACACTGTGTATTAATGTTGGAACTTCTCCATACAGACTGAGTTGGATAATGTGTCTACACTGCTGGAGGACGCAGAGAGGAAAGGCATTAAAATGACTAAAGATGTTACTGGACTAGAGAGTCAGCTACAAGACACGCAGGTGATGAAGGCTACATTTGCATCCACCATCAAACCCAAATTAATGGTAGTTTCTGTGGGACTAATGGAAAACAAATATTGGTGTTTGCAGGAGCTGCTCCAGGAGGAGACACGTCAGAAACTAAACCTCAGCAGTCGCATTCGTCAGCTTGAAGAGGAGAAGAATTCTCTGCAGGAGCAACAGGAAGAGGATGAGGAGGCACGAAAGAATCTAGAAAAACAGATGCTGACCTTACATGCTCAGGTACCGACTGGACAGAAGGGTTTAATGTAATGTAATGTTATGTAATATAATGTAATATAATGTAATGTAATATAATGCAATGTAATGCAATGTAATATAATGTAATGTAATGTAATATAATATAATTTAATGTAATGTAATGTAATATAATGTAATGTAATGTAATGTAATGCAGGTTTGTTTCATGACTGCATCCTGTCTTAATTCTAGTTATCTGAGAGCAAGAAGAAGTTGGAAGATGATGTTGGAACAATAGATGGACTGGAGGAGACCAAGAAGAAGCTGCAGAAGGACATGGAGCTGACCAGTCAGCGTCTGGAAGAAAAGACCATCGCATTTGAAAAGATGGAGAAAACAAAGACCCGCCTGCAGCAGGAGTTGGATGATCTGACTGTGGACTTGGATCATCAGAGACAGATTGTGTCCAACTTAGAGAAGAAACAGAAGAAGTTTGACCAGGTGAGAACACATGTTGGTTTAGTTTGGGAACATACGAGGGGGGCTTCAAAAGAGCATACTGTATTTACTGGACTATAAGGCGCACTTAAAAGATTTAAATTTTTTCTAAAAACCACAGTGTGCCTGTCACTCTGGTTGTACTTTATCTCATGATTTTGACTTTTTATCTCATAAACTTTACTTTTTATCTCATAATTTTGACTTTTTATCTCATAATTTTGACTTTTTATCTCATCATTTTGACTTTTTATCTCATAAACTTTACTTTTTATCTCATCATTTTGACTTTTTATCTCATGATTGTGACTTTGCTTAATGTGCCTTCAAGTCCAGTGTGCCTTATAGAGCAGAAACTACGGTAGTTGTGACATGGCTTACATTTCATGGACGTCATTTTGACAGAGATGGACATAGTATCAAAGCTTGCAGAAGTGTGTTGACCTAAATGGAACATGAAACATAATCATTTTACTGTTGTATATGAACTGTGAAGTGTGTTGTTCTGAGTACTATGCACTGTAAAAATAGGGGTGTCTATAAACAAGATAAAAACACTACATGTCTCCTCAAGATTTCTTCTTTTTCCCACTGGGTTTTTAAGTTTTTTCTTGCCGAGAAGGAGTGTCTAAGGACAGTGGATGCTTGGGACTTTTTTTTTTTTTTTTAATCTATTTCTGTTGTGTTTCTGTAAAGCCCTGTGAGATGACTTTGTTGTGATTTGGGGCTTTATAAATAAAATTGAATTGAATTGAGTGTAATGCAAAAGGTCATTTCACTTGACATGATTTTGTGAATTAAGATAGTTAAACCGAGAAATAAGTATATGTACAGATGTATGTATGGTCTTAAACTCTTAAAACTATAAATGATCTAACAGTTCTTTTTTTTTTTAAATCTTGGTAAGAACTAAATCATCTGTAGTGCCGGTGTTACTGTGATGTTTTGCTTTTACTGGAATTATATTTATACATCAAAATGTAGGGAAAAGGTTTTTTAGAGCTATTTTATTGAATGTTTTTACTGTAGTCTTACTCTTTTATTGTTGCTGTGTTTAAAGCACAAAAGCACTATATAAATAGAATGCATTATCATTATTATTATCATAACTTTTTTCCAACTGTCCTTTTTCCATGTAGTTTTTGAAGCGCCCTCATAATATGGTTTTAGGTTTATCTTCCAATCAGGATTATTATAATCAATAAACACTGAGACTGAAATAACTCTGAGTATGTTATTGACTTAAGTGAAATAAAAAACATGAAACACTAAATGAAGACTTGTTCTCTGTAGATGCTGGCTGAGGAGAAGAGCATCTCAGCTCGTTATGCAGAAGAGCGTGACCGCGCTGAAGCTGAGGCCAGAGAGAAGGAAACCAAAGCTCTGTCCATGACCAGGGCTCTGGACGAAGCACTGGAGGCCAAAGAAGAGCTGGAACGAGTCAACAAGCAGCTCCGCGCTGAGATGGAAGATCTGATGAGTTCAAAGGATGACGTAGGAAAGAATGTAAGCATTAGGAACGATAAATCACCTAAGACTGAATATAAAAATGTCTGTTTATTTTTTTTATTTAACAATAGTCAACCAGATAAAATACTGTTGAGACTGAGAGTGTTTTTATGTTTGACCAAGAGTTCAACTACACTGTAAACCTGAACGTTCAGAATAATTAAATATATTCAGTTGTGAATACTTAAAGTTTCATAAATAGTACTACAATACTAACTCAAATGTATTCAGTTGTTGTAACATCTTCTTCTTTTTAAGTACTTTCAACTAATATTTTTTTTATTAAGGGGAACTATTGTGGATATAAGTGAAAATATTTTAAAAACATAGATGAGGTAAAACTGAGTTGAGTTAAGTCATTAAATGCTATCGTTTCAAATAAGGATGATTGGAAAAAAAACTTAACTGATGTAGTAGATGATGAAATATAATTTCAGAACACTGTAAATAACCACTAATATCTATCACAACAAGAAAAATTACAATCACATAACACAGTCATTTTATTCAGTGGCTGTGGTTCAGTTGGTAGAGCAGGTCGTCCAATGACTAAAGGGTCAAAGGTTAATGTCCCAGCTCTGTCTGTCCACATGTCCAAGTGTCCTTGAACAAAGACACTGAACCCTGTCTTAGTCTCCCAGTAGGACTGACAGAACCTTAGAATACTAAGTTAATAAGTAATGTTTTAATTAAAGTATATTTTAATAAACATCTACATTTTAAGTTCTGGAAACTTGTATTTTTTAAGTTTTATCAATTTAAAAATAATTGAGTTAATCGATTGCCTTAAGTTTTTTTAGTTCTGCTAACTTATTCAGGTTTACAGTACAGCATACACCATAAAGAAAAACAGGTTAAAAGATTGGTGATGAGATTATATTAAAAACACACACAAATTCAATAATTTAGTAAGAAAAGAAGATTCACAATTTCAAAGAGTTTCACAAAAACGGTTAAGTACAATGTAGGTTAGTTCACCAAACAATTGAAAAACATAAGCACTGTCAAAAGGATTAAAAGCTGGGTTTCTATTACAGTTTTATACAAAATAAAAGCAATTATTCTACAATTGCAATAAAGTATAATTGCTCCTTGTCGGTGCCTTGTCCTCAGGCAGCAGTCATGCATAAGGGATTTCTAGGAGAGAACTGTGTAGAATTTCTGAACGACATTTAATGAACTGTCATGTTATTGAATCTCATGTGGCGCTGGACTGGTCATGCCTGTGATGAGTAAAAATACATAAAATGTGTTTCCATTACACTTTTGCATAAGACTTGTATATCAACACAACTCAAAAGCCGCCTCATGACAGTGTAAAAACTTTTCTTCAATATTTGACACTTTAATTCTTTGGTAATTAACTAAAGATATGATAATTGACTTTAGGAATAAACCCCAAAAACATGTCGGTCAGTGTCATCAACAAAGAAGAGGTGGAAATTGTCATTACGTACAAATACTTAAAAGGCACAATATTTGACTCAGACTTTAAATTTGACAAAAACACAGAAGTTATTTTAAAGAAAGGCCAACAACGTATTTATCTGCTGCGGAAGATGAACTCTTTTAATATATCTGAACTCATTTTATATGTCTTTTATCATTCGTTTATTGAGAGTCTTTTAACCTTTTCTTTTATATCTTGGTTTTATTGGTTGTCAGTCAAAAATAAAAACAGTTTGTCCTGCATTACAACAACTTGTACCAGGGTCAGGCAGGCAGCTGCTCCATAAAACCAGGAGTATTATTGTACACCCTATTGTTGCCTTCTGGAGGTATTATCCTGCTCCCAGAAGGAAAACAATTCACTTTGCAAATTCTTTTATTCCATCTGCTATCAGGCTTTTAAACAACAGTGATAGTGTTAATATGTAGGGTAGGGTAAACTGTGTGTTTTTATATTTTTTATATACATTTGTGATCTTTTTCTCTGTTTTTTAAATGTATTTATATATCTAATGATTCTGTTGCACTGTCACTGTTGTAATTTGTATTTATTTATTTATTACTGGGCTTTTTTAGCTGTTTTTTAATACTGATAGATCTTAGCCTAACTGTGAAATGTGTGTTTTTTATGCTGCTGCGACCAATTGTTTGCAAACCGAGTTGCCCCTAGGGGATAAATAAAGATACCTGAATCTGAATCTGAATTTACATTTTGCACATTTCTGAGGGTAATAGAAACCCAGCTAAAATAGTGTGAAATGCTAAGAGTGAAGTGAGTTCTAGAATTTTCAGGCAGTTCCAGGCAGACGGGATGACAAACACGAATGCTCATTTGGAACCCTGGGAACATTCAGATAATAAATATTACATGTCTGTACGGCATAAGGGCTAAGGACTCTCTGAAGAACAAAAGATAAGCATGATTGGACTAATCCAAGAAGAGCCTTGTAGATCAGGTAGAGCCAACGAGGGAACCTTCAGGTGGTCAGTGAAGGCCACGCAGCTTTAGTGTACAGTTCACAGTGAGGAAAATGCAAATGGTGGCTGGGTAGCTGATTAAAAAAAAACACACACACACAAAATAAAAAATTTTTTTCCTGCAGGTCCATGAACTGGAGAAGTCCAAACGTACTCTGGAGCAGCAGCTGGAAGAGATGAAGACTCAACTGGAGGAGCTGGAGGACGAGCTGCAGGCCACAGAGGATGCTAAGCTACGTCTGGAGGTCAACATGCAGGCCATGAAAGCTCAGTACGAGAGGGACCTGCAAGGACGCGACGACCAGAACGATGAGAAAAAGAGAGCGCTGGTCAAACAGGTGAAGAACCATCGAGTGATTCTGGACACATTGATGAGCAATAGTTTGACAAGTAGAACATTAAATGAAATATATCCACACTGTGAGGTTTAGAAAAATGATTAAGTGTTAAATAAACGAAACAACCCATGACACTGAGGAACACAACAGATGATGTGTCCTGCTGAGAAGGAGGGTCTAAGGACAGGGGATGCCTGGGACTTTTCATGTATTTCTGTAGTTGATTATGTTTTTGTAAAGCCCTCTGAGACGACGTTGTTGTGATTTAGGGCTTTATAAATAAAATTGAATTGAATTGAATTGAATTGCTGCGAAAGGGTGTCCTTTCAATTAATTTTTTACCACTTAGCGCATTTTATTATTATTATTTATTTTGAATTTTTTTTAGTCCAGGTTAGTGTATTGTTAGTGAATCCTGGTTTATTTATAGTGCATTGTGTTGTTTTTTTGTTTGGTTGTTTTAGTGCATTTTATAATTTTTTAGTGCAGTTTTAGTATTTATATGTGTATTTATTTTTAGTATATTTTATCGTCTTTTAGTGCAGTTTTAGTATTTGTATGTGTATTTATTTTTAGTACATTTTATTGTTTTTTAGTGCAGTTTTATTGTATTTTTAGTGTAAGTTGGTTTATTTTTACTGCATCTTATTGTTTTTTTTAAGTGCATTTTGTTTTTAGTGCAGTTAATTGTAATTTTATGTGTACTTTGTTTTATTTTTAGTACATTTTATTGCATTGTTAGTGCATTGTATTGTTTTTTTAGCACAGGTTAGTGTATGTTTGGGACAGGGACATAAATAACACCAAGGCTTTTCAATGGATCCTTCATCATCTTTACATCACTCAGGTGCGAGAGATGGAGGCAGAGTTAGAGGATGAGAGGAAGCAGAGAGGTCTGGCTGTAGCTGCAAAAAAGAAACTGGAAATGGACCTGAAGGATGTGGAGGGTCAGATAGAAGGAGCCACCAAGGCACGAGATGAAGCCATCAAACAGCTGCGCAAGTTACAGGTATGGATGTGACACACGCATACATGTGGAAATCAGTCAGAAATCATTTTATTAGCATTTGAACTTGATAAAATACATTTTTCTGAGGTTAAACAAAGGTTTAATATTGATGCTAAATATTTTTTCAAATATATGCAGATCAAACATAACCAAAACTCTTGAAGGTTACCCTCCTTGAACTTGTATTGGTAAAAATTAATTAACTAATACTTTTTATATAATTATTAAGTAAGCATATTTAACTCTACTCAAATTATATTTATACCTTAAGCAGTTGGTTAAGATAAACCTCGTAGAGTCTTCTCATTGTCTTTTCATTAATTTCAGTTTAAAATCAGTTACAGTATTACCAAATATTTCAGCATGAGATTATTTTTAAGATTAAAAAGTCACTTGTGAGAGAGTCCAGTCTGAGTCTGGTGGTTGAGTGTGCATGGCCTGAATGGACACAGGGGGAAAAGTTTGACCACCTTAGTCGACCCCTCCTTCTTCAGGTGTTATCTGTCTGTAGCTCCTGAAGGATCATTGGTCAAATTCCTGAAGAGTTGTAGGGTGTCGGTTCTCCTGGAGGCTCCCATTGTTTGTTCCTATCCTAATTATCTCAACCCCCACTGGGCCTAGGGACATCCCAAACTGTGGCGACCTGCATTTAAATTGCTTCCCTGTGATCACTTCTTACAGTCACCGTTAAACTCCAGAAAGTACATTTATGCATTAACTTTTATATCTGTGATATTCTTGTCATTTTCCAACACAAACTTTATAGAAATGATAGTTGTCAATTACTGTGCGAAGCCTAGACTCATTTCTCAGTTTTACCAAATCATCACAACAAGATCAAAAGAATCCTCAGATGATAAAAGACGTGCTTTTGTCTAGATCTTAATGAAGAAATGACTAAAGTTGAATGGTAGAATATAAGTTCAAACGATTAACACACAGTTTCAGTTACTTCAGTATAAATGGCTGATGACTCCAGTAATGCAGCGTCATAGAAACCAGTTTATCCTCTGTTAAAAAACACGACTGTAAGTGCTACCACTAATATATTGTCTCCTCCAGGCTCAGATGAAAGACTACCAAAGGGAGCTGGAAGATGCCCGAGCTTGCAGAGATGATATATTTGCCATATCTAAGGAAAACGAGAAGAAACTGAAAAGCCTGGAAGCTGAAATTGTGCAGCTGCATGAGGTAGAGTACAGTGGACATCTGGGGTTCATCCTTATGTTTATTTCATATGTATTTCAGGATCATCCTTATAAAGTCACTCATGATTTGCACTCTGAAACTACTGTAACAATGATGAAGTGACCAGTAGATTTACATATGATGGCTTTTATTAGGAACACTGTACATTAATTCACATTACTGTAAAGTCACTACAGTTAGACCACTGTCTATTATTTATCTGAACAGATGTTGAATTGTTACCATAAAAGGTAGCTGCTAAACATGCAACTTTTAAAACTAGATATAAAATACATAAACACAAAAGACGATAATACATGTTTTACAATTAAATAAACAGTTTTAAAATTAAATAAAATAGACTTGACACTTAAGACATATTAAAAAACGCAACACAGACAGGACTAAAACATCTCTAAAGAGCACTATCTATCTATCTATCTATCTATCTATCTATCTATCTATCTATATCTATATATCTATCTATCTATCTATCTATCTATCTATCTATCTATCTATCTATCTATCTATCTATCTATCTATCTATATCTATATATCTCATATTCACAGCTCCAATTATTCAACAGACAGTTTTTAAGATATATTTTGACGTCATAAGATGATAGTTCTCTATCCCGATGACTGGAGGATATCATGCTGTTTCTTAAATTAGAAAAGATTAAATTTAACCTCAGAGGATCAATGAATAACTTTAATTTAAGATGACAATCCATTATTACTTACTTCAATAATATTAAGGAATTGGAGACTGATCCCACATAACTTTAATTAAATGTTTCAGAGTCTTTTCGAGAGCTCGACTGACTAAGTGACCGGTCGACTGATTGGGTCGATTATTAGGTTTCACTGATTAAATTAGTGTTGGCTAAGATATATAACCGATTCATCAGCCCCAAAAATCTAATATCAGTCTGGCTCTAGTCTTTTCATGGAGTATACTGTAGGTGTCCTTATTCTATTCAAACCCCCTCCTCCCCATTTTGTTGTTTATTTTTTGGTGTTTTTTGCTTTGTTTTTGTTTTGTCTTTTTTTATTTAGATATATGATCCATGTTGTTCATCAACTATTTTCATTTGTTTTTTAATTGTGTTGTTGTCAAGGTTTTACGTTTTAAAAAAAAAAAAAAAAGAGGAATTGATCATTTTAAACAGTAAACATGAATCTGTACATTTCTGCAGGACCTGGCAGCATCTGAACGAGGCCGACGCCACGCAGAGCAGGAACGAGATGAGCTGCAGGATGAAATCTCCAACAGCACCTCTGGAAAGTAAGACCCGCCCTGGCTGACCCTGTGCCTTTGAGCAGCTCCGTGTTTATTGGATCATGGGTGTGAATGCCTGGGTCTCTGTGGGTTTGTCTTCCAGATCTGCTCTGATGGATGAGAAGAGGAGGCTGGAGGCTCGCATCGCTCAACTGGAGGAGGAGCTGGAGGAGGAGCAGGGGAACATGGAGCTACTCAACGATCGCTTCAGAAAAACAACAATGCAGGTGTGAAGTTACACTGGAGTAAAGTCTGGTACAAGCTCCAAAAGAGTAGACAAATGGGTCAGTTTTCTCAAAAGTGGCAAAAATATGAACAAAGTCACTTTATACCATAAGAAAGTCAAGTTTTGGACTCCTGGGAGGTTTGTCCTGGGACGCTCCCATTCAAACACAGTCATGTGAACTAACCATTGTGGAGAATCTGACAGAAACACATTAACCACACCCACAAAATATCTGACCAATGGGACAAGAGTTGTCAGACACCGCATGAGAAAAAGGTTCTGCCCAGATGGTGTCAAGAACGAGCTCTGAGAACAGACAGACAGACAGACAGACAGTATTTACATCCAAAAATTAAATTTCAATAAATTAAATAAATCTAACTATATAGAATAAATATGCAAATTAAAACTGTGTGTCATTATAGAGCACTATAGAACAGTGATAGAAAAAAACTATTTCCAATAATAAAACTTATCAGTTAAGTAAGAAGATATTTATTGACCAGCGACTGTGGGAGTGTGATGGAGATGTGATGGTCTTATGGCATCTGAAAGAAAACTGTTTCTGAATCTGCTCTGAAAGTCACAAAGAAAGAAGAAAACAAAAAAGGGATGTCATTCTTTTTATGAAACAGACATGCCTCTTCTTTCTCTGTATGCCACTAACAGAGCAGGTTCGTTAAAACAAGCCTGAGGCGACAAAATCACAAATTCATGGTTCTTCATTTAAAAATATTTACTGTTGAACTTCAGTATACAAAAAAAAACAGCAGTAAATCTCTCTTTGACGGTAGTAAGTAATCGCCGGTCAGAAATGACAAAACTCTCACATCCTATAACATATACTAGTATGGCACTCCACCTAGTGGTCCTTTTGGGAATTACAATTACAATAACAACAAAGAAATAATGCCACCAAACATACACATCTAAACAATATTCTATCAAATAAACTACACTTTTCTACCTGACTCTTACAAGACATTCATACATTGAATTCCAGAACATCCTTGACCAAATGTACCGTCTCCACAGGTGGACACTTTGACCACAGAGTTAAGTGCAGAGCGCAGCACAGGCCAAAAGAGTGAAAATGCTCGTCAACAATTGGAGCGTCAAAACAAGGATCTGAGAGCCAAGCTTGGAGAACTGGAGGGTTCAGTAAAGAGCAGGTTCAAGGCCACCATCACTGCCCTGGAGGCCAAGATTGGACAACTGGAGGAACAGCTGGAGCAAGAGGCCAAGTGAGACACCCACACCCACACCCACACCCACACCCACTGATGATGAACACTGTCTGTGGAACCACTGTGAAACCTGCACATGTTCTCCATCACAGGGAACGAGCAGCAGCCAACAAGATAGTAAGACGGACAGAGAAGAAGCTGAAAGAGATCTGCATGCAGGTGGAGGATGAGCGTCGCCATGCCGACCAGTTTAAAGAACAGGTAAGTGTCTGCTCTCATACATGAGTGATAGTTCACATTAGACCCAGAGTTACATCATTTAATCACTTTAATGTCACACTCATCCATTCTATTACAAACTATCTATAATAATAATAATAATAATAAATCAATGGATGAGCAGAAATTTTCTGAAATTAAATGAGGACAAAACAGATATTCTACTTGTCGGCCCAAAAGCAAAAAGAGAAATGCTGATGAGTAGGATGGACAAACTCACCTCCTGGATCAAACCAGAAGTGACAAGTCTGGGAGTCACTCTAGACTCAGACTTAAACTTTAAGTTCCACATAAAGAAAGTCACTAAAACATCATTCTTCCACCTTAGAAACATAGCCAAAATAATACCAATTATAAATCAAAAGGATGCTGGTAAACTGCTCCATGCTTTTATCTCCAGCAGACTGGACTATTGTAATGCACTCTTCACATTCCTCCCAAAAAACACCACAGACAGACTTCAGCTGATCCAGAACTCTGCAGCTCGGTTACTAACCAGAACCAAGAAGACAGAGCACATTACTCCAGTGTTAGTTTCCCTGCACTGGTTACTGATAACCTACAGAATAGATTTTAAAACACTACTCCTCACTTCTAAAGCCTTAAATGGAACAGGACCCAGTTACATTTCAAACTCACTGACCAGTTCTGTTCAAACTAGAACACTAAGGTCATCTAACACAGGCTTATAGTGACTCCATGATATATGACAAAGAAAATTGTTGACGCAGCCTTTGTTAACTATGCACCAAAGTTATGGAATATAATTCTAAAAGACATCAGGGAAGACAGTTCACTGAGTATATTTAAAAGTAAATTAAAAACATAAGGAGATAAAGAATGGAGTCACAATTCTGTGACCTATTTCCTTACATTCTTTATACTCTTTGCATAATCAAATGAAGTTTTATCTGTAATTTTATTTCTTATTTATTGATTTATTTATTATTTATAATCAGTTTATTTTATTAATCAATGTGAAGCACTTTATTGAAATGTTATAATCAGTTTATTTTGTGTAATGTATTTTTTCACCCTGTAATTTTTAATCAATGTGAAGCACTTTGGGCTACTGTGTTTGTATGAAAGGTGCTATACAAATAAAGATTATTATTATTATTATTATTATTATTATTATTATTATTATTATTATTATTATTATTATTATTATTATTATTATTATTATTATTATTATCATTATTATTATTATTATTATTATTATTATTATTATTAGCATCATCATTATTATTATTATTATTATTATTATTATTATCATTATTATTATTATTATTATTATTATCATTATTATTATTATTATTATTATTAGCGTCATCATTATTATTATTATTATTATCATCATTATTATTATTATCATTATTATTATTATTATTATTATTATTATTAGCGTCATCATTATTATTATTATTATTATTATCATCATTATTATTATTATTATTATTATTATTATCATTATTATTATTATCATTAGCGTCATCATTATTATTATTATCATTATTTTTATTATTATCATTATTATTATCATTATTATTATTATTATTATTATTATTATTATCATTATTATTATTATTATTATTATTATTATTAGCGTCATCATTATTATTATTATCATTATTATTATCATTATTATTATTATTATTATTATGATTATTATGATTATTATGATTATTATGTGTAACATAACAAGAGTGTTATGCGTGTGTGTGTGTGTGTGTGTAGTTGGAAAAGTCGAACTCTCGTATGAAGCAGCTGAAGCGTCAGCTGGAGGAGGCTGAGGAGGAGGCCACTCGAGCCAACGCCTCACGGAGGAAACTGCAGAGAGAGTTGGACGACGCCACCGAGGCCAGCGAAGGTCTGAGTCGTGAAGTCCACACACTCAAGAACCGCCTCAGGTATTGGTTTATTTTATTTTATTTTATTTCTTTTTTACAAAGGAACAAATGAAAACAATGAGTAGAACAGGATTTCTTCGTTAATATAGTTTTCTTTCCAAAAACCTTTGACAGGTTAGTGTTGTAAGTTCATGGTTTGGTCCCAGTATCATATTTAATGTAAATATACTAAGAACAAATGTTTACACGGCTTTAATAGCAGTTAAACTCCACACTTTTGATCCTTGTATCTGTTTGACTGACAGTGTTTCTAATCACTGAGACGCCACTGTTTCATTAAAACGCTGCTTCTCATGTGATAAATGATTCTTATACTATGAGCTACATTTCCTCATGTATTGTAGCTGTTCACAGACGTCACTGCACTTTCTAATCCATTTACTCAACACTGGCATTTTTTAGTTTTTAAAATACATCAAATAAATTTGGAAAATTCAGGCACCAACACAATTGTCCAGTTAGTGTTAGTGGTGATTTTAGATATTCCTTCAAAATAATTATTGTTATAGGTAAGGGTGTGACGAGATCTTGTGTGATGAGATCTCACGACAGAATTTGACAACATTGGTCATCGTGTTAAAATTCTGTCTCATGAGATTTGTTATCCAGCAGCAGCCAGAATGACGTCAGAAAACACAGGTTTTATAACTGACGACGCCTGCGCCACCTTCACATGGTTTGTTTGGCAGCATTTTGGGTTCCTGGTAGAAATGATAAATGACAAGAGAGTGACTGATAAGACATGGACAATATGGACAATATAAGACATGGACAATATGGAGACACTGTATGTAAACAATGCCGTTTAGCGCGACTAATACGAGACATTTCCAGCAGCACCACAACTCAGTACTGACAAACACATTCACACCTCAACTTCCACAGTCAAGAGACACATATGATTTTGAAAAAAGGAGAAATTTATAATTTTATTTATTTTATTTTAACTTTTATACCAGTTTATTTTATTTTCAATTTGTAGAGCAGTGTTTCCTAACCCTGGTCCTGGAGGCACACTGTATGTTTTAGATGTTTCTCTCTCCAAACACACCTGATTCAAATAATCATCCAGCTGTGCAGAAGACTGATAATGACCATCAGGTGTGTTCAGAGAGGGTAACGTCTAACACATGCAGGACAGTGTGTCTCCAGGACCAGGGTTAGGAAACACTGTTGTAGAGGATGAAGTGACATCACTATTTTCAGTCTGTTTTGACAGAGAAGAACTTTTTGTTTTGCACATATTGTTTGAACTTGAAAAAAGGAGAAATATTTTATTTTATTTATTTTATTTTAACTTTAAAAAAAAATTATTTTAGTTTCAATTTGTAAAGGAAGAAGTTCATTAAAAGTTCATATAATTTTTTTATTTAGTTTTCTTAAAATCGTTTCATCTTGATACCATGAACCTAATCTCATGTTTCGTCTCGTGAGCTGAGTGTCTCGTCACACCCCTAGTTATTGGACATTTTTGGTATATCTGCAGTAAAGCTTGACTTCTTACATTAAACTTCTTACAAACAGTGGCAGATCTAGAAGGCTATTTTTAGACGGGCTTAAGTGAAGTCGGGGTGGGCAAGCCCCCCCGCGCACAACGAGACATGTATAACAACATAATAGCATTTCCGGAATTGAAACAGATTTTTCTTTTTTTTTTTTTAATAAACACAAATAATTAAATATACATAGTTATATCCATTGACATTTAAAAATAAATAACTATATTAAGGATATTGATCAACATTTCAGTTTGATGAGCCAATGAAAATCGGTTTCTGAGCTTGTGATTGGGTGGGCACAGCTGTCAATCAGGGTGGGCCCAACCCACCCAGGCCCACCCATAGATCCGCCCCTGGTTCCAAACTTTTTATTGCATATTTAAACAGGTGGCTCCTCCAGCTGCACATATATAATTATTACATCACTTTTCTAACTATGGCGTGTGTCCTGCAGGCGTGGCGGGCCCATCAGCTTCTCGTCTAGTCGCTCGGGCCGACGTCAGCTGCAGGTCGAGGGGACGTCCCTGGACCTGATGTCCGACGACGAGCTGGAAAACAAGGTCACTGACAACAACGCCAACGAGACACCTGCGCCGCAGCCGGAGTAGAGGAGCGCCAGCCTTAACCTCCACCTCCCGTCTACGCCTCCTCTTCAGCACAAGCTCACACCAGTGTTGTCTCGTACTAACATACGCAGCATGTCTCCTCCGACACCAGCACATGGACCTGCCCCTCCCACTCCACTTTAGGTTGTTAGACATATGCCTTGCCTTACCCTTCCTCATCTGCAGGGCTGAATAAAGGCATCTTTAGATTATTTCATCTGCTTGAACTGAACATAACTTTAATGCTTGAAATACAAACAAATGAAAACACCCCTGATCCATTCCTTCACACATATGCGGACACACCTGCTCCTTATGAGCAAACATACGTCATCATCATCATCATCATCACCCTCAGTTGGAACAGTATTTAATATTTCAAAGCTTTGTGACTGAAGCGAAACAAGCATCTGACTTTATATTTAATCCGTGGCTGTAGACATTATGGATCAGTTTAGTTCTGTTAGCTCAGCTCTAACTCAGTAGTATTTTTCCAGTCCTGTGCTAGGATTGTTTGCTTGCATATGAATATAGAAACATGACTATACGCAGCCTACAGTCACCGCTCGTCGTACCAGTATTGTTTGACATTAGGTCAGTGTTGACTTGTAAGTAGTGAGCGCTCACACTCATCCTCTCTTTGCTTTCTTCTTCTTATGTGCCTTCTTTACTCAGAGCCCATTTATGCTACATATCTTGTCCATATATTGGAACATGTCTACTTTCATGAAGTATTTTCATAAAATATTCATACATTTGCATAGATAATGAGATATTAGAGGAACTGATTTTCTTTGTATGTCCTCCTACAGCTTATATGATTCTTACGTCAAACCATGCGGGGTTCTTTGTAGATGGGTGCTATGACTTTTCTTATGGATAACTTTTATACTTTTTGAGTTATTAAGATTGAAATGGTAAAAAAAAAAACACTATCCAATAGACATCAACTGTATTTATATATCTGCCAATGTATACAGTCTCCATTCATATCTCAAACTGCTCAGTGTTGTACTTGACCGGCTGTACCCGTGCTCATCATGATGACATGTACAGTTTAGGACTTATATGCATTAAAGTCTATGGAGCCCATTTGACTGGAGTTGTGTTTTTAACTCACAGCACAAAACAGAACTCAACCAGGATGAAAATACTTTAGGACAGAAAATCATTAACCCTGTGGAAACAGTTGTGGCAGAAATGTACATACACAAAACAAATAAAATAAAAAAAATTATCCTGTTAAATCAACAAATAATATATATTTTTTCCTGCTTTTTTCATTAATCTCTTACACAACTTCAAAACAACCAAACAATTGTCAGCTTTCATTTCAACATTTATTACAAAAAGATGTGTATTGGGAAAAATTATTGAACTAATACATTATATATAATTAAGTAGACATATTTAACTCAATTATATTCAGGCCTAATAGCGGTTGGTTAAGATAAACCTCTTAGAGTCTTCTCATTGTCTTTTCATTAGTTTAATATCACAATCATAGTTTACAATCAGTTACGTTATTACAAAATATTTCAGCAATATTAAAGTTACATAGTCAGGACACTTAAAGTCCATGAGTGTCCATGACCTGAACGGCCACATGACACTGAGAGGGGGGGGGGCTCAGACACATAGACCTTCCTGTCAACCCCTCCTCTGTTGTCCTTTGTCAGCTCCTGAAGGGTCGGGTCTAACCCTAACCCAGTGGAAATGTATTTATTGAGCCTTTATTCATATATATATTTATTGTGCCTCGCTCAAATTTAACCCTTTAACTCCTGAGAAGTAAAAAAAATAATAAAATAAGCAACAAAATAAACAAAAACTGCCAAAATGATCAGTAAAATGAACAAAAATGTATATTAAACTAACAAAATAATATGTAACATGAACAAAGTAAGACACAAACAGAACACAATTGAAGAAAAATAATAAAATAAAAAAACAAAATGTATGCAATTATACAATTGCATGTTATCAAACTGGTTCAAGAACAGCATTTAATTTATTTTATTAAGAAACCCGGGTGAATTTGAATGGAAGTTTAAAGGGTTAATTATTTTAGCTGTGTTCTTATTTTTTCATTTATGTATTTATTCATTAATTTATTGTTGCAAGGAAGTCGTCACATGATGTCCCCACCAATGTCAGCATCATAATTCCTCCAGTATAATGGAAAGTAAATAAGATTGAACATGAATCTTTTGTTGTGGTTTCTAAGGAAACTAAAAGAATGTTTTTATGCAACAGTTGAACAGGTAAATCAAACTTCCTTGGTCTCTTCTCACTGACACTTTAATAGTTTTGCACCTGAGGCCAAAACAAAAGGACTTTCTCTTGTGTTTTTTTTTTTTCTGTGACCAAAACACGCGGTGCAGTGAGTACACGTCGTGGGTTCTGTTAGAGGAGATAATGTGTCTGTAATGCGCAGAGTTGTGGAAACAACTAATGTAATCCTTCATCATGTGACTCATAGTAATAATCACTCTATAATGAAAAGAGACGTGTAGTGGGAGAGACACGGACACACGAAGACGAGGGACAGCCTGAAGGACACGTCCACAAAACCCACCCTCCTCCACAGGTAAGCGTGGAAATGTCACGACAGTCATCACCTTTGACAGTGACCTCTGGGTGTTCATTAACTTTGAACCATTTTAAATAAGAAGAATCAGACAGAAATGTGTCAAGATTCAAACACGCGCCAATGATTCACTTAACAAAAAAACAGTTAATGTGATGCGTTCAATGTCATCATTATGTTTCATGTGTTTCCATTGTTATGTGAGCTCCCTTTTATGGGGGAAAGTTACTATTAATAACCCGGAGGTGATGTTTGAGTGGAAATAATTTGTTATTAGATGCTTTTTATGGAGCAAAGTAAAAGGCTATTAATGGATACAGTTAATTACAGGGTCCAGTTAAACACTAGACACAGATTTGACCTTCATCCTAGAATATTGAAATGCAAATTGGCTGATGAATCAGAGCCTGGGGAGTCGTCCTATAAATACAGACACGCACCATCATCCTGTTGTCCACGCAGGGCCCGACGGCGGAGTGGTGTGACACAAGAGCGTTCCTCTGTTTTCCCATTGGAGAGTGAAAAGCCATATGATGTCTGTTGTGGGCGCACAACCTTTCATCAAACCAATGCAGTCGCCTTCAGTTTCGCCCATTCAGAGGAGACACACACTCCCAGCGAGTGAAGTCCGGCCACTCAACACTCAGGATGCCATCAGCGTGTTTGAGATCGAACGGGAGGGTAAGTCACGCATCTTACCTGGTGCGTAAAAGGATCCGGTTTGGCAGATTAGTTTGGAGGTTTACATTTAATGTCATTTAATCAGATTATCATTGTCTTTATTTGTTGGAAATAGAGCATCATAAATCTGCTTTCGGGGATGGGGGGTATTTCATGAGCTGGTGCGTTTTACCTGTGCGTAAAAGTCAGATGGAGCAGCTTTTACGCACGGACTGATCTCATTCTGTATCCGCTTCTGTGTTCCAGCGTTTATCTCCGTTTCCGGAGAATGTCCACTCCACCTGGATGAGGTGCGTCATTTCCTCACACTGTGTCCAGAACTGTCCATGGGCTGGTTTGAAGAGGGTCGGCTGGTGGCTTTTATTATCGGCTCTCTGTGGGACCAGGACCGACTGACCACGGTGAGACAAACAGCGTGACGTGTGTGAAACAAACAAAAGTCAGTGTAATCTTTAACATAGACACCCAGGTGTACTTTTGTGTCACTTCCCGAATTATATTGTCCATTTATCTAACTTTTCTTAATTGATTTATCACCATATATTACAATAACATCCTCTGTATTTTGCATTTTTCCAGTGAAAATCCAATATTTTCTTGAATTTAATACATTGATCATGTAGCTATCCATAAGAACTCAGATTAAAGATGAGGGTTATTATATTTTTAAAAAGCATAAAACAGGAGGAAAAAATTTCTTTTCAGCAAAGGTATCAATAAGTGAATATACAAACACGTGTTGTAGAAGATGACACTGTCTCTGATGACCATGAAGAGATGACACACTGTATTTTACCTGAATTATTTAATAGGTTGAATTAATTTATCATGTTATTTATTTATGTATTTAGCAAAGCGGCTTATAGGAGAAAGTGAGTATTCAAGCTCTGAAAGAATAACATGCAAGAATCTATTAAAAACACAGGAAAAACTGCAGTACAATTAAAGTGATCAAATAAAATAATAATAATAATAATAATAATAATAATAATAATAATAATAATAATAATAATAATAATAATAATAATAATAATAATAATAATAATAATAATAATAATGCAAACACTTGTGCAAGTAAAACAGATAAAAGTACAAAATAAAATGATTAAAAATAGAATATAAATAAATCAACGGACAGTGTGAGGACGGGGGGTGTCCTCTCAGAGCTTCCTGCAGATGGACAGACCTCCTCCTTTGTTTTTAATATTTGATCATGTTGTTAAATCACTAGATGCTTTGTGTTGGCACTGGTTATTTTTGGGTCTTTATGAGTTAAATATATATATATATATTTTTTTTTTCTTCTGCTCCAGGAGGCTCTGACTCTGCACAAACCCTGTGGCTCCACTGTCCACATCCATGTCCTGGCTGTGCACCGCACCTTCAGGCAGCAGGGTAAAGGTCCCATCCTGATGTGGCGCTACCTGCAGTACCTCCGCTGTTTGCCCAATGTGCGCAGGGCGGTGCTCATGTGCGAAGACTTCCTCATCCCCTTTTACCGCAAGTCCGGCTTTAAAGTGCTGGGCCGCTGCGGCATTACGGTGGCCAACCTGACCTTCACAGAGATGTGGTACCCCATCAGCGGACATGCGTACATGAGGCGGAACAGCGAGGCCATCCGCTTCCCTCAGCATCCATTGACTCTGCCTCTTCCAAAAACGGACGAGCACGTTGACGTATGACATGGAGCTGATTTTTTTTTCCCTATTTTTTTCCCCCTGTTTTTGTTCCTGTCTAAAAGTCATGATCAGTTTGTGAAATACTGTGATTGTACAATAATAAAAAACAAAACAGAATGTACTCCACTGTGCTGGATGTATCACATGCGTCCTGTATGTTTTACGCACTTTCTACTGGTTTGTGTTGCGTTCACGGTCCACGTCTGTGTCTGTAAAGCTGTTACATGCTTAGCACCTTTCTGGCTTCCTACAACTGTGGACTGACGTCAGCGTGGGGCTTGAGCCGCTCCTGCAGCTCCTATTAGTGGGTTTAGCTATTGTAAAGGCTGGAGGATTTAGAAGAGTTATCTACTGCTGTGTGGAGTTCGTCTGCAGGTTCACTGACCTTGCTTAAACCAGCAGGTTAGTTTTAGTTTGTGGAAGAAGACTTTTCTAACAATCATGTCTTTCTTGCAGAATCACAGGTTTAATCAAATGTTTTATACAGGGTTTTTTTTAAGATGAAAAATGGAAAAAAGGTGTTTTAATTTGTCTTTTTTTTTTTACCATTTTTTATCAGAATGTAACATCAGTTCAACAGTGTTGTCTGGACATAATAAAATCATTCAACAGATTTGCACATGGTTCTCAGATACATGGTCTTTGTTGGAATCTTAACTATATCTGCACTGGAGACACAGATCAGCCAGTGGATCCTTCGGTGCAACTTTAATCCATGACACAGTCACCGACTCCTGTCTAATCCACTGACGTGCCAGGGTGGACTGCCACTGCTCTGAAGGACAGCCATGGCACACTTGTTCCAACTCTAAGTCACTTAGGGGTCACCTCTTAAATAAGCCCTCGATCCATGCAGGGTCTGATACAAATATTCACTATATAGTACTTATATTTACTCTTTATATTCACTATTTAGTACTTATATTTACTCTTTATATTCACTATATAGTACTTATATTTACTGTTTATATTCACTATATAGTACTTATATTTACTCTTTATATTCACTATTTAGTACTTATATTTACTCTTTATATTCACTATATAGTACTTATATTTACTGTTTATATTCACTATATAGTACTTATATTTACTCTTTATATTCACTATTTAGTACTTATATTTACTGTTTATATTCACTATATAGTGCTTATATTTACTGTTTATATTCACTATATAGTACTTATATTTACTGTTTATATTCACTATTTAGTACTTATATTTACTGTTTATATTCACTATATAGTACTTATATTTACTGTTTATATTCACTATTTAGTACTTATATTTATTGTTTATATTCACTATTTAGTACTTATATTTACTGTTTATATTCACTATATAGTACTTATATTTACTGTTTATATTCACTATTTAGTACTTATATTTACTGTTTATATTCACTATTTAGTACTTATATTTACTGTTTATATTCACTATTTAGTACTTATATTTGCTGTATATATTCACTATTTAGTACTTATATTTGCTGTATATATTCACTATTTAGTACTTATATTCACTATTTAGTACTTTTGTTTACTGTATATACACTGTAGATTTTGCAGTGTTAATTTGGAGACAATGGGACCAAATACACTCTAGAAGAAGTTAAATAAACTCTCTAAGTGTTGATTTAACACTGCAAAATTTACTGTGTATTCACTATTTAGTACTTATATTACTTATACTTATATTATATTAGTATTTATATTCAATGTTTATATTCACTACTTAGTATTAATATTCACTGTTTAGTATTTATATTCACTCTTTCTTATTTATATTCAATGGTTTATTCACTGTTTAGTATTTATCAATCAATCAATGAATCAAATTTTACTACTTAGTAAAATGTAGGAAGTAAACCCCCATAGACAACCTGACACAGACCGTGGATGCATGTTGTGTTATCATTTTTGAATTAAATTTCAACTCATTCGTCTGCTCATCTGTCAAACTCATGTTGTGCAGGTACTCTCTTACCAAATAGTTTTTCTACTAGACAACATCACCAGTAACTCATTATTTGACTCTTGTAAACATCAAAAGCCTCGTAGGCTTCGGATTTTGATCCAAGAATGAAAATTATTGCCCGTTGATCAACATGATCAACAGGTACCGCCATATTGGATTCTGTTACTTACGTCCCAATTCCATCTATGACCTAGTGTCGACCATCTCCAGCCTCTTTGACTTGGTCCTCTACCAACACAACTAGGGGGGGGGGTATCACAATAACTATGGGTTTCTGCACTGGTACTATTACTTTATCCACCAGTGGAATCATCTGATAAATCAAACTCTTGCCAAACGCGGTCAGAAGAAAAACGAACACATCATTTCCATGAACAAATGCTTCCAAAGTCGTCCTATAATAATAATAATAATAATAATAATAATAATAATAATAATAATAATAATAAGAATAATAATAATAATAATAATAATAATAATAATAATAATAATAATAATAATAATAATAATAATAATAATAATAATAATAATAATACATTTTATTTATATAGTGCTTTTCATGCCACTCAAAGACACTTTACATGCAGTAAAAACAGAACAACAATAACAACAACAACAATAAAAACAAACAATAGAAAACACAGCAATCACAAATTAAAGCAGACAGAATAAAAACTAATAAAAACTTTTTAAAAGGGATTTAAAAGTGTTGAGGTCGGAACAGTGACGGATGGTTGAGGGGTGTGAGTCCCCCCATGTGGTAGAGTCAACAAAACACTGGAACTACCCTCAGATATCTAACACACACGTTGCCATTGTTGTGTATCTGAAAAGACTACACTGCCGTAGCTCCTGCCTTACGTCACACCAGTCACTACGCAGATGGGTAGTCCCACCCTGTGACACTGATTGGCTCCTTTGTTTTGAAGTAGATTTGATCCTAGTGCTCCGATGGTTGTGTGAGCGTAGCGTAGCATAGCATAGCGTAGCATAGCGTAGCGTAACACAGCCAGATGAAGTTAGGTTAACTTAGACCGTATTTGGTAGCAAATTAGACTTTCTGCCACTATGGGGCATTGAGCGCGGCTAGGCTAACGTTATGAGTTCAATGGTGTTAAATTAACACTGAGGTATTTGCTGTGTATTTATATTCAGTGTTGATGAGGGACTTTCAGATGCAAACTGGCTGTTGAATGTGGAAATATGGACACAGACCATGGACGTCACACTAGAGGTTTTTGTGAGAAAGTGTGACTCATACTAAGGACTAGTCTGATAGAAGTACATAAAAATATGGCTGATATGAGTTTAATAGGTGATAAAATATGTGATATAATGTGTTGCCTGCGACTCAATGAGCAAACATAACTCACAGCTTAAGTATCTGCAGGGTTTTGGACAAAATATTTGACATTTTCAGACCAAAGACCTCATGTCAGACCCATCATCTACTCAAACTACTTTTGTTTTTTATGTATGACGTCTGAAAATGCAGTTTAACCTCAACCTTATAATGCATTTATGGCTTAAGAACTTATGGCTAATATGTCATAATTTCCTCAAAATTAAAAGAAAGAAAAGTTAAGTAAATAAGTAAAAAAATTTTATTTAGATAACACCTTTCACAATGTCCTTTACAGTATAAAACAATTAGAATACCGTTTAAAATACAGTTAAAGTGCAATAAATATATAGTCAGTTTGTAGCAGACCTGTGGAAACCTATTCTACGATGACCCTCGAGTTGTTGTATGATACAATAAAGAACAACAATAAATGAACCCTGTCATCATCAGCGTCTGGTCTAATGACAGCAGTTATCATTGCAGCCTTTTAATATTAAATAACTTTCATACATACAATTACTGTATCAAATTAGTTGTTGAATTCATTGACACTGATTGAAGATAGTCCTGCCTGGACTTGGATCATTGGGTTTAGAAAAGTAAACTGTAATAAATGTGATTAGGTTGAATTAATACATAATAAATATGTAAATATAACATTTATTAAATAAAACAGAGCAAAGGTAGTTTTGACTAATACTAAATTAAACACATTCAAATCACTTATTAATACAAAATAATGTGACTATAAAACAATAGCACGTCTATAAAAAAAAAGATAATAGCAATAAAAAAAATTACTTGTGTTGTTATTTTCATGGATTTTATTCATTATATTTTTCATTGACAGTTAATTATACATGTCTGTAAAACTAGTACCAGTGGCTGGTGTCACTTTGTTGATCTTTTTAATAACTGTTGTGGATTTTCATCATGGATCAAGGCTTTCATCACACCAGAATTTGAGTAGGAAAAGGTTGAGTTTATTTTTGACATGTTGTATCTCTTTATAGTCCATCCTTAGTTATCAGTTCCCCTAAAACCTGCTCCAACCAGTTCCTTGACGTCATCCATCACAAGAACAAAACATTCACTGCACTTATCTTTAGTACAAACTTATCTCCAGCTGTAGACCCACTGTGTCACACATAGTATGTTTAATATATATATATATATATTTCCTTCATAACATATGGTAATAAACTTTTAGTTATTGTGTTCTCAGGCAGAAATATATAACATAGAAATACCAATTTTTTGCTTCAAACTCAAAACAGGAAATGTCCTGATGACCAAAACCTACTTCCACTGTGTTTACCTTTGACCTGATCTTGTGCCTTTTTCATGTTTTTTTGTTTAGTGTTTGTGTCTTGTTATATAGGATTCAACATTTACACCCCCCCCCCCCTTCTCTTTCTATTTCAAATGATAAAATATATCATATTTTATCCTATAATTTGTATTCTGGTAATTGTTGACAGAATAACCACACCTCTGTTGCCCAGTTTGGATCCTGAACCAATAAAAAAATAGAGGGTTAATAAATGAAGTATTTATGTTTGTTTCCTGCCATGAAAAATAATTAAATGTTGTGTTACTAATCTCTTTTTATCTTTATTAAATGAAAACTCTAAATACTAGAAAAAGGTTAAAGTATCAGTATCTGCTCTCATTTATTTCTTACATTCCTTAATCATTGAACATATTGACATTAATATAGATGTATGAGGCCACTTTTTTTCCTGCAGAAACATATGTGTGTTCATTTAAAAATACCTTGCAGCATGATGACTTTCATGCTGCTGCAGCTAGCTGGCATCTCTACACACTGGAAGGCCACGCTTTTTTTTTTCTGGCCAGTGAGAAGCAAAACACACAGCTTCATTTAGGTTTATGCAGATACAGATTTGTCAGGAAACATCTTCTGAATATGTGTCAGTGCTTGAATAAAGATGTACAGTATGTGATGTTTATTATATAACTCTGGCAAAAAAAAAAGGCCACTGCAAAATGATCACTTTCTCTTATTTTACCATTTATATGTATGTGTTGGAGTAAAATAAATATTTTTGTTTTATTCTCTAAACTACCTACAACATGTTTCCCAAATTCCAAATAAAATAGGATTATATAGAGAACATGACACGTGTGGTTAAGGGCGGCATGGTGGTGCCTCACCGACAGAAGGTCCCTGGTTCGAATCCCATACCAGACCTTTCTGTGTCTGTGTGGGTTTTCTCCAGTTTCCTCCCACCATCCAAACACATGCACTGATAGGTTAACTGGTTAATCTAAATTGTCCATAGGTGTGAATGTGAGAGTGATTGTTTGTCTATATATGTTCTAGAGTTAAGATCGGCCCTAAAAAATCCAGGCCCATGGGTATTAAAGCCTGACTCAATTAAGTTGATTTTCAGGCCTGAGCCCAAAGCAAACCTGAAATTTAATATTTTATTTGTGAGGAGGAGGAGGGGTGATTTATTATAACAAATTAAAACCTGTCTTTTGTAATGAAATCTAGAGTAATTCAACATAATATATAAATAAACAAGGTTGATAAAATACAACAAATACAGCTGTTTAAACACCTGCTCAGCGTCCAGGTGTCAGTCTTTTTGCTCTCGTACTAAAACAAAACACCACATTAACTACAGTCAGTGAAGGCAACGCACGTTTCTGTAGCATTTTCAACAACTGATTTGAAGCTTTTGCACACATCACTCTTACCGGTGCGTGTCTGCCTTTTCAGTTCCCATGTCTTTAGTTTATCCTTGACTTCTTGTGCTGCTTAATATCGGGACCAGGTCAAAATAGATGTGGATTATGGAGGGTTAGATTATTAAGAGGGGGGCGTTCACATATGCAGAACATGCTCTAGTAATTACCTTACAGTGCATTCTCTGTTTTATCCAAATTATTTATTTTCCTTAGTTCAGTATCCACACATTGTTTTAGTATAAATTTTTATAAACATATATTTATTAAAAATAACCTGACCCGAATGTAATGATTGACATTTTAGGCTAAGATCTTACGTCTAATATGTTCAGCCCTGAGATGAACTGCAGACTCATACAGGGTCTGCACCCATTGTAGTTGGATTAGGCCCCCAGTGACCCCCGTGACCCTAGTGAGGATAAAGTGGGTTCAGATGATGAGGTGAGACACATGGTTAAAATAAGCCAAAAAAATGAAGGTGTTTTCAGACCTCAAATAATACAAAGAAAACCAGTTCAAAACAATATTAATACTACGACCTTAGGAAAGGTTCATAAATCAATAATTGGTGGAATAACTTTAGCTTTTGAATGTCTTGCTTCTTCTCCTCCTTTGCTTGTGAATGACTTTAAGCAGCTCCTGGAATAGAAATTAAAAATGCTCAGTAATGTTTGATGTCTTGTGACCATCCATGTTCCTCCAGAAGTTTTCACAGTGGGTTCAGGTCTACAGACTGGACTGAACCCGACAGGGTCTGCATCTGATGGTCTGTCATCTACACCTTTATTAACCTACATGAGTCCAGGAGAATTGTCCTGATAGAAAAACCAGTGCAACTCATAGTTTGGGGACATTGTCAGAGCAGAAGTCCAGTAGTTTTTAATAGGTATTTTTGGATTCCATTTACTTTTACAGTCCCAATAACACTGTTTTAGAAGGTTGTAAGACGATAGTAATGGACACAATAGTGGTGTCTATACTTCTACTTCTGAAATAAAACATGGATCATATATTTCCAGTAGTGGCTGTCACGGGGGGGCTGTGGCTCAGTTGGTAGAGCGGGTCATCCCATGATCGAAGGGTCCTGGTGTTCTGTTAGAATGGACATCCTGTCACATTGGGCTACAAGTGCTTCTGAGCATGTACATGACCACCAAGTGTTTTTACAGAGAAAAAGCCCATCAATTCCAGCATCCTCAGCCAGATGTGCAATTGACTTGGACACTGGACATAAGTAATACTTTGAAAGTATGTTTATTTTATCGTGCCTTTGACCAGTAAGCATAAAAACAATCACATGTATGCAGAGATGTATAGTAACGAAGTACAACTACTTAAGTACTGTACTTAAGTAGAGAAATGCAGTATCTGTACTTTTTGGGAGTATAATTTTTTTCGCCTAATTCCACTTCTACTGCACTACATTTAAAAAAAAAAATTAATACTTTTACTCCGATACATTTTTTATGTGCTGAATCGTTACTCGTTACTCTTATTAAAATAGTTCAGAAGCATACCAAACCCATATCATATCAATGCCACAGTGATAAATGACTCTGTCACCTGGTTTGATGATAGTGTCTCATCATTGGACGAGTCAGCGATCAAACACTACATAATAAAACTGCACGCTCTAATCCACCTTTTGGTTCAGAGACAAACCTGAGTAAGTTAACCTGGAGGCAGTGGTCAACCTGCCGATGGAAGAACCCTTTGGCATTGTGGGAAGGATGCTTCTGGACTGTTCTATTGTAAGGTTGACCATTAGGCTTGACTTGCCCAGGTTTGTCACTTGGTCATATTGTTGGAATACTCTGGCCTTTGAAAGTTGTAGTTTTTTCATGAACACTTGTAAGTGAACTGGTATGTACTTGTACTACTGCTGCCTCAGCTGAAGTTGTACCTTTCATATTAAATATATAAATGTGTTCAAACTTGTGACTGCCTTCATTTAGTATAGGCCTACACAGTACTTTTACATTTTACTTTTACTTTCAGTACTTAAGTAGTATTTTTTTCATTACTTCTACTTGTAATTTTACTTCTACTTTTACTTTCAGTACTTGAGTAGAACTTTTTTTACATACTTCTACTTGCAATACTTAAGTACAATTTTCTTTGGATACTTTAGTACTTTCACTTGAGTATGATGCTTGAAGAACACTTCAACTTTTACTCAAGTCAGTTTTTTGATGTAGTACTTGTACTTCTACTCCACTCCTCTAGTCCAGTACTTTATACATCTCTGCATGTACGATAGATTTGATATTGACATTAGTAAGTTTTCAATAAGTAAGTTTTCTATGATATAAACGTCATGCACATGAGTTGCCTGGGTGTGATTGTTCACGTTAGTTCAACAGACACAATAGTTTACCTTTTGAGTGACTAAATCTAAATACAATATTAGAAAAATACAATATTTTTAAAAAGAGTACCTATAATGAGAGCCTTATATGATATAAATAGTTACGTTTCCAAATGCAAGTAACATATTTTGACAGAATAATGTGAATTTGTAGATATTATTGTCAGTTTTGGCTGCTGGTAGCTCACTTTGACAGAACACCGGCTCTGGTTGTCCACATGTTGAAGTGTCCTTGAGCAAGACACTGAACCCTGACATGGAGCCAATTCCAATTCCTCTCTTGACCCTCAATCAGTAGCCGTCAAAACTATGTGTTAAGGGCTATTTTTGAAATGGGACACCCCTTAAATGTTGGCCCTGAAATTAATCAGGGCTCGCGTTGTCTCTGTAGTCCCTGAAATGAAACACAACTGTATTATTATTATTTTAATATTTGCACTGTTAACTCTGCCTGTTTAATCATAAGCCACAAACACAGCTATCATCCACTGGTCCATCAGGTCCACATTTTTGAAATTGTTGTTGACTATCTGTAAGTTATTCCTTCAGTTAAAGCTATTAAACAAATAATCTGTATAAATAACACAAACATATTCAGCTGTCACCACATACCACGGCTCAATGAAAGCTAAACACCAGCTATAACTATCATTAGCTAACTCTGTGGCGACGGGACATGACATTAACCTGGTCATTTTATAATATTATCTGCACAAGCATGTTATATAGGCTGTTATCTGGATAAAACAACTACATTACCACCGTGAAAAATGACCATTTTTGTAATGTTAGCTAACTTAACTGATAGCTAGCCGCTATTGACAAAAGATCGTAAAATAAAAAATACATGTTATGCAACAATGAGGAACATGATCCATAAAATAGACCTAAACTAAGATAATACAGTGGCTTTCCTAATTTTTATATCTCCATTAACAAAGAAAATATTGCATTATGGGTAACCCTTGCCCCCAAGGGTGGTGTCAGAGAATCTCAAATTTGCCCCTCAACTTAACTGTTCTTAGAATTGGGACAACACTTACACTTTGCGGGAGCAAGCATTTTGAGATTGAGGGTTAATGGAGGAATTACAATTGGTCCTTAGTCTCCCAGTAGGACTGACAGAACCTTAGAAAGCTACTGGTGTATGAGTGTGTGTGAATGGGTGAATGTGAGGCTAATGTTAAGTGTTTTGAGCAACATGAAGGTGGAAAAGAACTATATAAGTGCAGAACATTTACCATTTTACCATATTAGAATAAGGTGTGTTTGTGTTGGAATTCAACAAACAGAAATGGAACGGCTGTCGTACATAAACAACCTGCAGTAGTATTTTAATTTGTTTTACCACAGCTGTATATGTTGTTTGTTTGATACAGGCACAGTAACTTTTTAATCAAAGAAAATTGTCACCACTGCTGAAAAAAAAAACAACACAAAAGACATGATGTGACCACCACCACCATGTGATTACTGGGCGTGTACAGTTTTTAATGATTCCCTTCAATAGAAAAGGGTGAATTAGAGAAGAAATAAAAGCGTAAATGCACACTGTTGAGGTTGACATCATCAACAGTGTGGTCTGGTATTATGACAAAGATAATGCAGTAAAAACAAAGAGGAGCAGCCAATTATGTCCACCACTCAGCCAGCCATTTATTCTACTGTATGTGATGCATTTACTGTCATTTATTTAACAGGCTTTCAGTGTGGAAGGCAGTGATTACACTTCCACTCTGTAGCATCCTGTCATTGCTTAACTTACTCTGGTAATAGTACCGACTGGAGTAAAAACAAACAAACAAACAACCAAAAAACAGAACAAACAAACAAAAAAGCACAAAACAATGACCCCAATACCAACAAAAATAGTGTGTGATTGCCAACTAATAGATCTGATTCAGTTTCTTCTTCATGTTTAAATAATTATTAATCATTTATTTATTTATTATATTCTTTTCATTTACTTTTACAGTCCCAATAACACTGTTTTAGAAGGTTGTAAGACGATAGTAATGGACACAATAGTGGTGTCTATACTTCTACTTCTGAAATAAAACATGGATCATATATTTCCAGTAGTGGCTGTCACGGGGGGCTGTGGCTCAGTTGGTAGAGCGGGTCGTCCCATGATCGAAGGGTCCTGGTGTTCTGTTAGAATGGACATCCTGTCACATTGGGCTACAAGTGCTTCTGAGCATGTACATGACCACCAAGTGTTTTTACAGAGAAAAAGCCCATCAATTCCGGCATCCTCAGCCAGATGTGCAATTGACTTGGACACTGGACATAAGTAATACTTTGAAAGTATGTTTATTTTATCGTGCCTTTGACCAGTAAGCATAAAAACAATCACATGTATGCAGAGATGTATAGTAACGAAGTACAACTACTTAAGTACTGTACTTAAGTAGAGAAATGCAGTATCTGTACTTTTTGGGAGTATAATTTTTTTCGCCTAATTCCACTTCTACTGCACTACATTTTAAAAAAAAAATCAATACTTTTACTCCGATACATTTTTTATGTGCTGAATCGTTACTCGTTACTCTTATTAAAATAGTTCAGAAGCATACCAAACCCATATCATATCAATGCCAGAGCGATAAATGACTCTGTCACCTGGTTTGATGATAGTGTCTCATCATTGGACGAGTCAGCGATCAAACATTCTTTTCTTTTTGTAATTACTTTTTATTTTATTTTTGCCCAGTTCTTGTTCTGGTTATTGTTGTTTTTCATGGTCGATATTGTTTGCAATGTTGATATTCTCTTGTTAGAAGTTTTTTTTTTTTTTAGCTTTTGTCCCCTGCACCCCCCCCCCCCCCCCCCCCCCCCACACACACACACACACACCACCACCTTTTTTCCCTCTCTATCTTTCACCCCAGCATCAAATTGTGTTTTAATCCTTTAAACTTCCACTCAATTTCACCTAAATTTCTTAAGATAAGATAAGATAAGATAAGATAAGATAAGATAAGATAAGATAAGATAAGATAAGATAAGATAAGATAAGATAAGATAAGATAAGATAAGATAAGATAAGATAAGATAAGATAAGATAAGATAAGATTATATTAAAAAACCTATCAATTCCTATGCACATTATATACACTATTTTCACTATATACACTATTACACTATTCACATGGGATTAATTAGTTGCACTGTTTATTACTGTTAATTGTACATTATTGTAGGTGTTAATAAAGTGAATTGAAAGCTGTTCTTGAACCATTTTGATAACATGCAATTGATGTTTGCTTCTATTATAAATTAAAATATTAACATGAAAACAAGGATATTGGAGGCGGGTCCTGTTAAATTATGCAATAGATAAAACATTTGTGTGTATTTATTGATGTTTTGATGTGTTTTGGACTATATATGGACAATTTTTTGGTTTGTTTTAATGTTTTTTTTTTTACTATAACTAGAATATGGTTCCTCTGTGGATAATTATGAGACATAAATGTTCAGATCTGCTGTTTGTCATTTGTATTTTAAATAAATGAGAGATTGTACCTGCTGTGGCTTTACATTTTGCGATGTGTGAGAATGTGTGACACTTGGGACAGCTTTGAGTAGTTTGCTAAATATTTTCGAGTGACCACTTCTGGTCTATATGTGGACCATTGGAAATTCAAAGAGTTAATATTAGAACCCATAATAAAGTCAGCATTTAAAAAAGGAAAAAATAATAATTCATGCCCCAATGATGAGATGAAATAAAGTAGCAATTCTGACATGCAAGAAAACAAAAGAAAATAAACAACAACACACTTGAAGGTGCTGCAGTTGTCTCAGCATCAGGTTAATTAACCACTTGAAGACATGACTCAACTGACACTGAACATCCTCTACCCCCCCACCTCACCCTCACCCCCACTCAGACACAGACTGGGGCCAGTTCAGCCTCCAGACAGGCTCATGTGCTGTAATCCCACAAAGTCCTTCAGTCACAGCGTAATCTACCGGGTACAGAGACTGAGCACGCTCAGTGTAACCTCCACCAGTGGGCTCAGTGGGGTCTGTCACACTGTCCTTCTGAAGTATGTACGACATCCACAGGTGGACGCTGGGACACAATCCTCAGATGTTTCCACGTATGCGATTGTGACAATGTGATTGAACTATTGATAATATTAACAATCATCATTATTGATATTATTGTTATCATTTTTATTCTAATCATTATAAACAATTATTTATTACATTTCCCTTTGGAGATTATTAAAGTCTATCTGATATTCATTAATAAATATAGATAGAAATATTAGGACTGTCAAATGATTAAAATGTTTAATCAGATAGGTAGGTAGGTAGCTAGATAGATAGATAGATAGATAGATAGATAGATAGATAGATAGATAGATAGATAGATAGATAGATAGATAGATAGATAGATAGATAGATAGATAGATAGATAGATAGATAGATAGATAGATAGATAGATAGATAGATAGATAGATAGATAGATAGATAGATAGATAGATAGATAGATAGATAGATAGATAGATAGATAGATAGATAGGGTCACACCCATAAACAACAACAATTTAACATTTAAAAAATCTGATCAATCATGATGATGACCACATTAATGTGTTCATTTTGACAGGCCTAATAAATATAAATATAAATGTAAACACATATACAGATAGACTTTCTATCTGTTCTTTCATGTGTATTTCATTTTGACAGTGAATGTAACTTAGCTCTTTTGTTTGTTTGTTTTCCACAGAACTCGTCAGTTTGAGGAAACACAGTCAGTAGATGATTCACCCACAGGTATTTTAAACTTAAATTATCTGGCAGAAATAAATCCAGTAAAATCAAAATGATATGTATGTGTGCGACTTTACATTTGATGTCATTTTATGTATTTACTACCAGCTGAAATTGGGATCAGATGACATTGTGTTATTTTTGTTTATGATTGCCACTGTTGACCAAGACACATTTCTCTGCTGCAACAATAAAGAATATTTAAACCTTAATGTCATTCTTTATAGAGTAGTACAGAGTAGTACACACTGAGTCAGTGGTGTATTTGTGTTCTTTTGAGTCAGAGCAGTGGATTGTCATCTTCAGTGTCTTCAGTGTGTGGACAAACACACACTGGACACACATCCTGAACATGTGGACTCATCAGATTGTCCTTGCTAACATCAACACACTAGTGCTTGTATGAGTCATATTTAATCTCTCTCCTTAATCCATCATTCACAAGCGTATGAGTCACAGGGTTTATAAGCACTGTGGAGTGAGTCTGGATGTTTTCTGTCAAATGAAGTTTCCATATTAATGCTTTTGTAAATGTGTTACTGCAGAATTATGTGGCCAAGAAATAGTCAGTGTCACCAGCAGGTCAAGTTTCAGAATGGAACTGGTCTACAGTGACATTAATAATCAAAACTAAATCATCAGTACTGTCTGCATGTTTTATACTGAGAGTTTATTACCACACCCCCTGAAGTGTATTGTATTGTCAGCAGCTTTACACAACAACTACTACATCAATTTTTATGAAATTTTCATGAAATGTGCAAGGTCATCCAGAATGAATCTCATTAAATGTTGATGAATGTAGGTTAACGGTCACTGTAACAGTCACCAAAAATGTGTTTTTACAACGGTAAGAATGATGAGACCAGAGACAAACAAGACCCACATGCAAGACTCTCAAACTAGAATACGTTTTTAGAGCTGTCATTCCATCATTATTTCATTAATATTACTGTGTTCTCCATTGTTATTGAATACATAGTGTGTTGGTTCTATGTAAAAAAAAAAATCAGGATTGTTTTGTTTCCAGCTGTTTTTGCACGGTAGAAAAATGACTTGAGGTCAAACAGCAGAGTTTAGATGTACTTCCTCATACATGTCCATGACATGGTGACGAGGCGTCTCTGATTGGCTCAGAATGTGTGAAGGAACACTCCCCCCTCCACTCTTGCTTTCCGTATGTGTTTACCTTTACTAGAGTAGCATCCAACTAGGTTTCATGATGTCGCTTGTTCTGAAAACGTGCAGGGAAAAAAAACAAGGCTTTATTTCCACAGAGCACATGAACCAGTTTGATCCGCCACTTTTTCCAGTTTGTGGAGCAGCTAATGTGGTGCCATCTTGTCTTGTAGATGCTAATGCTACTTCAGATTCGCTGCAATGGGGGATGGGTTTAACCCCATGTGGGTGATGTTAAAGTCCATCTCATGTCAGATGGACCAGCTTTTTCGTGGTCCCTCATTCCTCTTGTTTTGTGTGAATGCAGTATGCAGCCAGTGGAGGTGATGAACCACTGTCAACGAAGCATGTGTTGGTAAGTCTGGGTGACCCAACAGATCCCAAAAGGAGCGTGGAAAAGTGGTTTCCAGCAGAATGACACCTTTAACAGTTTTATTGAAAAACAAAAAAAAGGTAAAAAATGTATTCTGGTTTGAGAGTCTTGCATGTGGGTCCTGTTTGGCTCTGGTCTCGGATCAGAACAAATTTGCCATTAGACAAAGAAACAGTAGGATCTTATATAGAGCACTAAACAGGTGAGACACATTGGGATTAATTAATGGATGGAAAAGTAGGTAGGAAGGAAGTAGGTGAAGGGTGAACACAAACCCACGTCAAAGTAAAAGCCCAGACAGTCACAAAGACAGAAATAACAGGAAGACAAACAGAAAACCACAAAACAAGTCAAAAAAGTCCAGACTGTTACAAAGAAATAAGGCAAATCAGGTCAAATATGTGCAAGGGGGGGCGGGGTTTGTTGTTCCAGGCACCACTTGTTTAGAATCAAAATCTGAATTTTTTGCCATGTAAAGAAACAGGGTTAATATTAGTGGGAATTAGTTTCATTGGTTTGCTGTATACATAGACCATGGAGTAAGTAAGAAGCATATAAGAAAAAACAAAGTTAAACAAGTGGTGCCCGCCTCTGAGAAGACTAAACTTTAGTGTCTCAAAAACTTCCCAAGAAGTTAAGATACAATAAACAAGTTTCCTACTTATAGTTGTTTAATATTTCAATTACGAGAACAAAAATGAATGCATGTTGAAGAAGTTTAATAGCAATTTTTGGAAGCGTTAACTCATCAGTGTTAGCAAGAAGTTAAGATTAAACATGACAATAACAAACAGCATACTCATTTTTCACAGACCCTCAAACAGTATAATAAAAGAAGAGGACAACTTTTTTTTTCTTCCAAAAATCCAAAAGATTTTTTTTACATTTAAATTTCGTATTAACATGATTTTGTGATTTTTCGTTATAGTATTAATTAACATATAACTTTCAGCACCAGAGTCTGTGAGCCAGTTAATGGAGCTCATCATAACCTGCACATCTAGATATTATTGTAAGAAGAGGTGAACTTAAACTTGGAGTACGAAGGTGCGTTTTGGGCATCGGTGGAGGCTGCAGGGAGGAGCAGCAGTCCGGTGGAGGGGTCTCTCCTACACCGATCCATCGCCTGCTTGTATGACATCTTCTCTTTGGTGATGGGGTCCACTAGTTCCTTGGAGTGGGCCGACTCATCTTCCAGGTTCTTAGCCATCTCATTGTCGATCAGGTTGTTACTGAGAGAATATTGGACAGTGAGACGTCCTGGTTTACTGGGGTCCACCAACCCACCAGTCAGGTACTGCGCCTCCATGTACCTCTTAGCATTTTCCTGTGGAATGTACCCCTTCTGCGCCGCTTTTCCCACTGCCAAACGCTCTTTTGTCACAGGATCTTCGACTCCAGTGAAGGCCTTCTGAGCATTCAGGAGCTTATACATTTGGCCCGAGTCGATGAGTCCGTGTTCGGCAGCCTTGTGTACAGACAACTTGTCCTTCTTGGTGAGGTCGACGATTCCACCCGAGGCCGCCTGCGCCTCAAGCAGTTTCAAGGCAGTGTCATTGTCAATGAGTTTTCTGGTCAGGGCGCTTCTTACGGACATTCGACTCTCTGTGGTTTTGTCATAAATACCAGAAATTGGAAAGTACTCATCGCCTGCTGTAGGACCAAGGCTGCTCAAACTGCCACTGAGGTGAGAGTTGATAGTGTTCAGAGAGCTGGCAGTGTTTAGACTGGGGTAGGATGACCTCAGGGGGGAGGGCAGGGAGTTCAGAGGAGAGGAGGGGACACTTTTGGTAGGTGATTTTGGAGATGTTAGTGGAGGGATATAAGGCTTTTTGGTTTCTCCTGCGACCAGAAGAGCAAATTCTGAAATAGGCATTTTCCGTTCCTTGTAGCGTCTCACATCATTCTCAGTGAGGCGACCCTGCTTCAGAGCATCTTTGACTGAGTACTGCTTCCCACTCTTACGATCTTGTAGGATTGTCGAGTCTCCATCTGGACCAGTGGAGGTAATTTCCTCCCAGTCACACTCCAGCTCTGATAGGTGGATGTATTGATTGCGTTCAATTAGCCCCTGCAAGTAGGCATCATATGGGGACATGTCTTTGCCAGTGTCTGGATCTAGGATTGTGATTCTAGTGGAAAGATTTGTTTCTCTGGTGTGAGTTTCAGTTTGGTCCTCTGTCTTAATGCTGTTCTGCAGCTCCAGGATGAGCGCCTCTTTTTGGTGTATTCTGTCCTTTTCATTTAGTATCTCTTTCTCCAGTCGTTGGACTTCAGTGGATGCTTTTACGCTCCTCTTCCGTGCTATTTGGTTTCTTTCACTCATTAGCTTCGATTGTTGCTGGAAGGTTACGTTTATGTTCTGCCGTTGAGATTCGAATGATTTGAGTTGTTCGAGAAGATCATCTCTCTCTCTCTGCAAAGTTTCTTTGTTGGTGATGAGAAGGTTCTCCTCCTGAGAAACCACAGACTTAGATGTATGCAGATGATTGATTTTGATGGTGAGGTTCTGCATGTTGTCCTCCTGGTTGCGTCTTAGGTTTCTCTCCTGTATTACAAGTTCTCTTAGATGTTCTCTTTCAGCCTCCTGAGCTGGATCCATTTCCACACGAACAACCTCTCTGTGAACAACTTTCTCCACTGACTTTTCCTTTTGGAGAACTTCCAACTTCAGCTTCAGGTTGAGGATTTCTCTCTCTAGACGGCTGATGTTGGTGCCCTCAGTCTCCAAGTTGACACGAACGCCATCAGTTAGTTTTTCCAGTACAGGATCCCTCTCCACTTTGAGCACCTCTTCTATGATTATTTTCTCCTCGACAGGTGGTGGTGCATTTTCCAGCTCAAGAATGCGACTTTTGATCTGCCTGAGCTCCGACTCTACTTGAATCTTCCTCGAACGCTCGTCCATCTGAGCCGCAGTGTTTTCTTTTTCCTGAGTCAGGGCTCGGAGCTGTCGGACCTCTAAATCAAGCTTCCTGCGGGCTTTCATCTCTTCATCCAATGTCTTGTTGAGCTTTTCATGATCCAGGATCTGCTTGGGGTCTTTCTGAAGACGTACTACCTCCTGTGTTATAATCTTCTCCTCTGGCTTCTGCCTTTCGAGGGTTATATACTGGTTCTGCAGGTCAAAGAGACACTCCTCCAAGCTGCGCCGCTGCTGAATCTCTTCTCGGACATTCCTCCGAAGTCTGTCAGCCTCTTTCAAAAGGAGAGGGTCATTCTCGTATTTGACAACTTCTTTATTCACAATTTTTGTTTCCACTTTGGATTTTTCTTCTTTAAGCTCATCTCGCTCTTTCCGTAGGTGGATTAGCAGCTCTAGAGTCGAATCACAGTTGACTTGTAGGCGGGACACTTGGTTTTTCAGCCTTTGCAGCTCCCTAACAACCTCTGGACTTTTCTCTTGTTTGATGACTTCTTGGGTCACCTCCTTGTACTCCACTTTGGGTTTCTGGGCACGTAGAGTGGTGAGATTCACTCTTATTGTCTCAATTTCTTTTTCCAGGTCTGTACGTTTTTGGATGGACTGCTGCATCACTTTTTTAAGACGTACCAGCTCAACTTCTGTCTCTGGATCGACCCTGTAAAGTTCATTGACGATCTCCTTGACTTCCACTTTGGGCTTGAGTTTTTCAACTTCACCGTAACGCAGCTGAAGCGTGGTCAAGTCCTTCAACAAGATTACATTCTCATCTTTCTCTTCTTCCAAGGCCATGCGTAGTTTCCTGGACTCTTCAAGTGTTTCTGTATCTTGTTGTACATGTTTCACCACTTTGGTGACTATTTTGGGTTGGATGGTAGGAATAAGTGTTTCAAGGGTGTTAATTTGGCCCCTTGTTCTAAAAACATCATCGTTAAGGACCCTGCATATGGATTCTTCATCTGCAATGTCATTCTGGAACGTGAGGACAGCTCTCAGCATTTCTGGATCCTTTTCAACCTTTACCACTTCCTTTTGAACAACCCTCTCCCTGATTTTTGGTTTCTTCTGCGTCAGAACTGTGAGCTCAGTCTTTACATGAACAGTCTCAGTGTCTCTAGTTTGGAGCTCTTGGCGTATCCTTTGCATCTCATCTCTAATCCTAGCTGCTTCTTTGTCGAGCTGGGGGTCCCTCTCATACTCTGTCAGCACCTTGGTCACCAATTTGGGCTCAATTTTGCTCAGCTGTGTTTCCACTCTGATCATCTTCTCTTTGGTAATTTCAAGCTCAGAGTGGATTTTTGATCTCTTCAAAGACTCGTTCTGGATCCTGTTTTTTAGGGACTCTACCTCCACCTCCAGTTTGGGGTCACGATAGTATTTGACCACCTCCTTCTCCTCCCTCCTCTCCACTCCTCTTCTGTTCTTCAGAGACATGAACCTTTTCCTGTATGTTTCCAGTTCATTTTCTGTATATAAGCGCCTCTCAACCTCCTCATTTAGCTCTTTCTTCAGAGTGCCACTTTCCTCCTGGTCCTTCTTCGAGTTCTGGAGCTGTAGCTGCTGGTTGACCACTACCTGGCTGACTCTTTCTTCATTCTGCATGGAAATAAAACAAAGAAGTCTCACTTAGGGTATGCCATTATTAAATCTTTTAAACATCATATATTACCATCAGCTTCCATTGGTCTTTCAGATCAGTTTGGGATTTCAGTGTAAAGCCGAATAAGTTAGCAGAACTAAAAAAATTTAAGGTAATTGATGAACTTAAAAAATACAACTTATTAAAGTATACTTAAATTAAGGTTCTGTCAGTCCTACTGAGAGACTAAGAGTTCAGTGTCTTTGCCCAAGGACACTTTGACATGTGGACAGCCAGACATGTGGACAGCCAGACCTGGGACGCGAACCACCAAACCTTCAGTCATTAGACAACCCACTCTACCAACTGAATCACAGCCGCCCCTGAATGAAATTACTGTGTTTTGTGATTGTAATTTTTTGGGTGTGATAGATATTGGTGGTTATTTGGAGTGTTCTGAAATTATATTTCAGCATCTTCTACATCAGTTAATTTTATTTATTTCAATCATCCTTATTTGAAACAATAGAAATAATAGTACAATATCATTCTCAGCATTTAATAACTTAATTCCACAAAGTTGTACCTCATATGTTTTTAAGTTATGTTCACTTATATCCATAAGAGTTCACCTTAATAAAAAAATATTAGTTGGAAGTACTTAAAAAGAAGAACATGTTACAGCAGCTGAATACATTTGAGTTAGTAGTACTAGCACAGTAGCATAGTAGTTAGCATTAACACCTGATAGCTACATGGTTTAGTGTTTGGACCAGGACTTTTCTATGTTTGTCCATTTTTTCTGGTTTCCACCACCAGGTACATATAGGTTCATTCTCTTATCAAAGCCACTGACCAGGGAGCTGACAAATGACCCTGAGCACCTTCAGTGACAGTTCACTGCTTCTAATGTGCTAAGTGCTAATGCTTATGCTAGGTGTTTTGTATATCAAGGTTATTATCATTAATGAAAACTAATGAAATGAAGTAAAATTGGAAAAAAACATTCATTAACTGAAATAAATAAAAACAATAATTACATTTTTAAAATGATAACTAACAGAAACTGCATTATGTGATTACAAAACTAACTAAAACATAAAAATGTTGGGTGACATTCCCTTCATTTTGTCCTTGTTAATGTAGTTAAAGTTGGGAGAAAGCAGTACAGTGCTGTATGGGATTTCCGTGAATATGACAGTGAGTGAAATAAAAGATATGAAAAAACTTAAGATAAAAATTACTCTAAAACTAAGAATTTAAATAAATAAATAAAGGAAAACCAGTAAAACTAGCAAATCTGTTCTAAAAACTAATTAAAACTAACTGAATTAGAAGGAAAAAAGACAAAACTAAGTAAAAAACTATGGAACTAATGAAAAATCCAACACTGTTATAACCTTGATGTGTATTAGGATGGGTAAAATGCAGAGATTTCCCCTTCAGTAAAGTGATATCAAGGCAGGTTAGCTTTAATATAATTCATAGTTGTTTTGCGAGCACAATGCAAATTAAGCAACTGATTTGACCTGCAGGTACAGTGCTAAACAAATTCATCAGAAGCACAGATTTGAGATGCTAATTACCAAAAAAAATTCTGTAATTTTTAATACACGAGTATGTTGAAGCTGTTTAAACCTAATGATATCTTTAATGCTAAAAACACAATTATTATTGTTACGGTTTTACAAAAACAAAAGTACATGATTATCTTATCTTGATTAATAACTCAAATTTTAGTTATTTACTTGTATCCCTGAGCAGAAAAACAACTTTTAGTCTTTGAATGTTATGTTTGAGTAAGTTTTGATGATATAATAAAGTGAATTCAAGTTGAAATTGCTCAGTTCTGATCAAAGTGGAATCATGTTTAGCGCTCACTAAAAATGAAAGAGTCACATTCAAGCCTTTTATAAATCTAGATGGTTTCTGACCAAATAGAATACATTTATACATACATTTATTAACAAAATATATTTAGTTTAATCTCATGTTTCATGGTGATTTATGTTTTCACTTATTTTTGATACTTGAAGTTTTAGTTTTTATGGTAAAAATGCTTCTAGTCTCAGTTTTTTTATTCACTGGGTGACATCTATCAAGTCATGATTCTGAGAAAATGCATTCAGGTGTTACAAAGTCAACACTATCGTACTCTGGCCATGATGTTCTTTGCAGTCCCCAGCTGCTGGAGTGTCTGATCATTCTCTGCAGAAACCTCAGAGAAAAGGTTGAGTAGATCTTTTTCCTACCGAAGAAGAACAAGGCAGAGTGAGTTTAAACACTAGACGCAAAAGAATTCAACACGATGAGCTCCTATTTGGTGTAAAATGGTTCTTCCAGTACCTGTCTGCGTACTGCCTGAGCCATAGTTGAAGACTGACGTTTCTTTAGAACTGGAACAGCATCTTCTTCATCAACTTCTTCATCATCGTTGCCATCTTTCAGAATGCTACTGTAAGACTTTGACTTACTCTCATATTCCTAGAAAGATGCAGATTTGTACAGTGCAACAGAAATGAGTTTATCTCAACTGTTAGTAATGTGTTACAGAGGTTTAATGAGTAAAGCTTTAAATACTCACATTAAGTACATCCTGCAAATCATGAGACAGACTCTGGACTCTTTGTAACTCATCTGATTTCTTCTTGATGTCTTCCACTACTTTCTAAACAACGAATTAAGGAAAACAAGAGACAAAGCAACATTATTGGCAGACTTATTTATGTAGTATTTGTACGTTCAATTATATCACAATGACCAAAAATGATCATTACAATATTTAGAAAACATATTACACTAAATATGTTAAAGGCGTCATTCCACTGAAAACCACTTTTCCACGCTCCTTTTGGAATCTGATGGGTCACCCAGACTTACCAACACATGCTCCTTTGACAGTGGTTCATCACCTCCACTGGCTGCATACTGCATTCACACAAAACAACAAGAGGAACGAGGGACCCAGAAAAAGCCGGTCCACCTGACGTCAGAAGGACTTTAGCATCACCCAAGTGGGGTTAAACCCGTCCTCCATTGCAGCAAATCTGAAGTAGCATTAGCATTAGCATCTACAAGACAAGATGGTGCCACAGTAGCTGCTGCACAAACTGGAAAAAAATGGCGGATCAAACTGGTTCATGTGCTCTCTGTGGAAATATAGCCTAGTTTTTTCCCCTCATTTTCAGAACAAGCAACGGCACAAAACGAGCTGGATGCTACTCTGGTAAAGGTAAACAAATACATAGAGTGAGAGGGGAGGGGGGGAGTGTTCCTTCACGCATTCTGAACCAATCAGAGATGCCTCGTCACCGCGTCATAGACATGTATGAGGAAGTACCGGTAAACTCTGTTGTTCGACCTCATGTAATTTTTCTACCGTGAAAAAACAGCTGGAAACAAAACAATCAGATTTTTTTTAAATAGAACAAACACACAATGTATTCCATAACAATGGAGAACAATTAATGAAATAATGATGGAATGACACCTTTAATGTATAGTTGCAGAAATACACTACATTACCACAAGTATTCACTAACCTGCCTAGAAATAAATGTAAGTGACATCCCATTCTTAATCTATAGTTACTCCACCAAGGAATTGGTTGGTGTGTTGTTGGGTTTATTTGTTTGTTAGCATGATAACTCAAAAAGTTCTGGATGGATTTGGCGGAAATTTTCAAGAAATGTTGATACTGGAACAAAGAACAACTGAGAAAAGTTTGGTTGTGATCAGTGGGGGTGGGGGCACATGTGTGTCTTTCAGAAGGGGGGCTGATCTTCCATGGCTCATTCTGTAGTTTTCAAGTGCTTTTCGAGTTTAATATGACATTGCAGTGTTGTGTGTGTGTGTGTGTGTGTGTGGGGGGTGATGACGATGATGTTTTTGCATGAAATTTACAGAGGTGGTCAAAGTACTCTGTACTTAAGTAGAAGTACAGCTACTTGTGTGGACAAAATAATCTGGTAAAAGTAGAAGTACTGATTCAAGTCCTTTATTTAAGTAAAATTTAAAAAATACAATCTCGCAATTGTATTTTTTTTGCCATGAATGCAATAGTACTAATTTAAGCAGGAAAAATCTGAAAAATAAAGCCTTTAAAAGTGAGTTACTGTGTAGATCATGTGTTCGATCAGAACACAGTACTCAGTTTTGTGGATATGGGCAGGAAATGTAAGAAAAATAGGAAGAAAAAGTCACAATTGAGATAAAAAAAAAAGAAGTCATCATGAGATTTTAAAAAAAAGTTAGAAATATGAGACTAAAAACTGCATAATTTTAAGAGAAAATGTCAAAATTATGAGATAATTGTGTAATATATAAAGTCACAGTTTCTCTCCTCCACTGATTTTTCCTTTGGTGACTTATTTTTCATACTGTCGCATCTGTTTAGTTTGAAAAATTAATGAATCTATTCTGAGAATGTAAAGAGTATAAAGTACAGATATTTATGCAAAAATATAGAAAGTAAAAGTAGACAGTTTCCTGAAAAATAAATACTCAAGTAAAGTACAGATAGCTAAAAAATCTACTTACGTACAGTAGGAAATTACGTTTACTTAGTTACTTCCCACCTCTGGAAATGTATAGTGTAGCAGCAAGGATTTTGACATGCTATAACTAAGCTTCAGCACCAAGAGATTTTAGACAAAGAGACTTAGGACATTTCCTGTTTGTGGGAACAGTTTGGGGATAGCCCCTTCTTGTTCCAACATGAAGTAAAGTCCATAGAGACATGGATGATAAAGTTTCATGAGGATGAACTTCACTGACCTGAACACAGTCCTGACCTTTAACCCCACAGAACACTTTTGGGATGAATTAGAGCACAGATTGAGAGCCAGGCCTTCTGTCCAACGTCAATATGTGATCTCACAAATGCACTTCTGGGAGGAATGGTCAAACATTCCCATAAACACAGTTCTAAAACCTTGTGTAAAACCTTCCCAGAAGAGTTGAAGCTGTTATAACAGTAAAGAGTGAACCCACATAAGATTAAACCCTATGGATTAAGAATGGGATGGAGAGTTCATATGTGGGTCAAGGCAAGTGAGTGAATACTTTATACAATATAGTGTACTATCTGCATTTATTCACAGCCACTGATGAATGTTTGACTGTGAACGCATGTGACCAGTAGAGGGAGCAGTGTAGCCTTGAAGTAACATCCAAGCAGTAAATGATCAGAATGGAGTTTGTGAATGAAATCACAGCATTTCTTCTGCTCTGGTGAGTTTGAATATGACACTTATAAGATATAAAATTATAATTAGATGTTATTATTTTATGTTATAATTCACACTAAGCTGTGACAGTTCTGTTCTTGTTTGGATGCAACAGAAAACAGATTATTTGTGGTTTTACCATAGCTTTTTCTGTCTAAAAACAGAGCTAAACAGTGCTATAGTCTAGGGTATATAACAGTATATGGAGCATACATACTTATTTTTCAGTCAGTATTGGTTATACCCCCTAATGTGTATGGAGGACTGACCCTGCCATATAAAAAAATAAATACAGAAATATAAAAATGGCTTGATACATTTATTTCAATACCATTTATTTATGTATTTTTTCCTTATTTATATTTTTACTTCTTACATTTTCACCCCTGCATTCATTTCTGTCTTGTTTGCTATTTACATGACCTTTAACTCTTTTCTTATTTATTTGTATAATTTATGTTCATCTGACATCTTAATAATTTTATAATAGTGAGCAAATCCTACTGATAGAATTTTGGGTAAGTTAAATAGAATAGTCATATATGTTACTAAAATAGTAACTACTTTAAAAAATGCTAAAATTGAGAGTATGCCCACTACATCACTGGAGCTAAGCGAACAGAGCTGTAAACTATCAGCTGATGCAGCATATGAATATTATAACAGTGTTATTAGACTAAGAAATTAATCTGATAATATTATAATAGAGACACATGTAAATGATGAGTTTTACACTTCATTAATCTGTGGAATTATAGAGTTGATTCATTGTTGGTCTTCTGGTACATGACCTCTACTGCTGTTCAGAGTTAGGAATATCCACACCACACAGAAACCCTTTAATAAATGGATCTAAATAAGTATTTACACTCACCTTCTGGGAGTTCTCCTTGGCTGCGATCTGTGCCACATCATCTGTTGATTTAATCTTATTATTGGGCAAATTGACCAAGAAGAAGTCAAGTAACTGACCAGCATTCTGGAAATCTTGGTTTTTATTGCCGGCTTCTTGTATAAGAATTGATCTGAAGGAATAATAAAGAATTAGTCAGAACTTAAATGTATCCATTAAAAACATATATTTGACAGTAAGTCAGTTTGAAAAGTGCCTGATTGTTCAGCCTCACCTCTCCTGGACCTGATTATTGGTGTTAATTAAGCGGTTCTTCAGTTGTTTCACCTCCTCTGTTTGGCGGCGGATGTCAGGGCAGTATTCATTGAAGTTTTGCTGGAGCGATCTGCAGGCTTGTTCTGTCAGCTCTAACTCTTTGCCCAATTTAGTCAGCTCATCTTTCTTTGATGCAACATCCTTTCGTAGAGCCTATGAACAACATGCATAATGTTATGTTTTAGTGTTGGCAAATTCTGCTATTGTCATTAATCTCGCCCAACATTGGTTGGGAGAGATTATTGTAATCACTGTGTGTGTGTGCGTGTGTGTGTGTGTGTGTGTGTGTGTGTGTGTGTATGTGTGTGTGTCCACAGAGACACATAATGCTATAACTCAATGAATACTTGCGACATCACCATAAAATTACATGGGCATATACATATAGTTGATGTGCATCAGATGCAATGATCCATTTGAGTAAAGGTCAAGGTCACAATTAACTAAAAGGTTAAAATCACATTATCATTTATAAATCAAGCTCGGAGGGTCACAGAACTTTCAGATTGGTACCAAATAATGCAGAATGGAGATTTCTACAATTCTCACAATTGGTGTTATCACCTACAACCAATAGTTTTTGAGATCTCTGGAGGTCAATGGTAAACTTGTCGCAAAATTAACTTCTGTAACACTGTTTGTGTGTGTCAAGCATAGACATATTACGCTATAACTTAATCAATACTGGATATATTATCATAATATTACGCACACTGACGCGTATAGACATATAACAAAATTATCAATATTGCAAAACGTCAAAGGTCAAGGTCGCATTTAGTAGAAAGGTCAAAATCACATTATTGGCTCTAATTCAAGAACAGGTTGTCATAGAAACTTGAGATCAGCCAAAATAGGGTCGAGATTAGGCATTCTCTGAATACTTGTTTTATATTATTTTTCTATATATTTCACATTTTATTTTGTTATCTTTCCTCTTTCCTGGTGTTTCCCTTCTTGTCTCCTTGTGTGTTTTCATGGCTCTTCTGTGTCAACTGTGTCTTCTCATTGTGTCCACCTGTGTCTCATTTACCTGTCTGTATATATTCTGTGTGCTTTTCTCTTCTCGTTGCCAGTTCGTCCCTGTCTTCATGTCATAGATTCCAGCAGTTTTTCTTCATGTTGCGTTCTCATGTTTGACCCTTGCCTGTGTTTTGTAGATTTTGCCTTTTGCCTGTAATTTACTGGATTTGTCTGCACCTGTGTACCGACCCATGTTTTGCCTCCTCCTTATCTGACCTGTTTGCTTTGCTGACTGACCTCCCATGTGTTTCACTAAAGAGACTGAGTTTTATGTATCCCATTCCTGAGTCATGCATTTGGGTCCAATCATCTGATCCTGCGTTCTCACACATACATTCATTTGAGTCTTTTTAAAGTCTTTTCAATCTTTCATTTAAATGGTTCAGCTTGTAACATTATAAGACCAATATTATATATATAAAAAAAATACCTGCAGCTGCTGGTTGCGGTTCTGGAGGGCATTAGGTTGATCAGGAATTGCACCATCCTTCACCAGCTTCTCCTCAAACCCAGAGATGACACCATCGATATTCTGTATTTTCTTCTCAAGGTACATGGAGGCTGTAGCTCTGAAACATAAAAGACAATTAACTGTAATGTTTCAAGGTCAGAACTGTATGTTTTCTTTTTCTTTTTTTAATGTTCAAATAAATAGAATAAATTAAATCAAATCAAGGTCCAATTCCTGTCCATCACAGATAAATAATCTCATTTATCCCACAATGGGTGATGCAGTGACCTGAATCATAAATACAAGATAAGCAAAAACTACATTGACCATGTATCATAATATCAGCGAGAGCAGCTTAACCCTTTTAAGATTTTCATTATAACAAGTCATCAAGATATATTTGTTGTTTTTGCACCTTTTTACAGGAAGAACTTAACTTTCAATATGTGGACATTGATAATTTTATTATATATAATAGATGTTTAAAATGGTGTTATAGCAGAAAAAACTGACTTGTATTTTTTGAATCATATTTATTTTGGAAAACAAAATGTAAATTAACCTTTATGATATCACTGAAAGAAAGTTTCAACTAATTTATATGTGCTCAAACATTTTTGGTCTAGATCATTCTGTGTGCATATTACAGCTTCTAATATTTTGTTATTCTACTAATTTTTAGACTGTTCACTTTCTATGAAAAACTTCCATGATCTGCTTCTTTTACAGACAGTGCCTCTCTTTCTTCTATATTTACACATGAATATACATACATTTATGTAATATTTACAGGTAAAGTACAACTATCAAGGAACTACACAAACACAGTGGGGAAAAACTGGGGGGAAAACAGAAAAACTGAACAAAAACATGATAAAATGGTCGGCACTAGTTAACAGAAGCAACAGAATCCAACATGGCGCCCGTCGATATGCTTCAGAATGATTTTCTATCTATTTATCTTCGTTTACTGGATTTTAAAACAGCTGAAAGTGAATAAATTATGTATTCTATCAATTAAAAAGCCCAGCATTAGCCGACATTTTTGTTTTGATTTAATAAGCAAGTATTTAGGAAGAAAAACACAATAGACAACAAAATTATTATCATGTTGATCAGCGGGTACCGACTCGACAGCCGCCATTTTGGAATCTGTTACTTCCGTCCCTATGGACCATTTTCACAACTTCCGCATTTCGCACCGGACATACGTCAGAGGAGCGTAACCCTACTTCTACACCGGCAAAACTTAAACGACAAACATGACAGCAACGACCAAAACTTATTGTAATATACCAGGATGTTGTTGTAATGTCCAGAAGCAGTCTTATATTTCGTTTCACTCCTTCCCTGTGAACGGCGAAACTAGACGAAAACGGCTCCCGGCTATTCATCGTTATGAAGGGCCGAGTTTTATAATTTAAAAAAGAGCCCTTACGTCTGCAGCAGACACTTCACATCAGAACACTACATCCTGTGGAAGACTGTTTGCCGGTTGAAACCAGTCTGTCCCTAGCATTTAGCTTAAAATTATTATATTCCTACAGGAAAAAAGTATATGAACAATGTCAAAAACGGCAGCTGTAAGGTCGGTATGGGTTGATATAAAACAAATCGCCATGGTTTTAATGTTATGGTGAACACAAATAAGTAATGTTGGACTTAAACTGTAGTTAGGATCTTTAGCCTTTAGATGTCAGTACATCAGTGTCAGCAGTAAACAACAGTAGCATTGGAAGGAAAGAGTTGAAATAGGCATAGAACTGCAGCCAGTGAACAGTAGTAAGTCACAGTAAATGTATAAACACTGATCAAACCTGGAGTTTGTGAGGCTCCTCTTTTTTTCCTTGCGATGGGTAGCATCTAGCCCTCACAAAAACCTGCCCGTCTACTACATTTGATATTATGACAAATAATGCCAGATAAAAATGTGAACGGATTATGATAGCATTCGGCTAACGCTAACATTATGCTAACGAGACGTTGACTTGAACCATCGACAAAACAAATTAAAAATAGTGAAATAGTCCATGTCCTCTATACTATCCATACATAACCCTATAACACTAGTCCTAGGTATAAATGGATATAGTAATGATTTGTGGACGTAGTTATCAGAGGCTCTCTCTCCTTACATTTATATTTTTTCTCACTGAAAAAATCGTAGCCTTTATCATGTTACTATTACTAGCGAATTTTCCTCCACGATTCTCCCAATATCTGCAAATGTCAAAAGTGACAAATTTCTCCAGGAACTTGAAAAGATCAATATTACCGGCTTTCTGCAGTCTTCACGTTTAACAGGAAGTTCGGTCACGCTCCTGTGACGTACTTCCTCTTTTTGTGAAAAAGGTCCATTCCGGTGGACCATGGTAAAACACACTAACAGTAAAATCCAAAACTGCACGACCACTATGTATACAATTATTTACAATAATTCACCCAAAAATGCGAGTCAAGGCAGGTGAGTGAATACTTTATACAATACAGTGTACCAACTGCATTTATTCACAGCCACAGGTTAATGTTTGACTGTGAACGTATGTGACCAGTAGGGGGAGCAGTGAGTTATGTAGCCTTGAAGTAACATCCAAGCAGTAAATGATCAGAATGGAGTTTGTGAATCAAATCACAGCATTTCATCTGCTCTGGTGAGTTTGAATATGACACTTATAAGATATAAAATTATAATATGAAGTTAGTATTTTATGTTATAATTCACACTATGACAGTTCTGTTCTTGTTTGGATGCAATTCATGGTTTAATGCAACTATTGACAACACAACCCATACAGAAAACAGATGATTTGTGGTTTTACCATAGCTGTTTTCTGTCTAAAAACAGAGCTAAACAGTGCTGTAGTCTAGGGTATATAGCAGTATATGGAGCATACATACTTATTTTTCAGTCAGTATTGGTTATACCCACTTCTAAATTCCCTTAATGTGTATGGAGGAATTCACAAAAAAACACTAACATCTAATCTGTCAATAGTAATGTCAATAAGATTTGAATGACGCACAAATGTGGTGGTGGAGACACATATTGTCTTTAAAGGATAGATGTGGGCATTTGGGAATATACATACATAACATCACCACACTCAAAAAATGTGAGTAAAAAAAATGACTAAACCTTGCTGTTTGAAAAAAACATTACTGTAGTTGTGTCATCATTTTCATTCTGAGCTTACTTTTTATGGTACAGATCGAGGAGGGAGTTGAGATCATCCAACTTATTGTTTGCAGCACTGAGTTTGAGTGGCAGAGTGGATGCAGTGGGTCCCAGGGGTTTCTGGGAAAGAATGGGCTCCATGGCTCTCTTGGCGGCGGCCGTGTCCGACTCCAGCTTTGTGACATCAAGAAGAGATTTCTGCAGGTAAATGTACACAGTGTTACCAAGGACAGTGAAGTGAATGTGTACTTCAGTGTTACAGTCACTCCATTCAGGTCTGACAAAAAGTAGCAGGAAAGAAATGATCAATGCTGTAGATAAAGAAAATATATATAAAGCTATCCATATAGAACAGTGGTTTTCAAAGAGTGAGGTGGGCCTTCCCTGGGGGTGCTAGAGGACTGAAAATGAATCTGAATAAAAAAAATGAAATGTGTAAACATGCTGCATATATATATATATATATATATATATATATATATACATATATAACACACCGAATATACATATTAAAACACTATTAAGACACAAAATTACAACAGAAATCTTTACAATATGTCTGAATATTATCAGTTGATTTCCACCTCATGGTCTTGCAGCCGGTTCTCCAGGTCTTGGGTGGGGTTGCGGTTGTCCAGTGGTGCCCTGAGTCGACCCAGGATTTTCTTTTCGCATAAATCCAGGTTATCGTTGATTATGTCTAAATCTCGTGCCAGCATTGCAGCTCTGGGATCCTCTGGAGAACTGGAAACAGCCGCTGAGGAGCATCAGGTACATAAATACAACAGGTAACAGTGGAACCTCTGTCATGGTCATGTGTTCTAATTAAATATACCTTGTATAGAAGTGTCAGCTAAGGAGAATTACAAGTGCCAAAATTAAATAAATACATCATTAAATTATTAATTAAATATGTAATTAATTAATTAAAATTAGAATTAAATAAATGAAATAAAATAAATACCAATTCATTTGAGGTAAAAAAAAAACAAACAAACACATTACTTCACTAATTAATTAATTATTCCATGCTCCTTGCATTGCAGTGGATCATGAACTTATTTTATCTATCAACCTCACATATATTACTAGTGAAATAATAATATGTTTGTTTGTTTTGTTGGGTTTTTTTTTTTTACCTCAAATGAATTGGTATTTTAATTAATTAAATACATTTAATAACACATTCATGTATTTAATTGTATTTAATAACTCATTGACTGCCAAAGACGCATATATACATGTTTTGTGTCTTTTCATGGGGGGAAGTGGATCAGTCTTGTTCAGCCTATGTGTGAATTTCAGACTTGTGGGTGATGTATTTCTGTTCCAGGAGGTTGGTGAGTTGAGAGAGTGAGAGAGAAAATGCCGACGCAGAAGATGAAATCGAGCGGATCAAAGAAATACAAGCAGCTTACACTGGCAGTGGATCTGCAAGTAAGAGTGTCATGACTGTGACTGATAAGAGTGAGGCGGCAGATTCATCCAGCGGAGACGTCACTCTGGGAGTGCAGGTAATGGCGTCATTTTCAGTTCAGTTCAGTTTATTTCAAGCAACACAAAATCATCAAAACATCAATCAACATGGTCAACAAAAAAAAATGTTTTGTACCCAAAAAGGAGTGGTAAGAAGAAAATCTTATAAAGTCCCACCCGTCTTTTATAAACCAATAACCCCAATAGTTTCTGCTTCTTACTGTATGCCTCAACACACCTCATATCCACCTCCATCAATATAAACATCCATAATCATTTAGTAACACATTCTCCCCTCACACAATCTGATTTACACCATCAGTTCAGTTCAATCCTCTTTGAATTTGTAACAACAAAACAATCCCAATTCGTCCCTAGTGATGAAAAAAAGAATAAATAAAGGACATGTACATGAAAACCCAAACAAAACATGTCTTCATTTGCATATTTAAAAAGGAGTGCGAACAAGCAAAACCTATTTGATCCCATCCCTTTCTTCACTAAACAGTCTATGATTTAACTTTAACTCATTTTTCATTTTCACAAACACATTCATTTTAACACATGGGGAAAAAAAAAAAAAGAATAAATACAAAGACATCCTTGAAGGGAACAACGAATAAATATTAAATAATAAAATAAAATAACCAATGAGACAAATACCATATTGCTGTTCATGTGTGTGCATGTGTGTTGGTTTGGTTCATACTAAAAGTTGTCAGTATAAGGTGTTGGGACACCTATTTTTCGGGGTCTTGAAAGTTCAGTGAAAATGGTTAAAAAACTCTGGCATTATGGAGCTGTCTATTCTGAACATAGCTGGCAGTCAATGGGTTAATTAATGAATGACATATTTAATTATATAATTATTTAATTTTGGCACTTTTAGTCCTCCACACTCACCTGCTTTCTGAGGGACAACCGCCTCCACAGTTTGGTTCTTCAAGGAGGCGATCAGAGCAGATCTGCGGCTCTTCAGGTTGGTCAGTTCTCTGTCCAGACTGAACACAAACATCTGTGTATGAATGTAAAATGAAAACAACAGAAGCAGGTGCAGGGGTTGGGTTTATTTTCTCTACCTCTTCACTTTATCCAGAGCCTCATCGTCAGGAGGTGGGATCATAAAACACACCCCAGGGAGGGTCTTACTCTTCCCTTGCCTGTCCTGGAACTCCCACCTCTGGTTATCACTGTTGGAGTTTAGAAGCAGCGTCTCCCCACGTCTCAGTAAATCCTGAATAGATACCATGGGAGTAATCATGATGTTGACATTGGTGGGGACATAATTTGATGAGAGACAGCAACAATAAATAAATAAGAACACGGCTAAAAGAATTCAAGTAACATCTCATTTTGTTTTTGGCAACAAATAGGAATGTTTTTTATTTCTTAAGCCACATTTTGTCTAGTTTTTATTGGTCATATATAACTGCATTATATATTTAATTATAGTTATCGACACAAGACCAACATTTACGTCTAGTTTGGTCTGGTTTTTGTCATGTGATAAAGGTTTGTTGATGACAAGATTTAGTCATTATAAGGTGCACTGTCAATGAATGGTTTATTTTTTAGGTTTTTCATACATAAGGTGCACTGGATTATAAAGTACATTAAGTGAAGTCAAAATGATTAGAGTAAAAAGTCAAATTTATGAGATAAAAAAGTCTAACTTATTAAATAAAAAATCAAAATTATGAGATAAAAAGTCCAAATTATTAGATTAAAAAGTCCAAATTATTCGATAAAAAGTCAAATTTATGAAATAAAAAGTCATAGTCAGTAGATAAATTCACTGAGCACAACCAGAATTAATCCATATGTGGTTTTTGGAGGAAATTAAAGTATTTTAAGTGTCACCTTATAGTCTGGAAAATACAGTAACCTTTTGTTTTTCAAATGTCATGTAATTTTCCATCCAAATATTCATATAGATATTTTAGAAACATCCAAATATTAATATGGAAACGTCAATAGCGTCCAACGCAATTTTACGCCCATGACAGATACAACATGAGTCACATGATCCTGAAAGCGTCCCCTGATGGTCAGACTGATCATCTTTTACCTCTTCATCTTCCCAGTTACACAGGGCCACAGCGGTGGTGGGTTGACTGGGTGGGATTCGTCGTAACTTGAGTGGGGGGACGCTGCTGCTTTGGTCCTTGAGGGCAGACAGACGCTGCTCATTTCTCTTCACCGCCGGTTCATCACCCTGACAATATATGGAATTAAAGCTCAGTCTTTATGATTAAGATCAAGTATGTTATGGTTAAAAGGCACTTTTATTTATTGTCTCCTATATAAGGTTCTACAGTAGAACCTTGGAGTACGAGTCCAACTTTGCACAAGTTATTTGAGTCAAAGTTTATGAGGATTTTTGTCTTGAAATATAACTGTATGAGCTTCATATTAGTTACTAAACAACTCCATCTGACAAGTGAAGCCTCCACTTGCCCAGTTCAAGTGTTCATCCCATTGAGACAACATCATAATTATTTATTATGAAGGGGTACTGAATTTGGTTCTGTTTATTTGTCTGTCTGTCTGTTTGTCAGCAACTCTACACAAAATGTTTAGGAAATATGCAAGATAATCCAGATTAGATCTCATTAAATTTTGGTGAATGTAGGTCAAAGGTCACAGTCACCAAAAACATGTTTTCACAATGATAAAAAATAGGGAAAATCAGGTCAAATGTGTTCAAGGGGTGCAGGGTTTGTTGTGCCAGCCACCACTTATTGTATTCCTTTTTACTTTGTTCCTTGTTTTACTGTGGGCCTTAGGGGGAGCTTAAATCTCCGCCCCTTCCAGGACGCTCATAGGGAGATAGGAAAATTAATGAATAATAATAGATTGGATTTATATAGCGCTTTTTTTGTCCACTCAAAGTGCTTTACATTAGTGACCCATTATTCATTCACTCTCACATGCACCCTCTGGTGGTGGTAAACTACATATGTAGCCACACCTGCCCTGGGGAAGACTGTGTGACAGCCTACGGCCCCTCTGACCATCACCAAACATTCATACACTAGTGTGAGTGGCGCTGGAGGCAAGGGGGGTAAAGTGTTTTTGCCCAAGGACACAACGGACCGACTAGGACAGAGCAGGATTTGAACCAGCAACCCTTCCGTTACTGGATAACCAGCTCTACCGACTGCACCATGGTCAGGGCGGCCATGGTTCAGTTGGGTATTCAATAGGAAATAAAATGTTAAAATGGTATCTGGTTTGTCATGTGCCCTGAATCACACACATGTTGTACCTCATAATAAATGATAATTATTGATGTGTGTTTCAACTGCTTCTGTTAACCAACGGCTGATTCATTTGTGAGTAAAACCCATTAATAATTTGGACTACACGCCAGGCGCACATGTGACGTCACCACAGACTCCACACATTATAGTCTCTTACTAAGTCCACATAAAACCTAACGTCACATTTGTTTACCATCATAAACAGGTGATCTGTCGATGACACATCAAATATTTATTATCAACCGCTGTCATATGTGAAATTTCAGAGCACTTGTCAAACGGAATCAGAATTTAGCTTGACTCACTCCATTCACTCCCATTTAAATTTTTGGCGAGCCATGAACCGCAAGTAGAAGGGCGTGACTTAGCCTTCCCAGATAAGGAATCTTAAAACTGTTTCTCAAAGGACGGGTGTGGCTGCAGGTTTTTCTTCCAACCAACCAACAGTTCACAGTTTGATCACTCAACTCTCTGAAGACTGAGGTCAGTTGATTCATTGAGTCCAGTCTAGTGTGTTGCTGCTGTTGGAACAAAAACCTGCAGCCACACCATTTGTTTTACTGTTTAAATCTTCTGGATGTGTTGAATATGTGGGAAAAACTGACAGTAAATCTGACTTTGACTTTGATTAAGGAAACTGTTGTGGACTGAGGAGCTGATTCATGTGCCCAAAGGTTGTGTAATCATAATGAAGACAACTTTCTACACAGCTTTCCAGAGTAAAACCATGACCTCAGAACATCATATGGTACCTCCAGGGCCAACAGGATCTGAGGATTGCTCATGTCAGCCAGAGACTTTGGGTCCAGGTTGGAGTTGAGTCGACTGAGGGACTCGGACAGAGTTTCTGCATCCAACTGAAACTGTATCAAACACATTCACTTCTTAATAAACAGTCACACTGCAACTGGAAATAAACGGACAGTAGAGAGCAGTGACGTTTGAGCAGATCTACCTTCTTATAGTCTCTGATGTTGTCCAGATGTTTGTCTTGTGCCAGACACAAGTTGAGAAACCTCTGCCACTCATTCTGCAGGTGATCCTTGTATGTCTGAAAAAAAACAAACCCATGAAGTCATTCATCTATTAGGACTAAATATTGGGGTCATTCCACCAAAAGAGGGAAAGTTGCTCATTGTAACTCTTCAAAATGAAACTTAATTTTTCATTCTATTTCAATATAGAATTTAGTAATTTTGGCGGAATCACCCACATTCACTTTAGCTTCAGTCATTACATGTTGTGTTTGGTTTGTGTTTGTGCTTGTGTTGTGTTTGTGTTTGTGCTTGTGCTTGTGTTGTGTTTGTGTTTGTGTTGTGTTTGTGTTGTGTTTGTGTTGTGTTTGTGTTGTGTTTGGGTTGTGTTTGGGTTGTGTTGTGTTGTTTGTGTTTGTGTTGTGTTTGTGCTGTGTTGTGTTTGTGTTTGTGTTTGTGTTGTGTTTGTGTTGTGTTTGTGTTGTGTTTGTGCTGTGTTTGTGTTGTGTTTGTGTTGTGTTGTGTTTGTGTTGTGTTGTGTTTGTGTTGTGTTTGTGTTGTGTTGTGTTTGTGTTTGTGTTTGTGTTGTGTTTGTGTTGTGTTTGTGTTGTGTTTGTGTTGTGTTTGTGTTGTGTTTGTGCTGTGTTTGTGTTGTGTTTGTGTTGTGTTGTGTTTGTGTTGTGTTGTGTTGTGTTTGTGTTTGTGTTGTGTACCATTATGGTTGAACTGCCAGGGTGTTTGGTTTCAATGAGATGCTTTCCTTCTTCCTGAAGCTGATTGATCTCCTTCTCATGAGCCAGAAGTCCATTATTTTTGAATTTCTGTGTCCAGAAAATTTGACAGTGATTTAAGTAGGATGGATAATGTGACAAAATTTTGTTATAACTAATTTCCTGGTGTAGAAATTATATCTGCTACAGCAACATTTTCAACACTACTTATGCCATTTCTTACACACGGCACAATTTTATGAATTGTTGGCATGTAAAAACATATACTCAGGGCAGACATTAGGCATAGACAGACTAGGCAGTCGCCTAGGGCGCCAGATGTCTTGGATGCACCAAGTCCCTCAGAATTAGAATATTAAGATACTGTATTTTCTGGACTATAAGGTGCATTTAAAAGACTTTAATTTTGTCACAGTGCGCCTTATATATAGATTAGTGACTGGGAATTTTGACTTTTTGTTTGATAATTTTGGCTTTTTATCTCGTAATTTTAGCTAGGGCGGTTGTGGCTCAGTTGTTAGCACAGGTCGTCCAATGACTGAAGGGTTGGTGGTTTGCTTCCCGGCTCTGGCTGTCCACATGTCCATGGGCAAGACAATGAACCCTGACTTAGGCTCCCAGTAGGACTAACAAAACCTTAGAAACCCACTGGTGTATGAGTGAATGGGTGAATGTGAGGCTAATGTAAAGTGCTTTGAGCACCATGAAGGTGGAAAAGAACTATATGTGCAGTCTATTTACTTTTTCATCTCATGATTTTGACTTTTATCGCACAATTTAGAGTTTTTATCTCATAATTTTGTCTTTTTATCTCGTAATTTTGACTTTTTAAGTGCCTAATTTTGATCTTATATCACATCATTTTGACAGATGCTAATTTATAATTCCACAAAAAGGAAAGAGGGGTGCTTGCCAAGGGCACCAAATTGACCAGAACCAGCCCTGCATACACTCATACATATATCAATAAATTAAATTAAACATGGTTGAAAAGGATCAGGAACAAGTAAAAACTTATATAATCCTACCTCCAATCTTTATTATGATAGTATATCAATTACTATTTCACATGAATATAAATATAATAATGATAACAAAAATAATAATAATATAACAACATAACAAATCCTCATTCTCATATATACCAATATAACAGCACCCATTTATAAAAGATAACACTAGCACACAGGATCACTCTATAAAACACTCCCACACTAGCAAAACATACAATAATAATAATAATACATAATATTCCAAATTGACCTATAGTAATATAGTATTAATATATTCATATATCTATATTTAAAGTAGATATTACCATGGTTAGATGTGTAAGGACCTGTCACACAGCCCTAATTTTAATATTTATTTATTTTTATTTTATTTTACTCCACAGGTTGACCCACTTTGATCCCAGACTAGTGTAGGAGTCTCTCCAGAGCAGGGGTCACCAACCCTGGTCCTGCAGATCAAATATGCTGCATGTTTCAGATTTCGACCAGGGTTAGAGACCCCTGCACCAGAGGATTTATAGTTTTTTCTTCTTTCCACAGTCTCTCCAAACAAAACCTCCTTCTGAATTTGGGATTTTTCTGGTGGTCAAAATGCAACTGACCTCGTATTCCATGCTGACACCAGGGGGGTCGACCATACGATCGCTCCAGTCTCTTTGGAGAATCCTATCCTGCTGCCCAGACAGGTAGACCAGTTCTTTACTGCAGTTCTGCATGTAGTCGTACAGAGAGGCCAAGCTGGTGCGTCTGCGCTGGGAGTTCTCCTGTAGAACATACAAGTCAAAAACACATTAAAGTGAACCTGAACTGGTCATGGTTACGATATTAATGGTGTTTTATGGATTATTTAGGAGAAAGAGAGAGGTATATGCAATAAAAAAAATGCATCACACTGGACCTTTTTTATAGAATAGAATAGAATAGAATAGAATAGAATAGAATAGAATAGAATAGAATAGAATAGAATAGAATAGAATAGAATAGAAGTGCTTTATTGATCCCACAGTTGTGACATTGGGGCAGAATTTTTTGATGAATTTAATTGAGACAAACAAATGAAAGCCAAGCAGTAGGGTGTTAAACCTACATCAATAATCATCTTGCAAAAAGGTGTGAAAAATATTTACATTATCTGTAATTAGTTTGACAATTATTCATGATATAATGAAGGAGCGAGAGTGACTACTCATTTTCTATTTTAGTTTGCAAGCAAATGCATGCACAGTATTTCTTATTCATGTTGTTATATGTATAGATAGATAGATAGATAGATAGATAGATAGATAGATAGATAGATAGATAGATAGATAGATAGATAGATAGATAGATAGATAGATAGATAGATAGATAGATAGATAGATAGATAGATAGATAGATAGATAGATAGATAGATAGATAGATAGATAGATAGATAGATAGATAGATAGATAGGTAGATAGATAGATAGATACAAATAAAATAACTTACATGAAGTTGATCATATTTGTCTTTAATTTGCTCGTACTGCTCCTAGAAGTACAGATGAAACATGTGTGTTGTTAGACTCCATCTTGGTTGATCTTGTGTCAGTCTGTGACATATGTGCATGTGGTTTGTGTTTCATTTACCTTTGAGAAGGTGGTGCTGGGCTGAAGCTGGGACTTGTAAGCCTCGACCTCCTGGTGCAGGAGGTTATGTTCTGCGATCTGCTTCTCCACATCAGAGAGGCCAGGGCCGTACGCCTCTGTCTGTAAACGCTTCTGTAACAGACAGCAGCACATCTGAACTCTTCAGTTTGTCTGCATCCATCCTCTCACCCTATTGGTGTGTGTTTGTTTGTTAACCCTTTGTTGGTCAGCTCAACCGTTTGGTAGAGGTAACTTTGAACCTAGTGCTTTTCAGAGTGTTTTTCTAGTTACCTTTTATCATAAATAAGTGATGTCATGTTCTGTAGAATTATATCCACCATTATATGTAATCAGGTCTAAATGTATTTTCTCATGTTTTTTTCCCATGATGCATTGTCAAAGCTCTGTTATGTGTGTGTCGGACGGTGCATTCACTGACCATCTTTTCATCCAGTAAAGGACCCCAGTTGATCTTCTGTGTTGGGTCCAGGTTCTGAACCTGATCGTACAGTTCCCTGTAGGCAGCGCAGTCTCTCACCCAGCGGTCGTGGAGGTTTTTCACACTGACACACACACACACACACACACACACACACACACACACACACACACACACACACACACACACACACACACACACACACACACACACACACACACACACACACACACACACACACACACACACACACACACACACACACACTGAATGTCAATCAAGGGAATGTGGAAATGACTGTAGGCAGTATTTAGTGTATGTAGGTGTGTCTGTTGGCTTTGGTACAGGTCATTACTGTACTTAAGTAGATGTTTTTAAATATCTGTACTTTATACTCTTTACATTTATATAAATATCTGTACTTTATACTCTTTACATTTATATAAATATCTGTACTTTATACTCTTTACATTTATATAAATATCTGTACTTTATACTCTTTACATTTATATAAATATCTGTACTTTATACTCTTTACATTTATATAAATATCTGTACTTTATACTCTTTACATTTATATAAATATCTGTACTTTATATTCTTTACATTCTCAGAATAGACTTGTTCTTTTTCAAATTAAACAGATGTGACAGGATGAAAAATCAGTCAGTTCAGAAAGAAAATCATTGAAGGAAAGAAACTGTGACTTTATATATTATAGCTATATGACTATTCTCTCATAATTTAGACTTTTTATCTCACAATCCTCACTTTTTTTATCTCTTTATCTCATAATATTGACCTTTTCTCTTATGTTTTTGACTTTTTAATCTCAATTGTGACTTTTCTTCCCCCATTTTTCCTAAATGTCCTGCCTATAGTAACTGTGACCTGATCAAACACATTATTTACACAGTAACTTTATCTTAGGATACTTTTGAAACTTTTCATATTTTTCCTGGTTAAATAAGTATTATTTCATCCATGGTGAAAAAAATGCATTTACATTTTCTTTCTTTCTTTTTTTTTTTTCTTTTTTTTTACTTTATTACAATTAAGAACTTTTACGTTTTTACTTTTACTTCATTAAAGCAGTTGAATCAGTACTTCTACTTTTACCACAGTATTTTTTCACACCAGTCGCTGTACTTCTACTTAAGTACAGAATGTGAGTACTTCTACCAGGCTTTAGTCTCACTCTCGCTCTATCTCGTTGGACTGTGGGTGCTGCAGCTTCTTAGCTTTGTCCACGTCCATAAAAAGCTCCTTCAGCAGAACTTCAGCTTCAGCCAGTTTCTCAGAGTTCTCCGTCTGGTGGATCAGGGACTGGTTCGTCTTGTCGCGTTCTGTGTCCTGTCAGATTAAAACCTCACATCTCATTTCTTACGCTATGGACGTGTTCATAACAATATTTGGTTGTTTCTAAAATGTCTATACCGATTTTTGAATGTGAAAAACATGACATTTAGGAAACAAAAGGTTACAGTATTTTCCAGAGTATAAGGTGACACTTAAAATACTTTAATTTCATACAAAAAAACACACTGCACCTTATGTATGGGTTCATTCTGGTTGTGCTTAGTGACTGGGAATCTGATATCTGATAATTTTGACTTTTTATCTGATAATTTAGAGTTTTTATTTCATAAATTAGACTTTTTTATCTGATAATTTTGACTTTTTATCTGATAATTTTGACTTTTTATCTCATAATTTTGACTTTTTAATTTAATAAATTTAAATTTTTTCTTGTCATTTTCACTTTTTTTCTCATAATTTTCCCTTTTTATCTAAGAATTTTGACTTAAATTAATGCACTTTATAATCCAGTGCACCTTATGTATGAAGAGTCTAAAAAATAAACCATTAGTGATTAAGACACAGTGATTAAATATTGTCATGAACGAACCTTTATCATGTGACGAAAACAAGATCAAACTAAACGTAAATATGGGTCTTGTGACGATAACTATAATTAAATATATGATGCAGTTATAGATGATCAATAAAAACCAGACAAAATGTGGCTTAAAAAAACAAAATGAGACGTTATTTTAATTCTTTTAGCCATGCTCTTATTTATTTATTTATTTATTTATTTATTGTTGGTGTCTCTCACAAACATGTCATAAAATGATGTCCCCACCAATGTCAACATCCTAATTATTCCCATGGTTTCTTCTGTCACACAACCACCTCCTTCAGGGTCTGTGTTTCTATGAATGTCTTACCACTGTCAGGAGAATCTCTGAACGGAGGATGTTCTTCTCTACCCTGTCTGCATTATTCTGCATACGAGAAATCACCACAGCGAGGTCATTGGCCTGACTCCTGAGTACAAAATAACAGAGGGTTAGTTTTAATGTAGAAAACAATAAGTGCACTTGGCTTTTTACAGGATAATTACTGTATAGTTAACTTTTAAGAACATTGCAACCATATTAAAGGGTACACTTTCATAATAAATTATTCAATTATTATTTCAGGACAAATAAATATTCATTCATATTTTTGTGTTCTTTGATTGCAGTGTAACATATTTTATCCAATAACATGAATATTAACTTTGCATGAAACAAATTAGACAACTTCAATCTAACATAACATGGACTAAATATGTGTGTAGTCTGTGGAGTTTTTATTATTATTATTATTATTATTATTATTATTATTATTATTATTATTATTATTATTATTATTATTATTATTATTATTATTATTATTATTATTATTATTATTATTATTATTTGTGTGTGTGTGTGAGTGTGTGTCCACAGACACATATCATTCTTCTGTCAGTCTGCCCCAGGGCAACTGTGACTAAATATGTAGTTTACCACCACCAGAGCGAACATGTGAGAGTGAATGAATAATGGATCAATAATGTAAAGCGCTTTGGGTTCCTTGAAAAGCGCTATAGAAATCTAATTCATTATTATTATCATCATTATTATTATTATTATTATTATTATTATTATTATTATTATTATTATTATTATTATTATTATTATTATTATTATTATTATTATTATTATTATTATTATAACTCATTGAATATTTCAAATATCACCATGTAATTACATGATCATATACATATAGTTAATGCGCGTCAGATGCAATGATCCATTTGAGTTAAGGTCAAAGGTCAAGGTCATATTTAACAGAAAGCTCAAAATGACATTATTGTCTGTAATTCTAGAACAGGTCGTCATAGAAACTTGAGATTGGCACAAAATATGGGTGAGATTAGACATTATCTGAATACTAGTTTTATAATTTTTTTTTTACACAGGGTTTTTATGCACACTGTAAAGAAAAATCTGTTATTTTTACCATAAAAATAACTGTCAGCCTATAATGCTGGTAAAACACATCAAACTTTAAACATATTTACAGAGTAACATGTAGTTTTATTATTTTAAACATTTAAATTGAACATTTTAAACATGTCATTTTAACATTGAATGTAAAAAGTATGTGGACTGTCCCTGACATACGCCTGATCCACAACTAAACTGGGACACATTTAGGGTTCAGTGTCTTCAAAAAAACAAACAAAACACTTTTATATGGAGCTGGGACTTGAACTACCAACCCTTTAGACATTGGACAATCTACTCAATCACTTGCTGCACACAACCACATTATTTTATGTATTTAAATCTTAAATTGTTAAATTATTCTTTCTTTATTAGTTTTTATATTTAGAAAAAAGAAAATAAGCTGTTAAATCAACATTATGTTCTTTTAATTTAAAAAGAACCGCATTGTTTTCAATTTACAGTTTCATTTTCTCAAACAAAAAAAAGAAATACATACTTTCTACATATAAATCTGTTTTTTTCACATACTTTTTCTTTAAAAACTACAACTACACTGTAAACTCCAATGTTCAGAATAATTAAATATATTCAGTTGTGAATACTCAAAGTTTCATTAATAATACTACAATACTAACTCAAATGTATTCAGTTGTTGTAACATGTTCCTTTTTTTTTAAATACTTCCAACTAATATTTTTTTTATTAAAGGGAACTATTGTGGATATAAGTGAATATAATTTACAAACATAGATGAGGTCAAACTGAGTGGAATTAATTCATTAAATGCTGAGAATGATATTGTTCTGTTATTTCTATTGTATCAAATAAGGATGATTGAAAAAAAACTTAACTGATGAAGTAGATGATGAAATATAATTTCAGAACACTGTAAATAACCACCAATAATAACAAAAATTTTATTCAGGGGCGGCTGTGGTTCAGTTGGTAGAGTGGGTCATCTAATGACTGAAGGGTCAAAGGTTAATGTCCCAGCTCTGTCTGTCCACATGTCTAAGTGTCCTTGGACAAAGACACTGAACCCTGTCTTAGTCTCCCAGTAGGACTGACAGAACCTTAGAATACTAAGTTTATAAATAATGTTTTAATTTAAGTATATTTTAATAAACATCTATATTTTAAGTTCTGGAAACTTGTATTTTTTTAAGTTTCATCAACTTAAAATAATTGAGGCAATCGATTGCCTTAAATATTTTTAGTTCTGCTAATTTATTCAGCTTTACAGTGTATATTTGATTTGAAATCTTCTGAAATAAACAACTTAATATTGTATTTTGACTTCGAGTTTTGTAATGTAGTTATGTCAGTGGTGAACTTCCTCCACACCTGTTCATGCTTTAAGGCTGTTTGTTCTGTCGTTCTTCCTACACACTGATATGAAAGACAAGTATTTATCCAGACACACCCTCCTCAGAACCTGGGGGGCAGGTTATGGAGGAGTGTCCCCCTGTTCCCACCCATTATTGCTCAGGAATGTCGTCTGTGTGACACAAATTCCGATTGAGGCAAATGTGTCACACTGTGATACTTGATCTTTAACTAAATAACTGGTGTGATTAATGTTAAAAGGACAATAAGACAAACTGTGGGAGGTGGAGGAGTGCAGGTGGACGTCTTTTTATGGCGTCTTTACTCATACAGGCTCTTATCTTAAGTGCACTTAACTAACTTTATTTGTTACTGAGGCCCAGAGGTGGAGAGTAATGCAGTAAAAGTACTACATTACTGTACTTAAGTAGGTTTTTTTAGGTATCTGTACTTTACATGAGTATTTATTTTTCTGGAAACTTTTTACTTTTACTCCCTATATTTTTATATAAATATTTGTACTTTATACTCTTTACATTTATATAAATATATGTACTTTATACTCTTTACATTTATATAAATATATGTACTTTATACTCTTTACATTTATGTAAATATTTGTACTTTATACTCTTTACATTTATGTAAATATTTGTACTTTATACTCTTTACATTTATGTAAATATTTGTACTTTATACTCTTTACATTTATATAAATATTTGTACTTTATACTCTTTACATTTATATAAATATATGTACTTTATACTCTTTACATTTATATAAATATTTGTACTTTATACTCTTTACATTTATATAAATATATGTACTTTATACTCTTTACATTTATATAAATATTTGTACTTTATACTCTTTACATTTATATAAATATTTGTACTTTATACTCATTACATTTTCAAACTAAACAGATGTGACAGTATGAAAAATAAAATAAGTCACCAAATGAAAAATCAGTGGAGAGGAACTGACTTTATATATTATAGTTATATGACTATGATCTCACAATTTTTATTCTTTTTATTTCACAATTTTTACATTTTCTCTTAAAATTATTCATTTTTAAATCTCATTTGTCTTTTTTTTTTTTTTTTAAATCTCACGACGACTTGTTTTTCAATTGTGACTTTTTCCCCCGTTTTTCCTAAATTTTCTGACCATACCCACAAAACAGAGCACAGTGACCCTATCAAACACATTATCTACACACTAAGTCATTTATTTTAGATACTTTTGAAACTTTTCAGATTTTTTTCTGGTTAAATAAGTATTATTGTGTTTATGGCAACAACAAAAAAAATGCAGTTTTACTTTTTACTTTTGTACTTTATTACAATTGTGAAATTGTACTTTTTTTTACTTTTACTTCAGTAAAAGAGTTGAATCAGTACTTCTACTTTTACCAGAGTACTTTTTTCACTTCTCCTTCAGTACAGAATGTGAGTACTTAAACTAGGACAACATTCTAACACAGTCACTAATTTCTAGTTGAAGTATTTACATGTAAATCAGTTGAATATAAACTAATGTCTGTGTGATAGAAACGTTCCCTCAGTACCGTGTGTGTGTGTGTGTGTGTGTGTGTGTGTGTGTGTGTTACAGTAAAGATTAAAACACACACACATACACATAGCTGTAGGGTGTCCCTGCCCTGCCGCACCCTCAGCTCTACCTCTTGTCTGTCACTCACTGTGGCAGAGTGCAAATGTTACACTTTATGTTTAAGTACCCCCCCCTCCAACACACACACACACACACACACACACACCACAGGGAAAAGTCTCCTCTGACATAAACACATGTATAGTCACCTTGGACACGCTGTCCACCATGTGTAGCGTCATTAACCCTTTAACCACTGATGTTCTGAATGAATGGTTTAGTTTAAATGTGCAGAAAATGTTAATTACAAATAAATAGTTTTTACTTGTTCATGGAACTGAGTTATGAAAATAAACAGATGTCAAAAACTAATGATTGAGAAAAAAAAAAAGAAAAAGCCCAAACTGAGATTATTGGAACAAGTTCTTCCTTTTTATTTTTTACTTAATTGTTTTGCAAATTGTTGAGGTTTTTTTTTTTTTCATTTTGTTGTTTATTTTGTTTAGTTTTGTACATTTAGTTTTTCATTTTAGTAATTATCTTCAATTTTGTTCCATTTGTGTCTTACGTTGTTCATGTTACATATTATTTTGTTGGTTTATGATTTTTTTTGTTCATTTTTATCGATCACTTTGGCTATTTTTGGTCATTTTGTTGCTTATTTTATTCTTTTTTTTTTTTTTACTGTGCACCTGCTAAAGAGTTAAATATGATTGATGGTAACATGGCTGAACACATTCCTCTAATCAAACATTACTCAGTGCCACAGTAATAACCTCCACAGTCCATCACAAACTATCATGAGCTTCGTGTGTTGATCTAAAAAACAAATGAGTCAAAGGAGTGGTCCATCAACTGACACTGGAAGTGGATTTATCGACTAAACTCAAGTGATACAATGACTGAAACACAAGTGTTATTAAAGAAAGGAGAAATGATAATGGGAATGAATAGTCAAAATAAAACTGAGTTAATGATTAAACACATTAATTACATCCCATTAAAATCATAAAGTCATTTGAAGGAAAGACTTTGAATAAAACTAACAGTTCATTTATTTTGTAAAGATGATCACACTGACAAACATATATTTGAATAACATGTACAGTGTGTTTTAACCAGAGGTTTAAAGTAATGCAGTAAAAGTACTTCATTACTGTACTTAAGTAGATTTTTCAGGTATCTGTACTTTACTTGAGTATTTATTTTTCTGCCAAATTTTAATTTTACTACCATTTATATAAATATGTGTACTTTATACTCTTTACATTTATATAAATATCTGTACTTTATACTCTTTACATTTATATAAATATGTGTACTTTATACTCTTTACATTTATATAAATATCTGTACTTTATACTCTTTACATTTATATAAATATGTGTACTTTATACTCTTTACATTTATATAAATATCTGTACTTTATACTCTTTACATTTATATAAATATGTGTACTTTATACTCTTTACATTTATATAAATATCTGTACTTTATACTCTTTACATTTATATAAATATGTGTACTTTATACTCTTTACATTTATATAAATATCTGTACTTTATACTCTTTACATTTATATAAATATATGTACTTTATACTCTTTACATTTATATAAATATATGTACTTTATACTCTTTACATTTATATAAATATTTGTACTTTATACTCTTTACATTTATATAAATATTTGTACTTTATAATCTTTACATTTATATAAATATATGTACTTTATACTCTTTACATTCTCAGAATAGACTCATTACTTTTCCAAATTAAACAGATGTGACAGGATGAAAAATAAGTGACTAGAGGAAAAATCAGTTTAGGAAGGAAACTGTGACTTTATATATTATAGTTATATGACTATTAAGTCACATTTTTTTTATATTTATCTCATAATTTAGATTTCTTATTTCATTTTATCTTAAAATTATGCATTTTTATCTCATATTTGTAACTTTTTTAAAAATCTCATGATGACTTTTTATCTCCTTCATTTCGTGCCCATACCCATAAAACTCAGTACTGTGACCAAACACAATTCCAACACAGTAAATACGTTTGAAACTTGTATGAGTTTTTGTGGTTAAATCAGTATTATTTAATTCATGGCAACAACAAAAAAACTTGTTTTACTTTTGTACTTTATTACAATTGAGAAGTTCTACTTTTTTAACTTTTACTTAAGTACAGGAGTTGAATCAGTATTTCTACTTTTACCAGAGTATTTTTTCACATAAGTACCTGTACTTCTACTTAAGTACAGAATGTGAGTACTTTTACTACCTCTGTTCAGAGGGAAAATCAGTGGAAGAGAGAAACCCTGACTTTATATATTATAGTTATATGACTATTAATTCACATTTTTGGATATTTATCTCACAATTTTGACTTTTAATTTCACAATTTTAACATTTTATCTTAAAATTATGTATTTTTTTAGTTCACATTGGTAATTTGATGATGACTTTTTATCTCCTTCATTTCCTGCCCATACCCATAAAACTCAGTACTGTGACCAAACACAATTCCAACACAATAAATACTTTTGAAACTTCTATTATTTTTCCTGGTTAAATCAGTATTATTTCATTCATGGCAAAAAAAAAGTAGTTTTCCTTTTTCCTTTTGTACTTTATTATAATTTTTTTTACTTTTACTTCAGTAAAGGAGTTGAATCAGTACTTCTAGTTTTACCACAGTATTTTTCCACATGAGTACATCTACTTAAGTACACAATGTGAGTACTTTGACCACCTCTGGTTTTAACAGACTTCCATGAACCACACAACTGCTGTGGTTTCATTTTTATTGTCTAAAAATCAGCCCAGTTTTGTGCAAACATGAATGAATGAAGGTAGAAAAATGCCTGCATGCAGGTCAGGAAAACACTGTAACGAAAGAGACAATAATGGACAGTAACGTCACCCTGGGAAACCTGACACACACACACACACACACACACACACACACATATGAAGCTGTCCCCACTCACTTGCTCAGCTTAACAGGACCGTTTTCCTTTTTCTTGGACATCTTTGGGGACAGTTGAGGCGTGTGTCCCAGTGTGTCCTCTTCCTTCCTCTTGTCTGCGGTGGCGTCTCCACTCAGTTAAGGCGACTCCACCTGTCCCAGCTCCTCCCAGGGCAGCAGGTGTGTCGTCAGTAAACTGGGCAGACCTGTTCCACACTCACTCTTTCATTTCACTAATTTCATAAATGACTGTTTTTTTTTTCTTCCTCAAATGCCTTTTGTCACCTACATCAGGAGTGTTAAAGTCATTTTTCTACAATATATTTATTAGATTTCATAGTTTATATCAATAACTCAGTAGGACAGTTATTATACATAACATTTAAATAACAGCCATGTCCACTTAGAAAAAAAAACAAATATACTGTAAGAGGGTCCATGAGAAAATGTGACCTTATTTGGCAGCCAGTTATTTCCTTTGTAGAGAGAAAAACAACTACTAACATATCTATGTAAAACAAATGTGTTATCTTTATGTATTTCTACTTATTTGTGGTTATTGTTATTGCTATTATACTTTATTATTAACTGTGCATGTTGTTTTTTTGTTTGTTTTTTGTCCAGTATTTAGGGTGGTGAGAACTGGGACGTTTGTGAGTTTGTTTATATCAGGGGTCTCAAACATGCGGCCCGGGGGCCAAATACGGCCCGCTAACAGTTCCGATGTGGCCCGTTAGAATGAAGAAGTTACCGTAATAACCTATTTAATGACTCCATATGTTCTTGTCAGGTTTTTTTCTTTGCCTATAAATGATGACAACTTCAATTTTTTGTGATTGTTTGACTGTAAAAAAAAATTAAAATTCTGAAAATGTTTACATTTACAAACTATCCTGTAACAATAAAATGTGAATAAACTGAACAAATGTCAAATATAAAGAAGTTTAGTGTCTTTGTAGAACTGATCCATAATAAATAAATTGAGGCGAAATATTGTTAAAATTGACCTTATTTTCCTTGTGACATTGAGGTTTAGACATTTGGATAATTTATACAAATATTTTCATAATAGAATAGGTTTTTTTTTTGCACTAAAATGACAAAAATTTGGAGTTGTCATTATTTATAGGTTGTTATATTTTCATTTTACTGGTTCAGCCCATTGGAGATCAAATCAGGCTGAATGTGGCCCCTGAAAAAAATGAGTTTGAGACCCCTGATTATATAGAGAGGAACTAGACTTGACTCTGATGGACGGATTGTACGTTTTGTGTTTGAGATATTTTAAAAAAATAAATTAAAAAAACAACAACAACAAGCAGCTCAAGTAGAATCAATGATCAATGTCGATCCAGGCAATAATTATTATACAGAGGTGGTGAAAGTACTGACATTCTGTACTTAAGTAGAAGTACAGCTACTTATGTGGAAAAATACTCTGGTAAAAGTAGAAGTACTGATTCAACTCCTTTACTGAAGTAAAAGTAAAACAATACAACTTCTTAATTGTAATAAAGTAAAAAGTAAAACTGCATTTTTTTGCAATGGATAAAATAATACTTATTTAAGGAGGAAAAAACATCCAAAAATAAAGCCTTTAAAGTGAGTTAGTGTGCAGCTGATGTGTTTTATTGAGTCATGGTACTGAGTTTACTGTTTACATGATGAAAAATTAAAAAATCTAAATCATGAGATAAAAAGTCAAAATTATGAGAAAATGTAAGATAATAAGTCAAAAATTTTTAATGACTCATTTGCAAAAACAGATAACTGATATTATTTATTACATTTAATGGACCTTACCAAATTAAATAAATAATATATCAAATCAATGAGTATTACCTGGAATGTACAGTAAAAAATACCATTGTCATTGCTTATTTTGTTTATTTTTCTACATTTTGTTTTTATTTTAGTATTTTCTTCAATTTTTTTTTCCATTTGTGTCTTGTGTTGTTCATGTTATTTATTATTTTGTTGGTTTATTCATTTTTTGGTGAATTTTTATTGATTACTTTGGCTGTTTTTGTTCATTTTGTTGCTTATTTTATTCTCTATTTTTTGCCTTTTTGTTTGTTTGGTTTTTTTTTTCACTGTGGAACAGCTAAAGTCTCAGGAGTTAAAGGGTTAATTCAGTTTCCACATCCACTCCAGTTGACCTCAGTTATGTCAGAACACTATAATAATAATATCATAGTTTATACATAAGTCAACTCCAAATGTTTCTGTAGAAGAAGTAAAAGGACAGAACAATATTCACGCCAACACACGTTAGTGTGTTTTTAACTCCAGCTCCAAACAATGAAAATATAAACTTCCATCAAATAAAGAATTTTTTTTTTTACATTTTTCCAACTAACTGAAGACTTGGATTTTTTTTTCTTCCATTTTTCTATGGATCATTTGGTCTCCATGAGCACCAGCAGCTCCATGTGAAACTGTTCTTGTCTTTTTACAAAATAAAATTGTTAATTGTACAATTATTTCACAAAAAAATGTGAATAACCTGAAAAAATATGAACTTGAAATTACAAAAAAAACCCAAGTGTTACTTTAACACACTATATGTCTGCTTTAGTTTAACATTTGCACATATGTTTTATAACTTATAAACCACAGTAGAACTACAAATGCATGGATCATTGAATAACATTTATCTGGAAGTGAAATATATATTAATATAAAAATACAATATACTGTTTAATTTTAGGATCAAAGCAACTTCTTGAGGCTCTTTGACAACCGTGAATTTTTTTAAAAATTATTATTATATTTGCATTTCTTTTTATCTTCCCCAAGGAGGTATTAAATTCGGGTCAGTTTGTCAGTTTGTCTGTCTGTCTGTCTGTGTCTGTCTGTCTGTCTGCAGGATTAAGCAAAACGTTCTGAACAGATTTTGATGAAACCTTCAGGAATGATAGATAATGGGTCAAGGAAGAACACATTCGATTTTGAGCAATAAAGGTCAAAGGTCACACTAAAGGTCAACTGCTAAAACACATCAGTGATAATATCTCAGGATTCAGACAAGATAGAATCTGATGGTTTTTTTCATTCACATCGTCAGACCTTCAGACATCAGATGAATCAACACCTATAACCCTAACCTTTGACCCCTAACCTTTAGACATCAGATGAATCAACACCTATAACCCTAACCTTTGACCCCTAACCTTCAGACATCAGATGAATCAACACCTATAACCCTAACCTTTGACCCCTAACCTTTAGACATCAGATGAATCAACACCTATAACCCTAACCTTTGACCCCTAACCTTCAGACATCACATGAATCAACACCTATAACCCTAACCTTTGACCCCTAACCTTCAGACATCAGATGAATCAACACCCCATCATGTTATGTTTTGACGCCATATCAATATGTTTGACGCATTTTTTATTGTCTTTTCTCAATTACAATAGAAAGATATAAAACCAAACACATCATTACACACATCAATAAGTAGAAATATTAAATTTCACTAGAAGAAATAATATCCATATATAGTTATAGTGTCCACAGGTGATGGTGGTATATTGATGGTCATGTTCCCATCAACAAATTAAAGAGTACAGATATTTCCCAGACTTCCACATGTTCCTAACGACCTCCTCTATCCGTCATGTGGACTAAACAGTAGACTATAAAGATATCATCCCCCTTTAGAAGGTCCACAAATGAGCTCCAAATCTTGATAAATGATATTATATTTCCTTTTAATAGCATATGTAAATGTTTCAGTAGCTCCTAAATCCAAGATTCTTTACCTGGTTTATGAAGTGACTTCCACACAATTATATGTTTAGTTTCCAGAACACAGAATATGCTTTTACTCAGTGTACTGTTTGCTGGGAAACCTCCAAAAATACTGCACCGACTGTTTCACATCTGTGATTGTGGTGGAATGCAGACAAACGAGCCCATCACACTCATCATTAGTGTTTGCTTTTTGGGTTCTATTCAAACATGACTCTGGTCTAATGACTTATTTTAATGAGTTCTTAACACTTGTTTTACGAGCCTCTTCTTAGTGATAATAGAAATATGTTTGTTAGGGAGGGATATGTAATATTATTCTATGGCCTTCTAGAATGTTGCCACAGCTCCCATTCACTTTGAATGGACGTTCCCAGCGTTCTGCCGACGGATTTTTTTTTTCGCAAACCGCCCGTTGCTGCATTAACGCCCGCTGCCGATGACAACGAGTTTTGTCACTTCATATTCACAGTACCATATCACTCCGCAGGTAGTTCGGCCACTTTGAAAGTAAATATTCAGTTGTCTGTCTTTTCTCATAATAAACTGTAATAACCCGTAGAATAAGCGGGATAATGTTTTACCCACGCGTGACTATCGAAAAATATTTCACTTCGGGGCGGAACAATGCTGTTTGGCCCTGTTGGGAAATATGTTTCATCCCTCACTACTTAACTGAGTGGTTTATAACAGATAAGTTTTTATACATAAATACATAAAGGTGATGGAATGTAAGGGTAAGGGTAAGTTTGAAAACTGTGTGTGTTACTTATATACTATCACGTCATGGTTCTTCGCACTAAATTTCAGAGGTAAATGTTGTAGTTTTTTTAGGGACCACGTCGGCACAAGGCTGTGATCGCAATGATTCATTTGACCCCCTAAACATGTACGAAAACTCACCAAATTTTGCACACACTTCAGAAGTGTGAAACATTGCGAGTATTTATAGTTTCATAAAAGTCGGTAAAGAAATGTGTCTGCAGCGCCCCCTAGAAAAGTCAAAATATATTGTATTAGGCCAGATCATGCCCTAGTGGAGTTAGATTGATGAACAAAAAAACTTTATAATGGCCACGCCCATAAACCAAACAGGAAGTCCGCCATCCTGGATTTAAATTTCAAACATGGATTTTCACTGTTTTAACGAACTCCTCCTTGGCTGTTGGTCCCAATGAGCTCCAAATCGGTGAACACTATCCAGACAAGTGGGACATCAAAAGTTATCCAAATTTTTGGAAAAGTTCGACGTCATAATTTTTTGGGAAAAATGACCACTATATAAATTACTTCACCTCGGACATACAAACACAGATTTGGCTGAAATGTCACACAGACGTCTATCTCCCAGGTCTACATCCATTTTTCCAAAGACATTTTGATTTCGTACCATAGCACCCCCTAGACATGTACTTATATTAAAATAGCTGTAGTTCAGACATACGAACACCGATGTGGCTCAAATTTGACTCAAACATCTATGTCCTAGTCCTACACCCATTCAACACAAAGGATTTCAAATAAGTCACTCTATAGCACCCCCTACATATTTATACAAAAGTGTGTGTTTCTGGCAGTTTCTATTTATCAATAGAAATTGTAATTTTGCTCTATAGCGCCCCCAACAAATTTGCCTTCACTAAAATGGCTGTAGTTTGGACATACGAACATAGATTTGGCTGAAATTTGACTCACTCATCAGTCTCACAGTCCTACACCCATTCAACACACAGCATTATAAACAAGTCACTCTATAGCGCCCCCTACATATTTATACAAAAGTGTGAGTTTCTGGCAGAATATCGTATCCTGCCCACGGTACAATGTCATTTCACTGTCGGCTGTCGTTGGCGGTTGCACAGGAAGGTGGTCGTGAGGGACGGCGAAGGCCTTAGGGACTGTTTGCACTTTTTATTCTTCTTGCTTCACTTATTACTCATTCACATTTAGTTATTACTCTTTACATTTAAACACATTCAATTCTGATGGTGCACAGTATTATACAGACCCCAACCCCTAAAATGTTCGGGTGCTGTGTAAATAACAAAGTAAAAAAATGACTTGTAAATCTCATAAACCTGTATTTTATTCCAAGTAGAATAAGGAAAATATCAAATCTTTAAACTGAGGAAATTTACCATTTCAAGAAAAAATGGTGATTTTTAAAAGCTGTAGTGATGCATCTACAAAAAGTTGGGAAAGAGCCATGTTTACCAGAAACTGGAGTTTTATATGATGAATAATGTTCTTTATTTTGTGAGAATAATGTTATAAACTGTCCCTTCCACCCCCATACCATCACTATCAGAGATGCAGTTTTTTTTTTTATTATAACAAGCTGCTGTCGTTCTCCTCTTATTCCAGTGAATGTGTTAATGTGGTTTAAATAAAAAAAACTTTTTAATTTATCTGAGCACAGAACAGTTTGACTCCATTTTAAATGAGCTCTGGTTTAGAGAAGATGGTTAAGATTGTGGCTCATCTGTTAGATAGATAAATCTTTATTGTAGTATAAAAATGCAATGAATTTATGAACTGTTGGACCAGTTTCTGAAAATACTACAAGATAATGATCAGAGTGACTGGTCAATAATCAATAAGGCTGTTTTTCTTTGTCTTTGAATTATAGATCTGTAAACATTTGTGTTCACAGACAATCATTTCCATCCGTGTTCCTGAATCTATGCAGTTATTTAACTGATGATTTCAGTTATTTTAAGTAACTTTATCATATTGTGCTCTGATGATGATGATGGTGATGGTGATATATTTAAAGTCTTTGCAGTTGTAAACTGAGGAAGATTATACTGAAATTGTTCTGTTGTTCATAAACTCTTTTGCAACAAGTATTCAGAGAATGTCTAATTTCGCCCCTATTTTGTGCCAGTCTCAAGTTTCTATGACAACCTGTTCTTGAATTAGAGCCAATAATGTGATTTTGACCTTTCTGCTTGAACTTTGACCTTTTGCAATATTGATAATTTGGTTATCACTATTAAGCAATTAAATATAAAGCATATAAAGCAAGTTTTTTTTTATATTTATAAACCATAAAGTGCATCTTTGGATGGATGAGAAAAACAACACTGAATGGAAATGATGTTGACTCTTCCAGCCTATAAAGAATTAATAAACAATTTACTGATTGGTGTGGGGAACACTCAACAAACTGCTCCCAAATTAGATGGTCATCTTGACTTGCAAACATAAAGGAAGATAAAATCAGGGCAGTAATAGATATATATGCATCAGTGCATGTAATATTATGATAATATATCCAGTACTGATTAAGTTATAGTGTGATATGTCTATGCTTGACACATAAACAGTGTTACAGAAGTTAATATTGTGACATGTCACCTTTGATCTCCAGAGATCTCCAAAACTATTGGTCTTATGTAATAATAATAATAATAATAATAATAATAATAATAATAATACATTTTATTTATTAGCGCCTTTCAAAACTCTCAAGGCACTTAACAAACAGAATAAAAACACTATATAAACACGTCTAACAACAAAAATTACATGTGTGTTTGAGAATTGTAGAAATCTTCATTCCGCATCATTTAGTACCAATCTGAAAGTTCTGTGACCATCCATCCATGATTTTGACATTTTAGTTAATCTTGACCTTTGACCTTTACTCAAATGGATCATTGCATCTGATGCGTATTAGCCATATGTATAAGTCCATGTAATTTCATGGTGATATTTCAACTATTCATTGACTTAAAGCATGATATGTCTCTGCAGACACACACACACACACATACATACACAGACACACACATACATACACAGACACACACATACATACACAGACACACACACATACACAGACACACACATACACACAGACCCACACACACACACATAGACACACACACAGACACACACATACATACACACACACACACACAGACCCACACAGACACAGTGATTACAATAATCTCTTCCAACCAGCGTTAAACGAGATTAATAACTTTTCAAGGAGGAAACACACTCTATCTGTTGCCACAGGCTAATGTGCTGATAAGGGTAATTATAAAGATGACATATGCATGTGTTTTAGAACACAACACAAATATGCACCACACAGTTACGTGGGCGGTGGAACCTGGAAGCCCAGTCAGTCAAAACAATATAAGTTTGTGCATCAATAGGCAGAACCCTTCAGCATGCTGCTCCGTCTCATGCTTGCAGTAGGTGTGTCTGATGCACACCCAGAGCGGTTACTACAGCGACCAACACCCTCATACCTGAGGCGATGAGGAGGGTTTTAACACAAGGAACAAGAGAAAAGTAAAAGGGACTGTGAACAAACAGAACAGTCAGACAAGACTGATGACTGATGAGCAGACACAAGGAAATAGACAGATTTGACTTTTACTCTCTGACAGAAATAATTGTAATCACATTGATAACAAGTATTCAGAGACTGTGCCAATCTCGAGTTTCTATGACAACCCCTTCTGGAATTACAGGCAAAAATGGGATTTGGACATTTTTGCTAAGTCCGATCTTGACCTTTGACCTTTACTCAAATGGATCATTTCATCTGATGCGCATTTGCCAAATGTATACTGTATGTCCATGTAATTTAATGGTGATATATCAAGTATTCATTGAGTTATAGCATCAGATGTCTCTGCACGGACACACACACACAGACAGACAGACAGGCAGACACACACAGCCACACACACACACAGACAGACAGACTCTGTTTTTGCCAGAGTTTGTTTGTTATGTAGGAAGATAACTCAAAACCTTGGATTATGACATTTTCAGGATGTGTTGGAAGTGTCACAAGGAACAAATGATTGTGTTAATATAACACTTAAAGAGTTAATTTTAACACTACCTCACTGAACATATGGTCTCTATCTACTGTGTAAAATTTACACTGAACCTAGTTACATTTCCAGGCTCAACTATACACTAGTAAGAGTTAATATTTTACACTATTTAGTGTCAAGCAAATTTGACACAATGTGAGAAGTAACACCCATAGTGTTACTGACATTCAACACTGATGAGTTAAGTGTTAAGAAATAACTTTCCCAGTGTTAACTAACATTACATGATCTGAAATAAATGACAGTGTTGACTGTTTAACTATTTGAAAGTTTTTCATTTCAATGTCCAACTTTTAGTTCAGTGTGAGCAGCAGAGGTTGGTGGGCGGGGCTTTTCCAGAGTCATTATCTTTAACACTGAAAGGTATCTTATCACTGTTGAATATATGTATATAATATATGTATATATATAAAACATTTGTTAATAAAAAATATTTTCACCAACACTGGAAGTTATTTGGTTCAATTTTACTCCAAAAAAATGAAAAAACTTTAACACTGCATGTTTTACACTGACAAATGTACTGTACTGCGTTCACACAGTTCAGACCCAGTATGTTACAGGTGTTTTAGGTCCACCCCTGTACTTTCCTCCAGCACAACCCACCTGTTTAATCTTCATGTTGTGCAACTCATGAGATAACCTTGTTTTTTTCCTCCTTCTCATGTATCATCACATTAATGTAAATTATCAACATACATACTATGTTCTATAGCCAACAAAGATGTGTTGGAAAGTATTTTACAAGTCTAACACGTTTTTTTATGCTAATGGAGTCTGTCAAAAGCAGGGTGTGTCTGTGACTTATCAGGATATGAAAAAATATCTTAGAGTCACATAACATGAGTAGTATTTACACAGGAAGCGTACCGGGCATACCTGACGCCACAGTCCTGAAGGTATGAAAGCAGTTTGACACAGCCGCACCCACAGCTCTAATCTATAGTCCCTGGGCATTGACCTGTGAACACATTTCACTGTTAGATGATATAGACACATGCCTACGAGTACAGGTTAACATTCAACAGCTCAATATATACGAGCTTTAACTATATTCAACATGTTTGGTCTTTTACCAAGAGGTGGAGTCATGTTTAAATCTATCTACAAACTGAATATGAGTCCAAACATCTGTGTTCACTGTGTTTTTATTAACTCCTCATACACATGCTATTGTGTCTTTAGTTTTAAGCTGAAACACATGAAGAGAACCTTACATATACTCAACATGGTAACTTGAATGTTAATTTAATGTTACACTCCAGCTCTGGATATAGAGTTAAATACAGGATCTATACATTTAAATTTACTCTACACGCCTTAATAGGGCAAATCTTTATTCCATGTATCTCATTCTGTCATTTACATGTATTCATTCATTGTTTTATTTAAATAACAAGCAATACAATTGAAATCTGTTTAATGAACCTATTTTTAATGGAGTTACAAAAATGTCCACTCAGCTGGACAACATGTGTTTAAGCTGTGAACCAGAGAAACATGTATTGAAAATAAACCATACAAAAATCACCATGTTTCTTTATGATGTAACTGAATGATGCCACCTGCTGGATAGGAAAGGCAACATGTACAGTTAAATAGATCCAGGCAGTCAAGGAGCACAACACTTGTGGTAGTTTTTCATTTTATTTCAAAGATCATGCAGTGCACTTCCAAGTTAGGAATTTAACATCACTTTACATATGAAAATCCAATACATCTGCAATTAGCTAGTACAAAACATAACTAAACATTACTGAGGAATGTAACAAATTAAATAGAAAATAGGAAAAGAAGTGTGCAACATCACTATTGCAGCACTGCAGATCTTGATAAGAGGTTGAAAGTTGTAACCCTGTTGTAAATACAAAAAAAACTGAATTTACTGGATTAACTTAAATGACAAAAAAGCAATAAATTACTTCTTTCAAATGTGTATGAGATTACTGAGAGAACTGAGGGGGCATGGCATAGGGCACCAGTGGCGGGGGGTGCTGCTGCGGAGCCTGTGTCTGGGGGAAGGGGAAGGGCCCGTGACCCGCACCGTTCTGTGAAGCCCCTTTACCAGGGCCGAACTGTGAACCCTGGAAGTTGTTCTGACCTCCAAAGGATTGGTTACTGTTGAAGTTAGCCGGTCCGTTGCCATTGTAGCCGCCTCCGCCGTAGCCATTGTTGGCCCCATACCCTCCATTTTGAGAATTTGAGCCAAAGTTTTTACTTGGTCCATTGTCAAACCCCCTACCATTATCCCTGTCCCTAAAACTACCGAAATCACGCCTGCCAGAATACCTATCCCGACGGTCATCTCTGTAGTCTCCACCTCTCCCTCCCCTTGAACGACCTGTGGAAAAGGACAAAGACAGTCATGAGTATTCATCTTGAAGTGAGGGGCGTCCCAATGTGGCGTTTCAAATTTTAGTGTTGCGTTTTTTAGACCCATAGAACACATCCACCTTTCAGATCAAACAGTGTAGAAGAGAAAAGAGGCTGTCATTCACAGCACAGTTTCTGTATCTCACCAATTAGATTTACCTCCTCTGTCTTCTGCCATTTGGAGGAGCTTGGGGTTGATGGCCTGGTTGGCCTCTCGGAGGACAGAGATGAGGTCGCTGGCCTGTCTCATGTTGTTCGGGGTGAAGAAGGTATAAGCCGTGCCTGTCTTTTGGCTACGTGCTGTTCTGCCAATGCGGTGGATATAGTCCTCAGAGTTGTTGGGGTAGTCAAAGTTGATGACAAATTTGACGTCTTCAACATCTGTAAGATTGTGTTGCAGTGTGGCATAACGGGAAAGTAGGACAGCACACAGATGTGCACCGACGCCACCACAACAACCAGATCAGAAACAAGGCCAAGTTAGTAACTCATTGGGCGGGTGTGGCCTAACCATCCACAATGCTGCAAAAAACACATTAGTCCAAACTACAAACATTTACTCCATGGGGAGACTACGGTGGGAAAAGAGAAACGATGCACACTCCATTCACTTCCAATCCACTGATGTTAAATAAAACCCCTCCTGAAGTAAAGCTGAACTAGCCACCCTCACAAAAAAAATGGATCAGAAGTCTTACCATTTTAGAGTATGCATTCACTAGTCCATTCCCATTGCAGCGCACGCCCCACATACTGTCAAGTGACCCTCAGGTGTCTCTACACAGTAGGGCTTCTATGTACACTAACGTCTCCTAGTGTGCTTCAATTAACAGGGTAAAACAAACGGCCCTTTGTCTCGCACACTCATGATGCTTGCGCTAAAGCTCACACTGCAGTCGTCTCTTGCCAAGTAACTGTCGATCTGAACCAATTTGCAGGATGCCTACAAACAGTGCACCCACACTCGCCATGGCAAGACTTTCCCAGACCCAGTGCTCACTTGACCATAATGTCTCTCGTTGGCAGGTCTCGACATGACTTTGAAACGCAGGCGAGGGAGGAGTGTGAGCTTGGATTTTGTCCAAGTTGTGTCCAACTAGCATGTCCCACTGTCACCAAAAGGGCCAGTAGCCATGTCTTTACAGAGGTGAAGGTATGATCGATCAGGCAAACTGTTCTCCCGGAAGAAGTTTAGGAAACTGCAACATAATTCCACCCATGCTTTACAAGCCTACACAACAAAAAGCACCTTCCAAATGACTCAAATGGTTTGCAATGCAGTACACCAACATACATGCAAGACTATAGGAGACAGTGTAGCTGGGCTTTGAGCTGGGACACTTTAAGAGCCTGGGTGTGTGAAGCAGTCCAAACCCTTGCCAGAGAACAGGCAAGCGTAAGAGGGGAGGAACTGTGGCCAGCCCTCAACTCTCCCCACTTTTTTGGCAGGCCAGCGCGATATGCTGCACTTGGGCCTGGTCACCTCTGTCTTTTCTGCATGACTGGGAGACCCGTGCCTCGCCAGTCAGGACACCTCCAAGAATCCTCCTTCCCCCTCTGGAGACCTGGGCTTGTCATGCCAAGGCCCTGCCACACAGACTGCTCCTTCAGTTGAGGGGGAGAAACTCAGAAAGAAGCAGAAGAGTTAAAGAAAGCAAATATACTTTCTTTTTTAAAAATACATTCAAGTAGGTAGTTGTTCAGGGAGGATACTGACCTAGACCCCTGGAGGCAACATCTGTGGCAATGAGGATAGGAGCCTTGCCAAATTTAAACTCTGAAAACAAAGAGGGAAAATGTAAATATCTTGTAGCTCCTATAGGATAATTACGTTAATTCAAGCAGTGCAAACTCACCATTGAGAACCCAGTCTCTCTCCTGCTGGCTTTTATCTCCATGGATTCCCATAGCTGGCCATCTGAAAGAATTCAATGGTACATCTTTAATTTTAGCCAAAAATGTGGTGTTAAATTAAAGTAGAATCAGTGTATCAAGTTTATTACATACCCATCCCTTCTCATTCTCCTGGTCAGGTCATCACATCGACGCTTTGTTTCAACAAATATGATGGTCTTGTTTTCCTTCTCACTCATGATTTCTTCAAGAAGACGAATCAACCTAAGTGAAAGAAGAATGAAAGAATTACAAACTGATCTTAAACCTGTAATGTGCAATTAAAAATTACGTAAAATAATTGCTGTAACTTTTACTGTACTATTCCCCAAATTGCTACTCACTTGTTCTCTTTCTCTCCATCATTACAGACATCAACTATCTGCAGGATGTTGTGGTTGGCGCTCAGCTGCAGTGCCCCTATATTAATCTGAACGTAGTCTTTAAGGAAGTCTTCCGCCAACTGACGAACTTCTTTTGGCCAAGTGGCACTCCACATCAGAGTCTGGCGGTCAGGCTGTAAAGTGAGTGACAAATTAAAATTGTATACTTTCACAGACGTAAAAATGTCAACATCGACACAGTCCCCAAATCTTTTAGTACTTACTCTGATCTGGTCAACAATTTTACGGATCTGTGGTTCAAAGCCCATGTCCAGCATTCTGTCAGCCTCATCCAGCACAAGGTATGTGCAACGTCGCAGGTTCGTCTTTCCCGACTCCAGGAAATCAATGAGCCTCCCTGGAGTTGCAATGCAGATCTCTACACCTGAAAAAGAAAAGTTTCTTATGAGACTTCAACCATTTTCAGTTTGGTTTTGCAGAACTTTACATGTGCTTCTCAAATAAACACCACAATCTAAAAAAAAAAATATACAAATGCAGATACCCCTTTCCAGGTCACGGATCTGAGGTCCCTTTGGTGCACCTCCATAAATGCAGGTTGACTTGAGGCGAGAAGCTCTACCATATTCTGCAGCCACCTGCTGCACCTGTTGCGCCAACTCACGGGTTGGGGCCAGCACCAAGCACTGCAAAAGGGAAAAAATGGCATAAGTACAAACCAGCAACAACACACCTCATTCATTACAAATGTGACTGAGCAGCATAAGTGAGAGCAGTAAAAAAAAGGTGCATTTAATAAAATATTTAATTACTTACAATAGGTCCATCCCCACGCTCCAGAAAAGGCTGGTGGTTGATGTGAACAATAGCAGGCAAGAGATACTGTAGAAGAGATAGGATTATTACTACCATTAAATCACACAACCATGTCTCATTTTACAAGGCACATAACATCTGTAATAACTTACAGAGAGAGTTTTGCCAGAACCTGTCTGTGCAATGCCAACCATGTCCTTGCCACTGAGTGCCAGAGGCCAGCCCTGAGCCTGGATGGGTGTTGGTTCAGTCCAGTTCATTTTGCCGATTACATCCATCACATAGGCTGGGAAAAAGATGAGCATTATTTAAGACGCCAAAAAAAAACAAAAAACAAATTACGTTTATTTTTCAAATCTGAAAACTTACAAGGAAATGTTGCTTCATGGAACTTTGTGATGGGGTTTGGACACTCTCTCCCCTTCAGTGTAATAGTTTTGGCTCTTCTATACTGTTCAACTTCTTGCTGTAACAAAGCAAGGGGAGCACATGAAGTTGGTGTGGTCCTGGACTATTACATAACCAACACGTGCATCGCCGACCACGTTTAACAAGTGTTGCATAACATTGGGCAGACCATGCTGCTAACATACCATAGACTTTCGAGCCACATCGGGATGCTGCTGATAAAAGTTCTTTTCGAACTTTGGGAGCTCGTCCAGATTCCAGTGTTTCTTCCGCAGACGATCGCCGGGATTTCCGAACTTCCCTCCTCCTCCACCACCACCACGATTCCCACCAAAGCGAGGAGGACCGCCGCCATAACTGCAAAAACCAACAGGCCGTTTTCATAAAGTCGGAAAATACCCATTCAAATAACCCAAGGTCGGGACATTGCTGGTCTTAGAATAGAGACGGGTCTCATCTTGTGATTTCACAAATCCACATAGCTGCTGTATACTTTCCAGCCGGTAGAGGAACAATGGAAACACCGCCGGCATTTTGTATCTGCATTCACTCTGCCACATGGCGAAAAGCCGAAAGCCAGCTGTGCGAGCTACCCCAACCACTGTGCGCTACAGGGACACATTACAACCTACTGTAAAGTCAACTGAGACTCGATTACGACCTTAGGTGAAAAAGGAGTTAGTAAAATAATATCTAGATCGTCACTCACCAAATTCCGAGGTGTTAAAACTAACTTTAGGACAGCTAACGTTTAGCTACCTTAAAGCTAACGAAAGCGGCTTCGTTGGGGCACGAGGCCAGACAAGGCCTTGAGCCAACACCACCAGGCTCCTTTAACGGCCTGGGCCTACGTTACACACATAAAACCTACATTTTCTAATTTTAAGATAAGTCGCAATCAACACCATGCCATATGCCATTAGTGTGTATCGAGAATATTTGATTAAATGTTAATAATCCGTGGGTCTAAATCCATTTCAACCGTCTCTTCGGATCACAGAAAAAATACATTTAAAAATTCCACAAAACGGTACTCACCCTCTGTCTCTATCTCGGTCTCTACCGCGATCTCTGTCGGAATATCCTGGCATATTGTAAACAACGTGTATAAATAAAATAAAAAAGATAAATTTCCTACAGTGTCGCTCTGCGGTCGACTTAGAGGCCGGCCGGCAGTGATGCTGAAATGCCGGTAACGTAAAAATGAGGTCCGGTATATATTGCAAGAGGAAGTCCAACTTCCGGTGTATTCATCCGCCGAGCGGCGTTTAAAAAAACTTCAGCTTCCTATGACGCATCTGACATTAGATATAATGAAAGATTAACCCACGATTTCTGTTAAAACATGTAAAATGATGTAACGAACATGTAAACCAGCCTGTAAATATATGTTCTACAGCCGGTTGGACGATAATGGAGTAATTAGACCAGTCAGAAAAATCGTACTTTTCTTTTCTTAAGATATTAGTCACAAATATTTTGAAGAAAAGCCTCAGCAATTAGTCGTATAAGCGTTTCTTTCTAAAACCCGTAAATCACCACAACATGATCTGCTGACCGTCGGGAAACTGTCGTAATTTTTACGAGCTACTTTTTATTTTGGCGGATGAACATGTACATGACCGAAACCTGTAATCCGGCCTGCGACCATGTTTCCGTGATGTTACAGTAAATGACGTCATCAGGCCCAGCCCAAAGGCGTCCTCCACTTAATCCGGGTGTGTTCAATAGTTTTAAGAGTAAAATGAAAATCTTTGTAAATTAAACCTACGTTGTTGAATTGAATATGTATTAAAATTAACATTTAACTTGAAGTGAACAAACAAAAAAAGTGTTAACTTGGAAAATAAATGTGTAACTGTTGAATTGATTAAAATTCATACTTGATCTTGGAGACAAATTAAAAAATGTTAACTTGTAAAATACATCTGTAACTGAATGCTTTGTTATTTCAAAATAAAGTTAGGAAAGATTTAATTAAATGTATATACATTTACATCTAAATCTTTACTAGTTGTATCTTTGTCAACACCGGTTTAAAATATGCAGTAGAACGGATGTAGTACCTGGCATGTTTTACCCCACTAGCCCCCCTTCTGACTTTGACCCCCTTTCTTTGCCCACATTGAACCATCTGCCAGACACTCTAATCTTGAGGGAAGTATCATTGAATACACAGTGGGTGGTAAGGGGTTTGTCCCATTTCCATAGAAAGTTTGGGTCTTGGCGCCACTCACTTTGACATTTCTTCCCCAACAGTGTGGCATCATCAAGTCCCTGATCACTTTGTCTAAAATAATAAATCCTGTATTAAAACAGTTTTTGATGTGCTTGAATGTCTGCATGGTTCTGTTTGACAAACAAGGGAAATAAAAAGACATATTGGTACAAAGTCTTTCATTGTTAGACAAAGGCAAGTTTAATTAGAACTAATTACACACAAAAATAAAATACTCTTACAAAATGATAGTGTTAACATACATCAAATTGCATCAGTCAACTATGAGAGATATAGTCCTGCTTGTGGATAATGCTGTTAAAAAAAGAAAAGACAAAAAAAGTGTCATCTCTCAACTTGTTTAAAAGAAGAAAACAAAAGTGTTTAATTCTTCAGTGAGAGGCAGCTACGGGGCATTGCTGAGCGATGTAGTGTGGGAACAGACAGTAGGGCGATCAGTTTGTGCACTGGACGTGAAAGAAGAGGTGAGTGTATATCTGGTATAGAAGTCACCATTAAATACATATGGTGACAATCTTTCTGTGTGCAATTCCTCTTTTTTTTAATTAAAAAAATCTTTTTCTACTTAAGTTAAAGATAAATTACAAGTTGTTGATCCACATACTGTATATGAACAATATCTTATTACTGTACAAAGCACCATCTGAGGACACTTTTCACTGTGCATACGCTTGTCTACATAAAAGAATGAAAATTAACAGTTCTTTTCTTTTTTGTTTGTTTTTTTTTTAAGTGTATGCAAACTTCAAGAACAGTCCACGGTCGTAGAGATTGCTAAACAGGCAGCATCTTTTATAAACATTCAAGAATTTCATTTTAAATTGTAGAAAACGATCCCCCTTTCTCTTTAAAAAAAACAAAAAAAAAACACATTATTGACAGGACTGTATCGCAGGCAAAAAAATAAAAATAAATGAGTTCATCTCATTCAGGTCTTGCAACAAAAAGCTCATATGGAGACATGCAAAAAAAAAAAAAAAAGTGTTCCTGGTCTGTTGTGGGCAAAGCAAACAACAAAATCTGTCTAATGATGCAACAGAAACATTCAGAAAATTAACCCTTTAAACTTCCACTCACATTTCTTGATAAAGTAAATTGAATGTTGTTCTTGAACCATTTGCAATTGGTGTTTGCTTATATTATAAATTAAAATATTAAGATGAAAACTGGGATATTGGAGGCAGGTCCTGTTAAATGATCCAATAGTGATGCCATTTGTGCGTATTTATTGATGTTTTCATGTGTTTTGGACTAGATTTGGACAATTTTTTTTGGTTTGTTTTAGATGTTTTTGTTTGACTATCACTGCGTTTATTGGAATATGGTTCCTCTGTGGATAATTATGAGACATAAAGGTTCAGATCTGCTGTTGGCCATTTGTATTTTGAACAAATGAGTGATTGTACCTGCTGTGGATTTATATCTTACGTTGTGTGAGAATCTCCGTTGTAAAACTACATTAGATGATGTGACATTTGGGACAGATTTGAGTAGTTTGCTAAATATTACGGCCTACATGTGGACCCTTGGAAGTTTAAAGGGTTAAAACAAATGGTCAGAGTTAGTTTCTTGTCAGTGGAGTATTTACTGTAGATGACATAACAAACTAGTTCTCCTGAGAATGTGGCTAAACACGGCTCTTGTACATGTTTGATGGCCACATGCAGATTTGAGCTTGAGCAGAGTGTTATGTGAAGCAGTAGTATGTCAGTGAGGAAGGTTGCCAATTTTATACACGAGAACAAATGTTAATGTTTAGCACCACATGGGTAGAAGGTAGTAGAGGTTTTTTTTTTTTTCTTTTTTCAACAGTATGGAAGCAGCATAAAATAATGACAGATTCTTTTTATCTGGACAGAATACCATTAGAAATAAATGGTAGATTATATGGTTGTTATAATAGTTGAGACCAGCTACAAATGATGACCTGTTAAAACAAAACAAAAACAGGAAAAAAAACAAAACTATTAGGCCAAAACATGACACCACCACATGCAGCTCCAGGATGAGATCAGTAAATTTTAAAGGGTCTGCTCAATATCTGCACAGATTCATCCATTCATTAATGATTATGGCACTCAGAGGACATTGTATTTCAGAGTTTTTTGCCCTTAAGACGTACATCTCAGCATACAAGACGAGAGGTTGCGTCAAAACATGGCCCGCAGCCTCCTTTCAGTCAAGTTTAATTCTGTTTTCACAAATTGCCTTTATAATTTAAACAGCAACGCTTAACATGTAAAAGATTTTTTAATTTTATTTTGCCTGAAACAAATGAAAGGGGTTTCTGAAATATAACAGCAATAAATTATATATATTATATAGAATTTTATTGTTTCCTTTTCAACTTTCCCCATTATATAAAAATAACACATTTCAAGCTATTTATTCCTTTTTCAAACAAAACTAGTTTGTTAAATGTGTGAAATAGGTTTGTGGGAATGCAGTGCTGGTTGTTGGGCGGTGACTCAGGAGCAGAGATCCCTGCTGCTGTCTTTGGAGAGGGTTGTAAACAGTCGGCCTCTGGTTTAAGTTCAGTCTCTAAGTCTCGTCTTCATGCCCATACACGTGCCCATTTTCCAGCCTTGGCGTTACCGATAGCCCCGGCATATTCGCTCTGAGGCGCCACGGTACCAGAGTCATGCATCCAAATGTAGTGTTTCCGAGCAGGTTGTGGTAAGTGTTAATAACCCTGCAAACAAACCATTTTCCTTGTTAATGCGGCTATTGTTTCAAAGTGAACTGACCTTGTCTTCTTGTTAAGATGGAGCTTTGCTACATGGAGTACGGTTTATTTATTTAAATGCTAAAATGAATTTTAGAAAAAAAAAAAAAGAAAAAAATAAGGGAAGAGCCAGCAAATTCTGCAGCTTCCACAAGTTAGTAAATAGTCTGAGTTATTAGCAGCTGAAGAGATCCTTTTCAATGATAAAAAAAATACGCAAAAGGAGAGGGTAAAAAAAAAAATAGATATATCAGCGTCAGATGATATTTTCAGGTCTTCTCTGCACACCCTCTCTTAACTTGGCCACGTGTCCCCAGGATGTGAGGACATCCCTGGGTGAAACAACCTTGGACGACCCTCCCCTTTGTCTGAGTGGGTTCATCTTATGTTTGGAGGCAGGAAAAGGGGAGGTGATCACAGTCGAACCATTTTGTTTCTCGATGATGTTGCGCTCCGCCTGCGTCGGCGAAACTCACTCCACGGCAAAACCACACGTCTCCTCAATGGCAGTGAGCAACTTGTCGTACAGTTTGTCATAGTGTTCGTACGGAGGAATGTCGATCCGATTGAAACTGGGGAAAAGGAAGAAGAAACAAGTGTTTATAAGTTACAGTTCATCACTGAGGAGAAGCTTGCCTAAAAAAAACCCAACAAACTCCTGTCAACGTGGTTCTGATCACATGATGCTTTTAACGGCCTCACCAGGTGTGGGCTTTGGGCAGGTTGTTGGTGCTGGCATCAATCTGGTGGATGGTAAAGAGCCGTGGACCAGCAGCACCTGGGAAAAAATAAACAGTAATGGACTTCAACATGTCTGCTTAGCACTCTCAAACACCGACAAATAATCTAGCTACAATTACATTCATATAAACACAGAGTTTTGTGTGTCACCAAACTAAATGTTCTGTTGAATCTTTTAAAAAGCTAAAGACGTTGCTGTTTAGACAAACTTTAGTTAGATGTGGTTTTTACGCCTGTGTATGTACAGTAGCTACAGATCCTACTCTGATATTACTGTAAAGCATTTAGCGAATTCTTTCTGCCAAAGTACTCACTTAAATGTATGTTGTGTTAATATTGTAATTAAAGACAGGGTAAAATATTGTCAGTTTTGCATGTTTTTAGCATGAGATATGGAAGCCTCTCTACCTGTTTAGTTCCTTTAGCATCAACAAAGGCATTTTAACCCTTATTTACAAATCACTCAAATCCATCCTCAGCATCTCAAGCTGGTTCAATTTCCTCACTATCAAATACAAGACAAAACTCTCCCTAATAATACATCAGGCCAGTAAAATCACCTGAACAGTCCAACCCCCTCTGTGTGAAGTGGAGATATTCAGTAACGAGGAAAACCACCCTCACCACCGAGGACCCGTCTGATCTCCTCCACTGCTCCTTCATGCTTTTCTCCAAACATTTTCATCCCATCTGCAAGCGCTGCTCTTAACTACAATAGCTGCAGTCATTTCTGTTTTTTACTTGGAACAAAATTATCTATCTGTGCAAGGACTTCATTTAATATTATCACCAATTAATATAATTTGGGGTTTTCAAGAAGAACAAAATATTCTATTAAGTACCGTTGTGCTTCTTGGCAAATTTTTCATTTTCAAACAAGAAAAGAATATTACCTTAGAATCATTTATCATGTTCTTTAAACACCATTACTTACTGACCAAGATTATAACTAAAAATAAAAGATGGCCGGAATCAGATCACTGGCGAAAATTAGCCATTACAAAAACTTGGGACAAAGACATAGAATAATTAATTAATTCATTTATTTATTTTTGGTTTTTTTCTGGCATGGAGCTAATGTATAATATCAATATGACATTGCTGATTGTATAAGGTATGCATTTGTTATGTGTGTGTGTGTTTGTTGATTTGTGGAGGTAGCTTGGGGATCCAGGTTCCTTGCATGGGTCTGTTGGGGCCTGGCCCATTGAGAGGAGGGGTCTGGGTAATGTAGCTGAATACGCAGCAGCCTGTACCCCTCTCAGTTGAGATGGGCATGGAGGGGCCTGGTTCCTCAACTTGCTCATTCCACCTGTTTTTTTTTTTTGTTTTTTTTTTGGGGGGGGGGGGTTGTATACTGTGTCTGTGTATTTGTCGGTGTATTTGTTGTGTGGAATAATAATAATAATAATAATAATAATAATTTTTAAAAAAAAAGGTTATCTATCCATCCATCATATTTTGAATCCTCAACAGGTTTTAGGATTTACTGAGCTGAAAGAATGATTGTGCCCTGCAACGAACTGACGTAGCTGCGATATGCTCCAGCACCTCTGTGACCCTCTGAAAGACAACGTGGCTCAGAAGATGAAAAGATGAATCTGTATTCGTACCACAGCAACCACCAGGACAGAAGAGAGCTGTGTTCAAGATCTGATACATCCTTATAACACCCACTAAGTAAAAGATTAGGCTTTTTTTTTTTTACATGAAATAATTACCTTGACTCAAAACAGAACAATACCACCGTTTGTGTTTGTGTGTGTGTGTGTGTGTGTGTGTGTGTAAAGCTGTGAAAATCTTGTCTATTACTTAGAACAAAAATGCATTGTTGAGTCCCAGTAGAATATTTACTGATGCAGGTAGACGTGAAGACAAATCTGTTTATGAAGCTACCAAATGTGTAATCTTCATGTGATCAAGTTCAGTTCATCTTTAAATATCACTGTATGGTTTTAGTCTCAGGATGTTACCGTTATATTTTTGTGGACTGACAGGATTTAAAAGGTAAATTTAGATATGAAAGCCTTACTGTTGTTTGTTGATCATTTGTCATGTGCTCGTCTGACAAAGGCCCTTTATTTAAATTAGTTTATTCTTACCTCAGGCTCTTCCAGGTATGCTTTTTGAAGTGGCTGGATGTAGTTTCATAATGATATTTAATATATTTGACAACCGCAACAGACTGGGTAAACAGGACATACCAGCTGTGTGTAGTTATCTCAGACGACTTGGTTTTCACCATCAATGTTTCTAATTTTTGAAAATGAGTTTTTATTTATATTTCTTGCTACAAATGACTTCAGCCTTTGTTTCTCTGTCTGTTCTTTGATTGTCTGAGGATCCAGACACTGAACATATTTATAAAGATGCTGACGCTGCTGTACTGGACACAGACATACAACTGTGACCAATGTTGTTTATTCCAGTGGGCAGTATTTATATATATATATATATATATATATATATATATATATATATATATTTTTTTTTTTTTTTTTTTTTTTTTTTTTACTGCACGTACATCACAAATCTGAAAATTATAATGGCTCCCTGAAATTAGTTCAAGGTGGGGTACAAGGAGGTTTTCTGGAGGTTTTTTTTACTATATTGTTTAAAATTCCTGGACTTCTGAATTGTCTATTATCAAAATGTAGCTTGCTCGAACCATTTTTCTAAGATACTTCACCTTTCAGAAGTAAAATTATTCAGAATTTTAATCCAGAAAAACCACATGTTTTTACACAGGACAGTTTTGACTAGTCCAAAATGACATCCCACAATGGAGTACTGTGACCAATGCAGTGTCTAAGTATACGCCTGTCATCCAAACAGCTCGACTGAATCCCTTTTACATTTCTTTACTGACAAAATAAAAACCAGGTTATTTGTTTCTAATTATGTAAAAAGGCTTTGTGGTCTTTAAGTCTTTTATGCTCAAAAACTATCTGCACGTAATTACAGTTTCAACTACAACCAACAAACATGGAAAAAACAGGATCGGTGTCCATGTATCTCACTGTCATGTTCCACCAACAATCAATAACAAGTTGTGAGGTTATCAGGTTCTGTCATTATGTGAGAGGCCTGTGGTTTTGATGCAGGAAATCTATCTCCCAATAAGAGTGGGTGGTACTTTCACTGAAGGATAACTCTACTAATTAAATGAAAGTCCATATATGACTTCCTGTCAATGCTCAATAGTAACTTTACAGATACCTTTAATCATTTCTATATTATGGTCATCAAAATGTGGATCGTTACAAGTAAAAGCAAATGTCAAATATTTCAGAATGTCATTAAAATCTCAAAAATCTAAATTTCTCAAATCTGTCGGCAAACTTTGTAGACATTATCCCTAGAAAGCTACACATACAGTTTGATACAAACAATAATTTCAACAATAATTGTTGTGAAAAATTGCTAATGAAGACGAAGATGAACAACAGCTCATGGCATATCAGCTGGTGAGCTAAAAAGGCAGTATTTCAATGCCCTTACTAATAACACAGTCATCTTTCAGTTGTCACTTCAGGTAAGTTTATGCACAGCATTTAGAAGTAAGGCTCAATCTGCTTTTGGAAGTCTCAAGTATGTGTTCATCTTTTTTATCTGTGACCAAAGTACGGTTAACTTATATGAGGCACCGTCTGTACAGCAGGTGGAACAACTATGTACATATTCAGGACAGAATCAGAGACAATAGGAGGAAAATGCTCCTCAGTAAATACATAATTTTATCATGTGACGATAGAAATGACACTATGTGCAACAAAGGGACAGTGAGGACGACGCTGCCACACATTTATACTATGGGGGCAACATGATATTAGCATGTTAGACCCCTTCTTCCTGAGGAGGCTCATGCCCTTACATGTCTGCACTGCCATTTTAAGAATATTTTATCAGTCAGTGTTTAGGGTTGGGGTCTTTTTTGCCGCTGTCTGCTAGAGAGGGCGTGTGTTGGAGAGGGATGCTGGTAGGCTGAATAAGCTGATCCAAAAGACCAACTCTGTGCCGGGACGAGAGTTGGAACCACTTGGGACCGTGGTGGAGAGGTGGATGCAGGCCAAGATGAAGGACATCATGGGCAACACCAAACCCCCCCTCCCCTTTCATGAAGCAGCGCAGCAGCCACAGCAGGTAGCTCATGGCGCTGTGCTTCAGGACTGAACGCTACAGGAGGTCTTTCGTCCCCACGGCCATCAGGCTTTTTAACAGCTCAGTAGTGGGGAGGACCCGCTGACCAGTTTCTGGAAACAGCCCAATCAGTGACCCTAACCCTATTGTAGCCCACTCTGCACCTGTGTCTTTACTTGTTTTTATTCTAAATTGTTTTTTAACTCACTATTTTAGTACTGTAGCTCACTTTTTTTTATCAATTACATATTTATTTTTTTACTTATTCGGACACAATTATTGTATGTATGTGCTGTGAAGGTGGTGAGCAATGTGACAACCTACTTTCCCTGAGGGGATGAATAAAGTATCTATCCATCCATCTATCTGTCTGTCTTTCAGCTGCTATTTCACACTAATTCAGGTATCAGTTCTAATGTAGACACTTTGATGTAAGAATGCCTAGAAAGCAGGGTTTGAAGTTGTTGGAGTGTTATTACCCTGCAGGGCCTTGAAGCCTTGCAGTGGGACCCTCGAGGAGCCAGTGACGAACTGCAGCAGCCGGGCTCTGCGCTCCTCATCAAAAGACTCCACAGCTTTCCAGAACCATTTGACGATGTTACTGTCTGGAGTGCAGTGTTTAAGCCGCGTGTTGGACTTCCAGTCATTGATGTCGATCTTACCCAGGCCACACACGATCAGCTGCACATGGACAAAAAAAGAGAAAATAATGGTTCAAAACACAAAACAGAAATCTAGGGTCTCTCCAGTTTTTACAGACACAGATCATCAGGGCTGAACAGAGCAATGAAGCAGAAAATAAAATTCTTCTTCGATTTGGAAAAACACTATTGAGGTCAGACAGTCCTGCGTCCTCAAAACCTTGGCTCCCCAAATATCAGAGTAAAATAATAACACTAATCTGACATATGAACTCACTATCCCACACAGAACAGAGGATTGTTCTTTGGAACATTAATAATAAATACAAATAATAAAGGTGAACCTGATCAAAGCCACGTCAAATGCAGAGGAGAGATCTGAGTTGTAAAACAGTTGCACGTTGGAAAATTATTTAAAAAAAAAAAAAAAGATCGAAAGAAGTGAAAGAAAGAAGACACATAAAGAGGCACTTTCAGTTTGTTTGTTCCCGTTTGCATTTTTTTTTTTTAACCATGTGACATTTTTTTAAATAATTTTTTGTCCCACTGATAAGACATAAAAGAGATATTTTTTGGCTCTTGAGCTGAAAATATCTTTGGAACCACATCCTTCTTTGGTAAAGCAGAAATATATTGCAGAACAGAAATACTTAAGAACCAGTGAAAGTATTGAGAATGAGAAATGAAGTAATAGTATAATATTTTAGTGTAAGTATTCTACATGATAGAACGTGTGTGAAGTTGAAAACCCTCGGACAACCAACTGATGACAAAACCCTGTGACCGATGGTAAAAGTGGAAAGACAGATGTGAAGTGACAGGGAAGTGGAAAATTGATAAAGTACCTCAAGTTCTTTCTCATCAAAAGCCTTGAGCAGGTGTTGAGGGATGACCTCATTGAAGCCCTTCTGCAGAGCCAGAAACTGGGCCTCGATGCCTCGCAGAAAGCGCCAGTTGACGTAAAGCCGCACATATTCCTTCTTGGTATCTTGGGTTACGGGGATGCTTTTACCATTAGGCTTGAGCTCATGCTGGATGATCTCTCCATAAGCATTGTGTTCTACACAGAAGGTGTGGTCCAGCACACCTGTGATGTCATTGTCCCTGACGACACAAACAGAATTACTGCATAAGTCATGGGTGTCAAACAGGAATACAACCCATGGGCCAAACACAGCCCACTAAGGGGTCCAATCTGTCCGTGGGATTAATTTGTGAAATGCAAAAAATTACACATAAGAAATAATCAAGTGTCAAACACATTTTATTTCCAAACTCCAAAAATATTAATATTATTCTTCTTACAATTAAAATGATATTCTGCCTGTTACTAAATGTTTTGTGTATTTATAGATACACTGTGATCAACACCAAGCACTGTGAAGTGGTAATATACATGTGTAAATGGAAAGTTGAGGCATTTTTTCTCCAGAAATTTCAGGTTTTTCTGGTGCTTCACATTTTTTCATCAAAAGAAGAGTTTGGAAATGTAACCATTTTCATTATGTAATTTTACTTTTTTCATTGTAAAACAGACAAAAGTTCAGGGTTGATATAATTATTATTAATAGGTTATGAGAGTATTTTATTGGTCTGACTTGTTTTAGCAAACTGCACTGACTGTGTCTCCTGAAATAACATGAGTTTGACACCACTGCTTTAAAGCTTACATGAGTAAGTTATTAATAAATTATACTATATACAAAATTATGTGATGTTAAGGAAAAAAAGGCAGAGCATCATTTGTCAGAGTTGTATTATGTCCTTCCGTCTCATTCATGTGGTATACATTTTACTTACAGAATCCAGACAAGGCTGTTGTGTAGGTCGGGATCCACAGACTCCATGTCGTCCAGGGTTATGGGTTTACCCAAGAGCTGTTTGTAGAAGGGTAAGGTGAAGCCTCCATCGATGTAGTGACCGTGAAACACTGCCATCCCCATGATTCGGCCCACAAAATGGAAGTACGACAAATGCTCCTGAAGGAAGATGATGCATGTTAAGTTTCCTGAAGAAGATGTGGAGCAGTGGTTTTATCAACAATCCTGTTCTCAACCTGACAACGTTAACAAGTCCTTGCAAAGATCCGAGGACTAAAAACAATATCACAGCTTTAAAACACTGATTAGGAAAGTGAAAAGAAACTGGCAACCACTGCTATATGACAAAGAAGATAAACAAAAGGAGAAAAAGTTACACAACGGCACAAGTTATGTTGATGTCCAACTGCTATATACTTCCTGCCTGAATACACAAACAGTAAAGTTATGGAAGGTTAAACAAATTACTTAAACTAAACTGGAGCTCACACCAGTTGGGAGACAGACTGAACCCCCCCCCCCCCCCCCCACACACACACACACACACACAAATAGAAAATATAGAATAGAATACATTCAACTATTACAATAAAGACAGATGACATACATGTTTAACACTAAGACACTAACAGTTGGTTTACTCAACTGCTCTAGACTGATCCTAATCCATTATTTCAGAAGTGTCTAAAAATGGGGCCCAGGGGCCAAAATCGGCCCACCAGTGGGTCCAATGTGGCCCCTGGGATGAATTTGTGAAATGCAAAAATTACACAGAAAATATTAATAATTAAAAGTTAAAATCATTTGACATCAGTTCAATTCAAAATGGATTAGCCAATAATTATAATAAATGATAAATCTTGAATATAATGCAAATTTCCAAAATGTCTTCTTTGTTTTAGTGTAAAAAAAAAAGGTAATAAATAAATAAATAAGACTAGCCTGCTACAAACAAATGTGAATAACCTAAAAAGTATGTGGAATTCTATTAATATTCTGAATGTTACTAAATATCGTGTGTATTTGTGTTATCTTTAAGTTGTGATGCACATGTATAAATGATAAACTAAAGTGCAATATTGTTAATATTGCTCTTATTTTTCTTAAGAATTTTCAGGTTGTAAATATTTGACGTGTTATGTTCAAGTACACGTCGTAGATGTAAACATTTTCATTATGGAATTTTACTATTTTTGCTGAAAAACATAAGAGTTGACATTATTTATATGTTTTTATCCTATTATTTCTATTATTTGACTGGTGTGGCCCACTTTATACCATATTAGGCTGAATGTGGCCCCTGAACTAAAATGAGTTTGACACCCCTGCATTATTTAATGCACAACTCTGTGGCTCTGTACATATGTCTTTATTGCACACATTGGTTAAAAATAGTAAATGGTAAATACTATTTAAGATTTAACATGTGTCCACTTTGATTTCCTTTAAAAAAAATAAAAAATTAATCCAAAATGGAACTATTTTTGCACCTTACAGTTGTAATATCCAGGATTTTTAAGTCAGGTATGTTTTTATACTTTCAACTCCTGCGGCTGCTGCACTAGAGAACTAGCAGAACTAAAATAAATACAATCAAGTGTGGCCAGTTCTACTAGAGTAGGTACTAAAAACTGCATATGGTGGTGTTTTTAGCACCATGGTATAAACTTGTGCTTTGCATGTCATCAGTATTGCTTGTGACTCACAGGGTTGACAGCAGAATCTGGGTTAATCTGCAACGTGTAGATGTCATCACGGGAGTACTGGAAGAGCCCATAGTATGGGTTCAACATCTCATGTGATAACAGGTAGAGCCACTCCCTGCAGAACACGCCACAACAAAAGCAGACGGGTAGTAAGCAGTAGACAGAGAGAAAGACAATAAATCTGACAAAATGTCCAAATAGTTAAAAGCAGACTTGAGTTGTGTACTATTGCACTCTCCCACTAGGAGGCAGATGTCTATGGACAAAGTGAAACTGTATGAAGATGACCTCTTACCTCGCCACTCCTCCATAGTCGAGGCCTTCTTCTCCTCTAAACTTCACCATCAGCCTTTTCCACAGGTCCTTTGGCCTCATCTTCATCACCTGTCGATATGATTCCTACGGCAGAGACACAAACACACATATGTCAAATGCAGTATCAGTGATAAAACTGCCCTCTACTGTCCCATCAGTAAAACACACCTGCTGTAGGACTTTTTCTAAAATTCATCTAAAAGTACAACAAAAGTTGGAAAAGTATTTAGTTACTTTCATTTGCTTAAAGTGTTTCAGATATTACAGAGTTACAATTCAGTTCAGTTTTATAAGCGCATAAGTCATTTTAGTTTGAGTGACTGACAAGGTTTTACAGTATTTGTTTCTGTTTTTCAGGAACACAAATAAAGGTGAAGAAAACATTTCTAACTGATCAAACCAGGTTCTGCTTTGAAATGCTTTTAAGGAGGATTGTTCTATACTTAAATTGCTTCTTACATTATTGATTGTCTTTATGCATGTTTTCAGTTTAGTGTTTTGAATTTTTTTTTGAAGTTTTATGTACATTTGTAGTATGGATGGAAAGATAACATTTCTATTTTCTACCATTATGGTCATGACACCCTTGCAAAAGTAGTTTTAAAAATGTATTTTTGTTAAGTACTAGTGATGCACTGATCAGCATTTTTTGGCACGATTACTGATACCAAAAAAACTTGATCTGCCGATTGTCAATCTCTACTAGTTAGTTAATTAACCATCTATTCATTCATTTTTTAAAAAAACTATATAAACAGTCAAGACAAACTGCACCTGTTCTGTAGTGTGTTTGCCAGTTTGAAAATGGTTGCTAGTAATTTACGTCACATGATCGGCTTTTTGATCAGCATGTTTTTCCGATCAGGCTATTTTTAGGCAATATCAGTTGATTATGGTCGGCACCCGAATAAACATGGGCATAAGACTATACAACATCTTCAACAGTGTCCACTGTGCTCTCCAAATACCACACACAGTAAGGTACTGTGAGAGAAATGGGAATGTCTTATCTGCCCCAAAAAGTACACATACAGACAGCTCTGACAGTCCACCGGCTAACACTTGCATATTCAGTCATAATTTAAGGCTTGAGCCAGTCTGTTGGAGCTATGCAGTTATGTCTCGCTCAACCTCAAGACGTCCTCTGCCCCTCTCTCTCACATTGAGATCAGCCAACAAAAATGTCTTTGGTCAGATTAACAGACATGGCTGTTCCAGCACATTCCAGCGCATAGTTTATGAGGGTCATGCAGTCTGTTGCAGGTGTTGTTCCTCTGATGAAGCCCTCGCGCCTCCAAGATGCAGAAAAACTCCCCCCGGTGAGAAAACGCAGTTGAGAAAATCTTCATCCCAAACAAAAAGTCTGCTTTAGATTTTAAACAGAGTACCATCACACATCGTAGATAACCATGTGTGTCAGAGAAATCATTTTCACAGCCAAACAACAGCCTTTATAGGAGTAGATGAGAAGTGGAAAAACCTCTAGTTAATGCTCGGTCGAGCTTTGGTAAGTCTATAAACAAGTGGTGCCAGACACAACAAACCCCACCCCTCACACATACTGTAGCTTATTCTGGCATTGATCCAGCCGATTTCATCATGTCTATGCAAGTGCTGATGTCAGCAAACACACAGACAGCGTAGATTAATTCCTGCCATTGGGTAAATTTAGTAAATGTGGGGGGAAAAAGAAAGATTAACAAAATCCATAAATGTTTTATTACTTTGACCTACTCTTCCCAAAATGTATTCACATCTATTCTGGGTCACTAGCAATCTATAAACCTAATTTGGTATGAATTGAACCAAAAGCAATCAAAGAAACAAAACAAAGCAAAACCAATACCCCTTGCTTCTCTGTTGAGGCACAGGATAACTTCTAGAGTTCAAAAACACAGTGTAGGTGAATAGATTAGAGAGCCACAGGGTGCAGGCATCAGTTTAACAATAGGAGAAACATAGTTGGTGTAATTTAACATTTACAGTTGCCTTAGTGAAGGGAAGAACAGAAACATTATTTTGTTGTTACCTAAATGCATTTTGCGAACTACATTTATCTATAGGGCTGTACAGTACGACATATTTGACATGATGATAGAAAACATCGATCACTCATGTTATGCTCATCTATTGTTTGTTCCATTCTGTGGTACACGACATTCTTTACAGCAGTGTTCTTTTCTTTTGAATGCTGCTTTGTGTTCTCCTACACAGCACTAATACAAGCAGGGGATGTGCATGAAAGCAACACAAATCAACAAGGAGGAAAGTGAACAGGATCTGGGTAATTCCAAACAGGTGAAGGCGAAGACAAAACAACCAGTTTGTACCTTTAACTGGAATTATTTCTGTTATGTTAATGTGGGTTTTGATATGAAAAGTTATGACAGGAACACAAAAACTAGACTTCAATATAGACCAAACCACTAAACTAAAACAGTGCACAGCATGTCACATTTCAGGCAATTTTTTCTAGTTTCCCATTTACATTTCCACTGAATTTATGTATTTATCGATTATTGATTATGTATTTATTCACTGAAATGATCATCAGTGGTAACATTTTGGTTCTATCACCCATTCTGAAGCTGACGTATGCTCATTTCCGAGCATCTGTAAGAACTGGCAGGCCTTTAAATGCCAGATGATCTGATAACATGACTGTGTAGGCTTGTCTCAACCTGTATCTTTCCACACTCACCTCAAATATCTCCTCCCGGGATACCTCAATGCGGCAGTGGCCAGCCTGAGGCTGCTGCTGGGACAGCTCCTGACGGAGGATCTTGAGCTTCTGTACAAGGTCTCTCTTGTACTTGGGCACAGTGAGGCACTCTGCCTCTTCGGGGAGCTGACCGGGGGACACCAGAGCCTGCTGGACCTGATCCTTCAGCTGGTTCTGACGACTAAACAAAGGGTGAGGAGGAGAGGGGTGAGGAAAGGGAAACAGAAAAAGGCAGAGGGACAGGTTAAATGTTGATAATTAGAGGATTATGTACGTGTACCACACAAACAAATGCACATGAACAAAAATAACTGGAGGAACACCGCAAAACTGTCTGTGAATGTCCCCCAGAGTGAGAGTTCTTTCTCTGTCCTCTGCTAACTGCAGAAAACGAGGAGTAAACAAACTGAGGTCATCTGGGAAACACATCAAGTCAAACAGCTGCCTCAGCCTTTTACAGACAGACAGAGGTGGAGGTGGGATTACAGGAGGTAACACATCTACTTCACCCACTCACAAACACACACCACCGTCCTCTCTCCTCCAGTCCACCTGGCAGAGACGTCTGAACTAAAATAAGGATTTCTACACGAAAGCAGCAGAATTTGACCAAGGCAAGCTCTGCAAATAAACCCTCTTCTCCTTTTGACTCTTTGTTTACACTGAGGTAGCGCAATGTAGGGTCATCGAGGCCATGAGTGAGATGGACCGTAAGGCTGTCCAATGAGACCATGGATGCGTTTTGCTTTATAATAAGCATTTAATTATTTCATAATACTGTTAAATAACAAAGCACGCTCTTTATGGCAATATTTTGTAATCAAAACTGCAATTCCATTTAAAACCAATGGTGGCATGAGGGCAACACAAACAAACACGGAGGTGAGTGAACATGACATAACTGGTTTGAAACCGGACAATGATTCTGACCAGTCAGGACAAAACAAGAAACCTGTATTACAAGGGCTACATTTGTCTTGTTGGTGTGGTTTGGACACAACAGCCTTAACAGGACTGAACACTATATTTGGATTACACTGTAGACCCATCCTTGCAATAAACTTAAAAGACCTCTAACCTCAGAATGTTTTAGATTTTGTTGGAAGCATTGTTTGTGCAAAGCTTCATAAGAAAAACAGGAAAACATTTGTATGACCAGCTATTATTAGTTGAGTTTGTGATTAAAAAAGTAACATAAAACAAGCTTTTCCACATGATCATTTTATTATCGAGTTTGTTTATGTGAAACTGTTTTAAACCAACATAAAATTACATTTTTATCCAACTAGTTCATGAGCATAATATTGAAAAATTAGAAAAGCACTAGGATAACGCAGACCACTGCCAAGGTAGACACCCCCCCACCCCTCCAATCTAATAATTTCTAGATCTCCCCATTACCAACCTACCCTGTAAATGTCATCAAAATCCATCCACAAGTTTTTGAGTTATCTTGCTAACTAACAGACAGACATAACCTCCTTGGTGGAGATAAAAATATTAAGTCAGTCATCTGCAAGTCTTAGTTTGGACGTTTTCATTGGGATACAATTGCAGTAATTGATGTTAAAGCTTTTTACACTTTATACTGACAGTATTACAGCAGTGTATTTTTCCCATTCAAGGGACTGAGGGGGAAATCTGACACGTCTGGCGTAAGGCCTATTGATTTTATGTTTGCTTTACTTTGCTAACATTGACTGTTCAAAGATTAACAATCAGCATTCTAAACATTGTATTTAAGAAAAGTTCAAAAACCACAAATGACTTTTACTGGGTTTGTTCAGCTGTCACACAGGACTAAAATGAGCCTTTGGGATAATTACTGATATTGACTAAAAATTTTACATCCCCCAGTCCTACAAATGTATCATAAACTTCTTCACAAATCATAAAGTTCTTTTTAAAGTTATCATAAAGTTCTTAACATCATAAGCATTTTAAAAAAAAACCACAGATACTGGGATGTGAGAGTTTGATCATATTGCTAAGCACTTGTTGAGTTCTCTGTCCTTAAGTTTTGTCTATTAACACTGAATGAATGCTTAAGGGCCTGTGATAAACAGGGTTTGGAGACATTAAATTTAACCACTTGAACGATAAAGCGGTTAACCACAGTATCAGCAGCGTGACTGTGAACATCATCTGTGCTTAATACTGACAGAGGTCTTGACTTTGGCACCGGCTACAGGATGCAGAACATGACTTTTGAACCACGCACTATGTTTGAGAAGAAGGCCTCAGAGGGTGGCACAGTAGGGAGGGGCCACACAACACACACACAGAATCAAAAGCCCCTTTATGGGGCCGGCACTAAAGGATTATTTGTACAATGGCCTTTTGCACTTCAGTGGGGGGTGGCAAGCATGCTCGGCCCTGAGCAGGGTCATAAACACCAGACTCTGGAGTGGAGCTCAGAGGGAGGTGGAGGCGTACAGTAAATATATCAGTGTGTGCATGTGGTGTCGATCGCACTCTTTAAAACAAAATTGCAGGTGAGCTAAATTGCATTGGATTTTAACATTTTTAGTCAAACTCTTGGTATAATTTTGCGTTATTACCAAATTATTCCAATTTTTCCTTTTTTAATTTATTGTCATGACTGATTTTTTTTAACATGCTTTCATTATGGTATGGTGTGTGCTGCTTGACTTGTTTGCCAGGTTGCCCTTATTAAAAAGATGTTAATTTCAGTAGGATTTTATCAAGTTAAAGGTTAGATAAAATACAAAAAATATTGGTTGGCCAAATACTTGCATGATAAACTGTATTTCCCACTTACATGTCTTCATGCGGCTATTATCAGTCTTCAGCCGAGCAACGAAAGGCAATGCCAGTTAACTGTATGACAGAATGTAGCTATCAGAAGCCAGCCTGACTTTGAACTGCTCCTCTCCAGCATCCGCCCAATGGCTTGCATTCTCCCTCACCACAATGACAACTTCGCCCAAACAAAGTGACTGTGTTTGGTTTCTGGTGTCTGCCCAGTAAAATCCAGTTTGGCTTTTCAATCACTTCCTGCTATCCCTGAAAGCCACAGGGCCCCATAGGATACTCGAGACCTCCTCTTGAATCCCTTTATTTCCTGCAGACTAGACTCAGAAGGAGGGAAAGCAGAGGAGGGGTGGCTGTGTGGTGGGGTAGCGGGTGGTAAGGGGGTCAGGAAGTGCACTCTCCAGACAGCACCCAAACACTGTAGACAACTCAGAGGGTGGGTGGGAAAGAAGGACGGGGGAGGGAGGGAGTAGGCACGGAGCATCTCTTCCTGCACTTTCACCCATAAATCAAACATTCCTGCTCGGTCTCAGTCCGTCTTGTGAATGCAGGTTAACATGTCCCAGAGTTGTTCTTTCCTGATGAAAAATGGCAAAAGCTACAAAAAAAAAATCTTCCGTCATCAATCTTCTGCAAGATGAGACATGGTATAAACATTTTTGCCATGTAACAAACCCTGAATGTCTTGGCAGTAAAAGAGGGCAGTTCTACGGCCAGGTCTTAAAAGGATTCGCTTATCTATAGGACAGTGACCCTGACCAGTCTGGGGGTGCTTGGGTTGAGCAGTAGACTGCAACATCATGAGGAAAATATAACCAAAATTGTGCTCTTGATGATCAGGCAATGTCTTAAGCAAATAAAAAGGGCAATGAAACCACAACGTTGACTGACATATATAGGTATATCAAACATTTTTGTGGGATGACGGCATATACTGGGTGAAAATTTCTAAAATCCCTGTCCTGATAAAAGGCAGATGTCTTGATGGGAATCCATGAGGACTGATTTCTTTTCCAGAGTTTTGTCACTCCAGAGTCTACTCTTTTTCTGCTGTAATAAAGCAGCTGCAGTGCTAAGAGCTGAAAGGCTTGGAACACAAATGACAACAGATCATCCATTACTAAATTAATGTAATTACAATAGAATATGGTGAAGATGTGCACAATGGTAAAGCCAAAATCAAACACTTTATGTGGTGATATAAGGACACATATACTAGAATGTGCATGTGGTATTAATATGTAGGCCACATACTGCGGCATGCTAATGTGTAATATCCAAGTACATGTTTTCACACAGCGTTCACCCCTTTTCAACCGAGCTGAAAAGGTTGTGTTTTAATTTCTTGGAGCTTGATATTACAAGGTTCAAACAGCAAGCTACAAAAGTAAAAAGTAAAACTAAATTTGGTAAGAAACTCTAAAGCAAAATCACACGAGTGCACCAGGATACAATAATTTAACACATTTAAAGAAATTACATTAAAAACCTAGGCATGAGTTTACTATACTAAATATAGCTGTAGGAAACATCCCAAAACCAAGGTATCAAGAGTTTTCTTTTTTTCCCCCGAATGTAGAAAATTATTTTGTTGATATTACTAAAAAAAACATACCTAAAACCTGCCTTTGATGTCAACTAATTATCCTACCATGATAGATATACCATAGAAATTTTATGTATGGGATTTTCACACATCTGGGCATAATCACCCTCAGGGCAAAAAAAATAAAAAATCTACATCAAAAACAAATGTGGCGTGCCAAGCTACGTTTTTATAAGACTTTTCAGAGGGCCACAGATGAAAAAAAGAAAAACCAATACAGAATCCCAAACACGTTCTTTGATCCGTCAGAACGGGAAAAAAGGAAACCTGATCTCTCAGCCGATGCATTCCGTCTCTCTGCACAGAGAAGGAATAAGGTCAGACGGAGGAGGCCCACCAAGGCTCGTATAGGGCTCCACCTTTGTGAAGCAAGGACTTCTGGGTAATTCTATGGCTATCCTAGCATAGTATGTGTTTGAACAGCTGCACAAGGGGAAGAAAATGTGCACACGTGCAGGCATGTACCAAGCACAGAACCATGAACGAACACACATGTACCTACACAGATTAAACACACACACCTCATTCATTGACTTGGGCATCAATTTATGCTCTGTTTCCTCGACGTAAGACGCTCCTCAGACACTGTAGCCTTAGTTTCCACTCTGCTATCTGATGTCTGGCCAAAGCCAGCTTTGTGACGGATTGTGTGCTAAAACGCCTTTATGATCAAAACCTCTGTGGGGCTAAGGAATTTGAATTTTTGTGTGGAAAGAAAGGAGTGTGGGGGAGTGCTTAACTCTGTATGTATGCCTGAACGTCTGCTCAGCAGAGGGGCTACTCTGAGAGCTGAACCTCTACAGGTGGTGAACACACCTTGGCACAGACTTGCACTGTAAAACATTCTCTAAGGGAAAAGCAAAGTGAGCACGTCTGTGAATGTCTGAGAGTGTGTTACGGTGTGTGTGTGTGTGTGTGTGTGTGTGTGTGTGTGTGCGTGTGTGCTCTTGTCTGTGTGAAGTGAGGATTACTGGCATGAAACCCAAACCTTACCTGACATTCTGACTTTCGATACCTCCTCGAGAACCATTGGGGCTTGGACTACAGATGCAAAACAAAGAGGAAAAAAAGATGGAGCATGTATCAGTTACAGACACTGTTTTTATACTCCGTGTTTCAGGAGCTCCTTCATTTTACAGTTACATTTTTCTGCCTCTAGGTTACTGTAGGACTCACTTAAGAACTAGATGTAGGTTGGCAGAGAGGCGTGGATCTGTAAACTGCGTCGTCCGGTTGTTGTGATCAACAAAGTAAACTCTCCCAGTGGCAGTGTTTCGGATCTCCCATCCAGGGGGTAGAGGGCCCAGTTCTTCACAGTTCACATTACTCAGATCTCTGACAGAAGAGCACACATTGCACAAAGTCAAAACTTTAAGAAAAACGGAGGCAATGTTGGGTGGGACAGAACAAAAGACACATTAAATTCTAGGTATAAAACATACCAAAGCACTGACTAACTGGATTCATGTGGACAGCAATATTCAGAGATGTCTGAGAAATCACTTTTATTCTATTTTTCTTCTTCCTCCCATCTAAATTATTTACTGCTGCCCTGCAGACCTTTCAGCTGGACTCCACTGAGACAAAAAGGTTCAGAAATTGCAGCAGGCTTTTTCTGTTGGCTTGGACTTTTCTCTATTGCAGGGTTAAAGCCAAAAGCACCAGAGTCTCACAAGCAATGAAAGCTTGGCAGATAACCCATCTGCTAATGTTGGAGCTGTCTGAAGAGCACTTGGTAAGGTGTGGCGTGACCAATGGCCTCCTATCAAGAACAATAAAAAGATCATCTATCACTCAAATAATGATCGAATGCAAAACAGCAGTGGTCAGGTATTAGAATTTCAATCACATTTTATGGACATTGTCTGGAGTGCAATCAAACCTGTTTTAACGCTTGTGGATCTGTGTGCGTGTGTGTGAATGCTTTCTGGAGTATGATAATCAGCAGGAAAACAAGTCTGAGTACAGCTCATGAGCCTCTGCTAAGGCGGACTGAGACCTGTGTACTGTTGGCCATGTGTCCCACAGTCGAGTCTTTGACCGCTCGTGCCAGAGCCCCGTGACACTGGTCGTCTCACAGCATGTCAGACTCATAATTAGATGCAGGTTTATGGCAAACAACAAGGGAACCATAACTACATGACTGCCATGGCACAAGCTGTGGGTGATACCGGTTATGTCAGTGTTGACGAGTGAATTTAGGGATCCAGCACAGCACAGACATTAATGGAGTCTGCTTCTTTTTGTCTTATGTATTGAAGCAGACTATGGGCAGAATATAAGAAAAAAAAATTCTATATTACTCTAGATACTGTAAATATTACTCTTTGAACACCATTAAGACTTGTAATGTGACTTTGTAACTTGATTCTTTGTTTGGTTGTATCTGCCTCCTATGCTGCCTCTTGTATGGGTCGTCACAAATGAGAATTGGTTCTTAATTTACCTACTTTGTAAAATAGAAAACATAAATAAAAAAAATATTTGAACTGAAATTTGATTTACCCATCAAAAACTGTGTCTAAGAGTTGTTTCTTTAGGTTTTGACATAAAGTGATGTTTTGTTGCCATATATTAAGATTAACCATTTACCATAATACTGTAATATTACTTTAAGCATTGATCCTTTTATGTCCAACGTTTTCCTTTGTCACAATTTTTCATCCCTTTGGCACTTATGTGATTTCTGAATATCATCATTAATTCATCGAAGCCAGTCCCACAGCACTGTCCATCTTATTTCCTTTTATCTGAACACCAAGTTTTCCACATCTCCCACGTATAGAATTCTTTCTACAGTTGTTTCTCACATTTTTCGTTTCAAGTATAGTTTTTTATTGTACATGAATTGAAAACAGCTGGATAGGAAACATAAAATTAATATAGAGTAGGGGTTCTCTGACCAGTCTCTCAGTGCACATACCTGGGTACTCTGGGGTCATGCCACGTGCTAACACCCGTCTGAGTGTGGAGAAAGTACACTTGGCCCTGCTGCGTGGTCCGCTGCTCTGTAGAAGGACATAAATCACGGATTAAAACCAGAATTTTAAGCTCTTTAATTATAAATACACCTCTTTATCATTTTGTTTTCTATTTAATGTAGTGGAAATCTTAATTGTGTCTCTTCAGTGTCAAAGAAAATAATTCATAGAAGTTCAAAGGTTCAACAAATGCACAAAGAAATATATTAACCTATAATGCCCCAGTGCTACATTTCTGGCAATTGCAAAAAAAATTGTCACATACAGTAACTTTTCTCCTCCATTTCACATTTTGTATGTGTTTTATCATCATTTATTATATCAACCTCTGTATTTCACATTTTTATATTGAAATTCAGATATTTTCCTACATGTAATTCACTGATCATGAAGAACTTTATAAAAGCCCAATTTAAATACCAGGTCTATTATGTAAAAAACAGAGAAAACTGAAGAAAACGTGATTTTATGAGCAAATAAATCAATAACTGAACATAATCAAGTGTTTTCATCCACTGTCATTTATCAAACTCCATTAGGTTTTGCAAGTGAATCAATGTTGTATAAGATAATGCTTTTTCCTTGTTCACTATGGAGCCTCTGAGCATCACAATGGGTCATATCTGATGACTATGAAAAGATGACAAAACTACATTTATACCAGTTATTTACATGTAATGGTAAGATTAATGGATCAATAGTTATTGCACATTTTAGATCAGTAGATGACCATAGTTGCCAGATGTCTTTATGGGTTAAAGACATATGGAACATGAAACATTAAACTCCTGTGTCATAAGTAGACAGATTGTGTTTATGTCTACATATGAAAACAATATCACGAGGATGAAGATAAAAAGACCAAGTCAGTGGAGGTCCCAAATGGCAGCCAGGAAAAGGCGGAGGAGGCGAGAGACAGGGAGATGGACATTGGAGAGGGAAGGAGAGGCTTGTCTGACGTTTGAGTTGGTGAGCTCATTCATCACAGCCTGACAAGAGATATTTCCACAAAGCTTGCGTGCCAGAGAGCTCCTCTGTGGCATCCCTTTGGACCCACTGCACCGTTTTAACATGTATGTACACATATGCTTCCAAACCCTATGAGTGGACATTGTAAGTTTGAAACATGGGGGCAACGTCTCAGATGAAAGGACGAGAGCAGCTGACACACTTTGCAGAACGTGCAGAAGAATAAAAAAAAAGCCAGGACAAAGATGGAGAGAATAAGACCGATAAGGAGAAAGCAATCCAAGGAGCCTCTTAATCTGAGTGACTGGGATATGGTCCCATGACTCTGCCTCCCAAATCCTCCAGAAGATTTTACTGGGAGGATAAACAAAACTCCCAAGGGCTGTGTGGGGGATCATACCATTAGCGTGTGTTTTTTCTTACATGAATGCGTCCGATTGTCTGAATCTGTGCAGAAAGGAGAGGCGGTAGGGCAGAGAGAACCGCTGCCGCCAGCTTTTAACAGCTAGATCAATTCAATTAGACGGTCTCAAATGGAGCCAGTATTTCAGGCTCCTTGTGCGGAGCTGCAGAGTCATGAGAGTGAGCGCTGCTGGACTGAATGAGGACACAGATTTGCTGGGTTACTGAACCCAGTGTGGAGCAAGGAGGAGGGCAGAGGCGAAGCAATTAACACTAGAGTATTACACAGATGACACAATACAGATTGGTAGGAAGGGATGGCTTCTGTAGTGGATTACAATCACACTGTGATGCTCCAAAATATTTGATCCATGTGGCAGAATTCATGCAGTGCTTCTATGAGGGTATTTTCAGAGGATGCATTAGTAGTGCTGATAATTTGAGCTCAACTTACATTCTCTCTAACAACATTATAGTCTATCTGCCATCTTCTGCCCATGTTTTATGTACAGAATGAAACACACACTGTACAATGTATAATGGCAAATTCTTAGATACTTTAAAATCCATACGTAATAGATTAATAAGGGACTGTAAGGGACGTAAATGTATATTTTTTTTTAGTACTAATGTACAGTACATTCTTATTTAAGGATCCTACTGGTAATACGTTTTGGATGCGAAAAAGTCCCTAATAATACTTTCTCTACTTCCTCAGGTTAGAAAAATTAAGACATTCTCTAAAGTGTAAGGCAAAAAATACATCAAGATTTGGGGACCTTTTCTGGACTATATAAAGATACACACTACACTCACTGTGGATTGAGGTAGAGCATGCAATTTGTCATTAACATATTGTGTTGTGGCCTTGGTGGGTTGTTTTTATTTATTTTTTTTTTTTCCTGTTTGTTTTGGTTGTTTGTTGGTCTGCTTTTTGTTGTTGTTATTGTTGTACGTCTAATAAAATATATAATAAAAATAATAATAATACTTACTGGCCACTTTGTAGATGAGGATGACTAAATAAGCAGCTTTTATTAATGTAAGTACAATATCCCCCATGACACAATTTTGTAAAAAGTAATTGACACTCATGTATCAGCTCAGAACACTGTGTGTCTATCTGTATTGCAAAAAGAGACAATTAAAACCAGTCTAGAAAAAAAAACAGTCCTAAAATGAATTTTAGCTATTTCTTCACCAGTCAGTGGCAGATGGTATTTAAAGCAGCGTATGACTTTCATCGCAACATTTTTTTTTTTAATTTGTGAAGCCCAAGTGATAGCCTAATTCTTCGTTCCATTTCTTCTGACCCAGTAGTGGACATGGTTTCATTTCTTGTTGTTGTCTCTGTGTTGGTTGCTACTGTGTTGATTCCCATTCCTACGATGCACTTTGGAATAAAAAAAAGTCATGTATCGATTTGGTAAATGAACAAAGGGGCTGCTTGGGATGGAGTGATCTTCAAAGTTGTTCATGAGGGAAATGATTTAAGTCTGTAATCACAGAAAGACTAATGGATTAAGGCTATCGCTCAGGTTTTACAAATTTGAAGAAAAACTAATGATGAAAGTCATATGCTGGTTTAAGGATACTGAGAGCAGCTGGCTGTAAATTCATCTTCCTTTAGCAAGTCTCTTATAAAAGTGAAAACGCTCGTCTAAGTTTGTGTTGATGAGTAAAACAATAATCACACTGATGGAATCTGATCAGAGATTGTCAATTACACTTGTCAATCATATATTTAAGCCTCCTACATTTCTGAAAACACCTGTGATTAGAATGATTATATCAAGCCTCTGTCTTTAAACATGAATTAATTTTATGAATAAAAGTATGCATTGTGTGCATTTGTAACTTTGCGTAACTGAAACCCATATATTTCATATTAGTGCAGTAAAATATAATCCTAGTGGAAACAGTATTGTAGTATGTGTGCCATTATCAGACTGTTTTGTCTATATACAGACCACGTACCACTCAATGTGCAATTGCAAATCCTTAAATGTGGGCTAAGTAATAAAGCTTTATGACGCGCATACAGCAGACATTTAGATTTGTTTCAGCTGTAAGGCTGCCCGCTGTAGATGTAACACTATACTACTTTCTTCAGGGGCTTATTTGTGTGTGTTTATATACACAGTGCAGGTTCAGTCTGTGGCTTCCCACTAACCGTATCCCTCAGGAAGGTCCGGAGGTGTGTGCAGGTGAGTTCTGCTCATGTAGTTGCGGTGCCTTTGGGAGCGGACCCGTCTCTCATGAGCACGCTGGTCGCCGTCACTAGCTGGTAACACCGTGGTGGGTGTGGCCCCATTGGTGCTGATAGGTGTGTTTTCATCAACAATGCAGCTGAGTGGCCGGCCCGGGCTAGAGTACTCGGACGCTGGTCTGAGGGAGGACGAACGCAACAGAGGACACAAAAAAGTAAGATGAAGAATGAGGATGAAATCTAATACAGCAAATCACACGACCCTATTCAAATGAGGATCCTCCACACAAAGTGGGACACAAACAGATCATCAAATGCTGCTTGAGGTGAAGACGGGTAGGAACATAACGTCTTACTGGTAGCAGAATTAGATTTAAGACCAACTAGACCATGGGGTCAAACATATAGCCCATGGCCCAAAACTGGCCCATCAAATGTTCTAATCTGGCCCACAGAATGAACTTCTGAAATGGAAAAATAACACTGAAGATATCACCAAGCAATGGTGTCAAAATAATCCCTGTGAGGTAACTAAAATAGCTTATAGTATTACTCCCGTCGCTTTTAGCATCATATCTTCATATTTTATAGTTGTTCATCTTTTAAAGATCAATGTTAATTTAATGTAGAGGACGTATACGGACTAAAAGAAACATTATTTATGGGGAATAAATTACAGGTTTGTCTAAATTTGAACATTGTGGGAAATACTTGATATAAGTACACAAATGAAGAATACATATTTGAAGCAGCCTCCAGTTGGTTTTTAGATATTTAAAATAGAAAATGCCAGTAACTGTGGATTCAAAGTCTTACTTTTAAACTAATGTATTCAAGGCTTTTTAAGGATTTGTGGGGACCCTGCGATTGTGAAAGAAAGGAAAGTACCCTGAGTAAAACAGAATGGGAAAGAGACACCTCTATTTCCGCTTTTTTCAGCTCTATGACTTCACTGTCTGGAACAGTCTGTTTGACACCTATTTTGAGAGGCCCAATCTACATTTGGACGGAGTTACCCTCTTTAGTAGATCAGAGTTGAGGTCTTCTCATAGACATGTAGTTGTTAAATTTAAGAAGTCTGGCTTTGAGTTTCTGTGGGTTACAAAGTGTGCTCACCTGGTCGGTCTCTCCCACTGTGTGGTGCGTGTGATGTGGTTCAAGTACTGGATTCGTCCAGATGCGGTCCTCCTCTCCTCCCAGCTGAGCAGCACAAACACACAGACGCAGCAGTGAGCGGACATGGTTAAGCAGCCACAGAACCATCTTGCAGTGTTGTGTCTCACTGCTCTGTCTCACCACAGGCAAATATTACATTCTGTATATCGTATCCTCTGCACCGTAAGGCAGCAGTCACTGTGGAGGATTTGCAAACGCCTTAAACAAAGTCCCTTGTGAGATGATAAGAGATTTCCCCTAAACAACTCACCCATCTGGAAGATCATTGTCAAACAGCCGACTGCAGTCCACCACAGGGCCTCCTGTGCCTATCCGGTCCCTTGACTGCAGGCTCACTGCAGCAGCACATGGTAGACAGATGCACACTAGGATTACTAGACAGCAGATTACAGTGCAGGCAGATATTTTATCGAAGCACAAAATGGAGTAATATATTTTTATGACCAACAGAAATTGGGTTCAGTTTTTTTTTTTTTCCAAAGGCACCCTGGATGTTCTGGTTAAAGGTATGCTGCATTATTATATCGCTCTTTATTTCTTCCATCTGGAGGGATAGTCTGGTATGACATCAACATTCAAGATATTTAAAGACTCAAGAAATGTATATGTCATTTGTGCATATACACATAGCAACTCTTGTGCAGCTGTTCTATCTATCTATCTATCTATCTAGGATAAAACCTTGTATAAATGCCTAATGATGCAAGTAAAGCTTGAAACCAATATGTCATATATATATATATATATATATATATATATATATATATATATATATATATATATATATATATATATATATATATATATATATATATATATATATATATATATATATATATATATATACACAACAACACGAATAAGAAATACTGTGCATGCATTTGCTTGCAAAAGAAAATAGAAAATGAGTAGTCACTCTAGGTCCTTCATTATATCATGAATTGTCAAGCTAATTACAGACAATTTAAATATTTTTCAGACCCTTTGCAAGATGATTATTGATATAGTTGAAGACCTATTTCAAACCCTACTTCTTGGCTTTCATTTGTTTGTCTCAACTAAGTTCATCAAACATTTCTCTTTAACGTTGGTGATGAGCTCGTTCTTCATGACCTCTGGAGCCAAACATCATAAGTAATGTTGTCTTTTTAGAAGGCATTATCAATGTGTTTTGTACTCAGTACAGGAAGATAAATAGTTCTGCCCTAAAATATATTTAAGAAGCAAAACTGAAGTTCATACAGTTTGATAAATCTAATATTACCTTCATAACATTTTTAAGAAGTGTCCCATCATATCTCAAATATTTGGAGATCCAACATTCAAACCACTGAACATTTGGTGTCATTTCTTTATTTCATTCTAAAGTGAAAGATTCCACCTGAGTGACTGTTTGTACTTACCCACTATTTGGCCTCTGACTGTGTCGCTGTCATTGGGACTGAGCTTGTTTAAGTCTAGTCGCTGGTCTGTTCAGGAGACAACAGAAAGAACAGTGGAAATTGGAGAGTGTGGAAAAGAAAAGGGATGACCAGGGAAAGAGAGAGAACATCATGAGACAAACAGGAAATGAGAGCAGAGATGAAAGAAAGAAGAGACAAGAAAAATAGTGGGGGGAGGGGTTAGGGTTGTTTTAAGGAGATACATTTAAACCTCCATGTGTTGGGACACATTATTTCTTCCTCAGACAAGTCCCATTGCTCTGTATCGTTTACATCACTCAGAGTCAATCCCTCAGTCTCTCCCTCATTATCTGCCTCTCATTCTTCTGTCTGTAGACCACACTTTGGCTGTGCCCTGGAACAGATGGTTGGGTCTGTGGAACAGCCACAGGCTGTAAAAATCTCACTGAGCCTCAGTACAGAGCAGGCTTCAGTTCAAATGCAGAGGTCAAACATTTGACAAATTTCAGTACAAAGCCTGCACTATTCCACTCAGTCTTAGCATGGACATGAACTTCTGCCAAAGTCTGGAAACTCTTTGTCTGAAGTTCTTAAAGTCTGCGGAATTTGAGAGTGAAGGAGAGAGAGAGAGAGAGATCAGGCAGAAAGAACGAAGAAAAAAAAAAAAAAAAAAGACAGACAAAAATAATGTCCAAGTTGCCTGCAGACATGAGAAATGCCACTATCTGCTCTCTGTTGTCTGGGTGTCATGCAGATCAGCTCAGGATGTCTGTCTAGACTAAACAGTGACCAAAACAGGCATTGGTCAAACCGTTACAAGGCTGGCCGGAGGTCAGCAGCCACAGAGAAAACAGAAAACACACAGGCAGGCAGTAAAAAGGTACACAGAGAAGCACAGTAACACTTTGAGATTCATAAAAGTACATACATTAAAATACTCAGACAAGACAGACAGAGACTCTACAATTACACATAAATGTTACAGTCAAGCAAAGACACTCTACAATTATACACAGATATTGTAGTCAACCCAGTTCCCTCTGTAAGGTCTGTGGAGAACTGCAACTGCTGGTAAATGCACACAAAAAACAAAAGAATGGCAAATACTCACAGGGGGAGACCACAAGAGAGAGAACACAACAAATCTATGCTTACACTTAAATAGCTGCACAATTATGCATGTCTGCGTGAAATGACCGGTTGTCTAGATCGGCAGACGGAGATAGAGGGAGTTTAGTCACAATGGCATTTTGTGTGTGTGTGTATTTGTGTGCACATACTGTACGCTGCCAGTCCACGGAGGAGATCGAAAGGAAAACTAAAGGGTGAGGACGAGGCCAGGGGAGAAAAGGAAATGCAGAGGCAAACCACTCACAGCTGTGGCACAAGGTTCAGGTTTCCTGTGTCCCTCCAGGAAAACAACAGCATCAGGGGCTTCTACGAAAAGCAGTGGGACTCTTTCCTTTTTCTGCCTACAAGGCGGCAGGTACCAGCTCCCCACGCAGAAAACTCACTCCAGACTACTCTGCTAAAACTACAGCTGTCTGGTACTGCTTTTACTAAAGCCTCCGTCTCATTTATCCACTTAGCTTCTGACATGAGATGGGGTTTTTTGTGCAATTGCTGGGTGATGGTGATTGGTGCTTCCTGTTCTGGCAGGGGCACAGTGTTGACCCCTCTCACACCGTGGTCTGGCCTCTGTCAGACCAAGTGAGGGAGACAGGACACTAAAAGGAGCAACTCCAAACTCCATCACTTAGCTCCTACAGCAGCATAGTATTATTAAACTCTGCTTCTTATCAAGCTACGAGACGACAGCCTGTACAGATACAGAGTCATTTAAACATTAGGACTGCACCAGTCAGATAACGCTATGATGGTCTGAGATTGACATCTCATAAATGACTGCAATTAAGAGAAGAATTGAGAATTATGAAGTGAGTAAATTAAATGACACAGTAATAGAGTCCAATGCATGAAGATGCACTGTGAAGTAGTTTGGCCTGTACTGAAACTCTGTCCAGCATTAGAGTGGTCCGACACAATCCCTCAGTTCATAACAAACACTCATTAACATTAGATGTACATTTATGTCTGGTCTAAATAGTGCATTAAATGGTCGCCTTTTATACTTTTATGCATTATATTAAAATTTCCAACTAATGTTCTAATGACTACTCTTTTGACTAAGTTTTTGATTAGCCGGCTAATTTAAATGACTACTAAAAATAAATAAATAAATAATAAATCAAGTGTTTGTTAGGGGATGGGGGTTCCGTGGACTGCCCAGGTGCTGTGGTATACCTGTGCCTGGTCTCTGGTAGCGGTCGCAGGAGATCCTGTTCCTACTGTGTTTGAAATGATGGGGAGACTAAAATGTAGGCGGTCGACAGTGAAATGAAACATCAGCTAAAAAAATTGGAGTCCACTATATTTCATGGTCAATTACGTTGACTAATAATGACAGCACTATTACATTCGCCTGCTTTAACCTGTAAAGACCCAGTACTACTTTTGTGACTGTTCCTAAATTCACTTTTCTGTAGACCGAACCTTTCTATCACCATTTATTATATTATCCTCTGTATTTTGGATTTTTCTGTGAAAACCATGTATTTTCTTCTATTTCATTTACTGATGATGCAGGTGTTTATATCAGAGCAACGCCAGAGAAACTGAAGAAAAAGTGACTTTTTCAGCAAAGATAGTTATACTTATTTAAAAATAAGTATCTCCATCCACTGTCATGTATCAAACAAATTTTACTGGTGAATCAGTATGGCAGAAGATGAGGTGGTTTCCCTTATTCACAATGGAACCTCTGAATGTCCAAATGGGTCATATCTGGTGGCCATGACAAACTACACTTTGCACCAATTATTTACATGTATCGATAGAAGTAATGGATCAAGAGATATGGCGGCACGGTAGCTAAGCGATTAGTGCTCTTGCCTCACAGCAAGAAGGCCCCGGGTTCGATTCCTGGACCATGCAGGCCTTTCTGCCCCCGTTTCTCTCCCTGTGTCTGGATGGGTTTCCTTCGGGTGGTCCGGACCATCACACAAAAATATATTTGTTAGGGTAAAGATCCTCCAGCCAGGTGATTCTGACCGTGAGCCTGGCTCTCCAGCTGGAGGTGGGTCCCCGGGCATCGCCCATGGCTTGCCCACTGCTCCTTACAGGTGCCTCAATGGCATGAAGGATGGGTTAAATGCAGAGGACAAATTTCATTGTACAATGTATAATGACAACTTTAAACATTTTCGATCACATAGAAGATGTTGGTGTCCAGTGGGTGTTTGGGTCTTTATGGGTAAAACAGAATTTATGGCTATGCGTATAGTTTTCTGAACTTACAAGTTGGAGTTTCTACGATGCAATGGAATGCATTATACAACCAGCATGTCTCAAACTCAGTCAGAGACCATGAGACCATGAGATCATGAACCAGAATGCAGCTGATTGTCGGTTTCGCCACCACTGTGAATTCATAACTGGTGGAGAAAGATGATGACAGGTGATGGACATATAGCTTTTAGAACCTATATGTCATGTTTTAATGAATGTAAATGTATTTATTTTCTGTAGGTAGAAGAAAAAGCTCTCGAGTTTGAAGCCTAATCATCATTACTTTGATTATAATAGATTGATCTTCTGGCGTCTGATGTCCTTATGTTGAAATGTTAGTCTTTCGCACCATGTTTTTGGGCCACAGTCACTTCTATGTATGCAACAGCAAAGAGTGACAAACAAAATAAGATATTATGACAGCGGAAATGTGGTGCTTTTGTTAATGAATTACAATGAATTCCAGGATCCCAGCAGGTAACATCTGAAACCATTAACAATAGAGAGCCCTGATCAATACAGACAAGCGAAAGGTCTGCACCCTTATTCTATCAGACAACACAGTGAAGTAGATTATATAGATACACACACTAAAATAAAAATAGAAATGTTTGTATTATTGCATGCCATAATCAGGTTATATATTTTCTAACAAAACCAAAAAAGTCTGGCTTTAGCTGAATGTTAGTATAAAATTCTAAAAAAAAAAAAAATGTTATGTGCAAATAAGGATGAAAATTGAGAATTATTGGATATTTGAATGACTGACAGGTGAATAAGTGGAGCCATACCTTGACTACCCGACACCGCCATACTAGTAACATGCTTGGAAAACATTTTCAAAACATATTACCCTCGTTACGTTCAACACTGCTTTCATCTTTGCTTTTGTGGCCTTTTCCACATAGAGATAATAATGTGACTTTGAAAAAAAAAAAAATCACAACACTAATAGCTCACATATTTCTTGGTTTTTTCACAGTTCCTCCCCCAAATGAGTGACCAGCTATTAATGAAAATGCCACTGCACACAGACAACATATAGGTGAGTTACAGAGACACTTACAGCCTGTGTCTTTAAGGCGGTTGATAGCATTGGATAAAAGGCGGACACAGCCCAGGAAGCCAGCGCCTTGCTTCTTGTGGATTTTCTTGTGATTCCACACACTGATAGTGATGGAGTCTGACTTTCCAATGTATCTGAAAGAAAGAAAAAAAAAAAGAACAGAGATAATAATTAATGACCAGGGACACTCAGAAAATATGAATAAACTCAGCTTGTGTTATAAAGTGAAATATGACTATTTAAACCCATCAAATAGTACTGGACTGTAGCCCACTAATATAATAACGATATACTATTGAACTACTCTTACTTGAGTGAAAATAAAATAAACAACGTTGAAAAACACTCCAATGTACAACTCACTTTTCAGTTCCTTTTTAAAGTAATTTTCATCTTGTTCAATCAAAGCTATCACAATTTTTTTCAAAATCAAAATGGACAATACAAGCTCTCAATCATAATCAATCAAACATTTATCTTTATTGTGCTTCAAATACACTAATGTTTACACCGACGCTGCCTTCCCCAAACTTGGAGTCAGAAATACAAATGATTTATAGCACTCTTATCGAGTCATCAGTTGTCAGTAAAAATAACATGAAATGTGATTTTATTTTCCAAATTAAGAGGAAATGTCGTGAGAAACATAAGGAAGAAAGATGCAATGGAAAAAAAAAATTATAATACATAAAAATTCAATAAGAAAACAGAAGGAAACGGACATATAAAAATAAAACGATGTAAGAGAGGCACCAACATGACAGTGACATAAAAGACAAAAATGAGGTAAGACACTACAAAACAAGGTGGTCACAGACAGCAGACCTCTGCCAAGGCTTGATTCTTCATTCACACATGACATGATGGAGCCATAGGTGTTGATCCATCTGATGTCTGAAGGTCAGACAATGTGAATGCAAAAAAAACATGAGATTATCTGAATCCTGAGATATTATCACTGATGTGTTTTAGCTGTTGACCTTTAGTGTGACCTTGACCTTTGACCTTCATTGCTCAAAATATAATGGGGCCTTCCTTGACCGACCTATTATCTATCATTCCTGAAAGTTTAATCAAAATCTGTTTGGTACATTTTGCGTAATCCTGCTGACAGACAGACAAACAAACAATCAACAAAAACAGACAAACTGATTTGGCGGAGATAATTAAAACAAAGTGAGATTAAAATAACTTAAGTGATTTTAAAAAAAGATACAAGCTGAAAATGATAAAAGAAATTATGTGATAAAAAACATATAAGACACAAAATGAAAACATCACAAGACAAGTAATACCAGGTACAACAAACCCCGGCCCCTCGCAAACATTTGACCTTATTTGCCTTCTCTGAAAACACATTTTTGGTTATTTAACCTTGACCTTTGACCTACATTCACCTAAATGTAATGAGATCTATTCTGGAGTACCTTGCACCTTTCCTGAAAATGTCATGGAAATTGGTCCAGTAGTTTTTGGTAAAGTTACTGAAAGTCAGACAAACAAACAGACTCAAAAACAATAACCCTCTCCCTTTCAGGTGGTGGGGTAAAAACAAACACTTTTTTTTGAAGATGCCAGAAGCTGAAAATGACATAAAAGTAAAAAAAAATGCAGTTAAAGAGACAACAAGATGAAAAAAATTTAAATAAAGATGCAACTACTTGACAGATAGTGGTGCTAAAATATGGGAAGTAAAAAAAACACGTACACATATGTGAAAATACTCAGTACTTTGTTACATAGACTGATGGTAAAGGCTGATATGTTGACAGTCAGGATGTCCCAGTAATGCAGGGGAGACACACATCCGCCACGCAGAACACCACTATGTTCCTCCATCAAGGACACGGTGCAAGACATGACGGGGAGGAGGAGGAGGAAGAGGAAGAGGAAGGTGGGGTGGCCGAGAGGGATTTTCCAGTTGGTGAGTGTGTGTGAGCGGCAGACTGTGACCCTGAGCAAGAGATTCAGGAGGTCGAGGAGACAGACGACATAAAACTGAACTCATGGCTACGTGATGAACGGCAGCAGAGCGACTGCAATTACAAAATGTGACAATGTTTCCAACATGACTGTCAGGCTGGAAAAAGTGTCTTCATTCGCCACAATAAATGGCTTTTTACATTTGTCGGACACTGAGCTTTCAGCGCCTGAGTCCTCTGAGTTTATTCAAATTAAGGCTTCATGAAATATGAAGTCAACTATTTTCCTTAATAAAGGGGAAGGCAAAAATGACCGACTTGATTAAATGAGCTTTATTATTGAAAGTGCAATTAACTATAAACAGTCATCCATCATGATGCCAAATGCAGACGGTTGTAATATTAGGCTCTAATTGGAGAACTTTGGGTAAACTTGTGGAGTTTAGGAAAAGTTTACTACAACATAAGTAACAAATGTGGAATGTGTGCCGTCACACTGATTTGTACTTCTTGTCATATTGCCTTTAGTTACGTCTGAAGATATTTATGAGCAATAATCAGGTGTGCCATCTTAGACGTCATGTGTATAATTATACTCAACATAATTTTTTTGTTTGTTTGTTTGTTTGAGGTCATTAGTTCTGTATAAGCTGAAATACCTGTACAATAAATCGAATTAATATGGAAAACAAATTATTAAGATTAAACACTAACATGTTTACGTTTGTCCATGTCAGGGGTGTCAGTATTTTGTTATGGGGCCACATTTATCCCAATATGATCTCAAGTGAACAGGATCAGTAAAATACCACCAGAATAACTACTACCTTTTCTCTTTGTTTTAGTGATGACAGAAAAAATCTAACAAGTGAAACAAGTTACACCGTAACAATATTTATATGCTATCCGACTAAACAATATGAATATAAACAACCTAAAATTAATCTTTTTAAGTAGAATGTTAACAATATTCCATTATTTATACATGTACATTTCATATTTACAGCTCACAGTAGCTCTACAAATATACAAAACATTGAGTAGCAGGCAGAATATGAGTCAATTTTCAGTTATTTTTTAGAGTTTTTATAATTCCTAAGTTATTATAGATAGGCTTATTTTATTGGGTCGACCCACTGAGTTCATATTCATATATTTCTATGTGACCTCTAAGTTAAAATGAGCTTGGCATTCTTGATAACGTGTTCACTGTAATTTTCACATTTGCCAAATTCATCCCACAGGCCAGTTTTGGCCCACAGGCCGTAGGTTGGACACCCCTGGTCTATGTAATAATAATGGAATGACGGTGGATGAAATGTCTTGCCCAAGGACACAATGGACCATGACTAGGATTAAGTGGGATTCAAACTGCCAACCCCTGTGTTTACTGGATAACCCGCTCTACTACCTGACAGCCGCCTATGTGGGTGAAAAAGCACATGGCAAATATGATAGCATTGATATAGCAAAGCAGATTACTCGGGCACTGGTAGAAGTTCAGTTCCTCAAGTCTAAGATGATGCAGGTCGATGTCAAAAAGTGTGAAAATTACAGAAAAAAATATTTGTTGACATAAGTCTTGGTTGATAACCATCATGCTAAATGTCAACTGATTATTTTTTTCAGTTTTTAAATGTTGAGTTTTTGCCCAAAAGGATGAAGACATAAAATATTTGTGAAAGACATGACGAGATGAGGTGGAAGACAGAGAAAGACAAACCCACAAAAATGGCACAATAAGTTGAAAACAACATAGAAGACAGAATAACAAAACTTGACCCCAACAAGATCAAAATGAAAATGCTAAAAAAGCTGCAAAATATAAAACGGAGAATAAAAGATGTGACAAGATGAAAGTTATTTAGAAGCTGAAAGAATATAAACAGTGGGGAAAGTAAAACGCAAGACAAAACCTTTTTTAAATACAAAAAAACATTACTGATATTAAATATGAAACAAGACATGAGAAACATAACTACCTATTTTGGTCTTGATTATTCTACAAGCTATTTGGGTTATTAAAAACACAAGATTCAATTGGTTTGTTGTGTTACGTACAATTCAAAATGTAAAAAAACATTTATTTCTAAAAACGATACAAATATTTTTCTATACAAGCTCCGTCTGAGTTTAAACATTGGCAGATTCATTCTTTGTATAAATGACAGAAGATGCAAATGACAAAGATAAAACCCATGTACAAGAGACAATCAATCAACTTTTATTTGTATAGTACCTTACAACACCAAAAAGGTGCATACAGTGCTTTCCAAGATGAGATAAAAACAATAAAAATAAGTAACAATTATAAAACAAGTTATAAAACCATAACAACATAAAAGACACAGCCAGTTGGCTACATGCCAAACGCTCGCCTACAATAAATAGATACGTTTTTAACTGAGATTTAAAAGCAGTTAGCTCAGTGGTTGTGTGTAGTTGTGCTAGAAGCAGATTCCACAGCTTTGGTCCAAATACTGCAAATAAATTATCACTACATTTTATTTTTTAATATTTAGATTTGGGGATAACCAAAGAGGGGTGCTCAGAAGAGCGTAGCGTCCTGACTGGTTGATGGATCGTTAGGAGTCCAGTGAGGTAGGGCGGGGCTAGACCATTGATAGCCTTGAAGATGTATAGAAAGTAAGGGTGTGACGAGACGAGACATGAGATTGGGTTCACGAGATCGAGACGAGATTTTAAGAAAACTAAATTACAAATTATATGAATAGAAAACAGACTTATTTAACTGAGTTGCCCGTGGATTTTATAACTGTCAGTGTTAACTTTTAATGAACTTCTTCCTTTTAATGACCTTCTTAATGAACTTATTCCCCTACAAATTGAAACTACAATAAAATGTTATAAAACTTCAAATAAAAGTAAAGTTTTTCAAGTGCAAACAATATGTGCAAAATAAAAAGTTCTTCTCCATCAATACAGACTGAAAATAGTGCAAACACAGCCTGACCAAGTATGTCACTGACAAAAATGTCACTTCATCCTCTACAAATTTAAACTAAAATAAAATGTTATAAAAGTTAAAATAAAATAAAAACAATTATATATATTTCTCCTTTTTTCCCAAATCAAATGTGGCTCTTGACTGTGGAAGTTGAGGTGTGAATATGTTTGTCAGCGTTGTGTGGTTTGTTGGTGTTTTCTTGGCAGGTGCAGTTGTTGATTTGAGTACTGAGTGTGGTGGAGTTGGAAATGTCTTGCATGGGAAAATAGTGAAGCTTTACGCACTCCCGACGTACAGGAAGAAAGACTGAGACAGACAGAGAGAGGGAGCGAGCGGCAGAAAAACGGAGAGAGAGAGAGAAAGCACGCTGGGGCAGGAGATGACGGAGCGTTTAATGTCGCTCCATCACAGTCTGTATATTGTCCATGTCTTATCAGTCACTCTCTTGCCATTTATCATTTATGCCAGGAACCCAAAATGCTGCCAAACAAACCATTTGAAAGTGCCGGGGGCGTCGTCAATAGTGACGACGTGGAATGTGACGTCATTCTGGCTGCTTGCCGGATAACAAATCTCACAAGACAGAATTTTAACGCAACAAGAAATCTCACCAAATTACATCTCGTCACACTCATAATAATAAGACTGAAGTGTAGTGAGAGTCAATGAACAGAGCGTAGAACTGGGATGATGTGGAAGTGTTAAGATGTGTTGGACAGAAGACGAGCTGCTGTCTTTTGCACCAGGTGTAATTGATGGAAGAGACTGTGGTTTAGCCCAGTGTAAAGGCCATTGCAGTAGTCCACCCTTGAGCTAATAAAAGCATGTATAGCATTTTCGAGGTCAGCATGGGACAAAAAAATGCTTGACTTTTGCAAGGAGCCTCAGCTTGAAGAAGCTCACCTTTATAACTGAACCAACTTGTTTGTCGTATTTAAGAGACTTGTCAAAAATAACACCCAGGTTTTTTGCAGTAGGAGCAAACTGAGGTGTTAGTTGGGTGAACTGTTGTTTGTGTCAGGATTAAAACGAATGTATTCTGTATTTCCTTCAATTAGGTAAAGGAAATTCAAGGAGAGCCACAGTTATTGAAGGGATCCAGTGCAGAATGATCACTCAGAATCACAGGAAGGTAAATCTGGAAGTCATCTGCCGAAAATTAAAGCAGCAGCATATACAGTGACAATAAAATAGCCCCAAGGACAGATCCTTGGGGCACACCAAAGGAAAGGTGGGCAACTGAGGATGAAAAATTATTTAGCATTACTGAAAAGGTCCTATTTGATAAATATAATGAAAACCATTTGAGGACTGTGCCCTGCACACAGACAACATGCTGAAGGCAGGAAATGAGAATGGCGTGATCCACAGTGTCAAATGCAGCAGACCGGTCCAGTAACACCAGAACCACAGAGAATTTTTTATCCAAGGATGCAAGGATGGCATTGTGGACCCTTTATAACGCAGATTCGGTGCTATGTCTCGGATGATAACGACATAAAAGACAAGAGGCAAAATATTCGATGAAATGAAAATCTAATATGTTTTTAATTATTATTTTAAAATGATGCAATATGCTGAAAATGTCGAGAAAAAAAGGTAAAAGATAATACAAACAACATTAAATTACATTAGGTAAAAAAGATGCAATGAGATGAAAACTACTAAAATAAATACTTATGTTAAAATTTGGAGAATAAAAATAAAAAGGTTTGAAAAACAAAAACAAAACTAAAGTCTACACACTAAAAATGTGAAACCAAAAGACCCGTTTCTTATTTTCATTGTATACATATGGCGCTAAGATGTGTTGGGAGTGAGAGGTGGTCAAATAAAAACAGGCAGATAACTCCCTCTGTATTTGTGCGCTCGTCCTTTGTGTGTAAAAGCAGCAACATGTGAACCTGTTGTGGCACATCTGCTCGGGTGGGCTCCCCTTTTTCTTCAGTCTAAATCTAATCATCTGTACAATTCGAAGAACTGCATCCCACCGTAATTATCATGCTGCTTACCAAAAGGGATATGAAACAATGGGGCTGTGAGTAAGACGTCTGGACATTTTGAATCCATGCCAAATGCCTGTCTGGGGTGCGATGTGAGAGAGCTGCTATGTCAGACAGACGTGACAGGAGGGAAGCATTACAACCAAACCCCAGTCATCTGGATCACCCTCCATGTAATAAAATTCATTAGTCTGGCAGAGATTTTTAATAGCAGTCATCGGCAATAATAGACACACACACACAACACCGGAGACATTGGGAAAATAGCAGTAAAAGAAGGACAAGGCAGAAGATCAAAGACTCTGATGTGATTCCTACATAGGCCCTTTTATCTGGATTCATACAAGACATGTCTTTGGCGGGATTCTACACTGAGGAACGTGCCAACAACATATGGTTAAAGAAGAGAAACCTGACATTACATCAACACCAAAGATACAATGTCAGATGCCAGTGTAGCCCAAGGATAGGATGCTTACGTCACTAAAGGCAGGAAGGGAAGGAGACGGCTACACCTGTTCTCTAAAGAACTTCACATTCCAGATATGTGAAAAATAAACAAAACCCTAAGTAATCACATTCAAAACATTACATCAAATGAAAGCAGTTTGTTTGTATTTATAACCATCTGGTAAAAATTAACGGACCATCTGAGAATACTGATGACATATGTCCCAAATGGTGCCAGTGATGGTTCAGCGTGTGTCTTTGCTCAGAATTTCTGGGGACAGCTCTGGTATGTACATTTTAAATACATTTTGAGAATCAAATGGGAAACAGTTAGGAAAGGCTTACAATCTGGTCTTCCTAGAACTTAAAACCCTTGTATTTGGTTGCTGCAACAAAAACATCCTATGACCCACATGTGGATTGTGACCCAGTCTTTGGAAAAGCTTATTTAGATTAAAAGATTTATCCTCGCAAAATGCCAGCCAGTAAAATAAGTAGCTTTGTCAGACCACAAATGATTGTCAGGAAGTTTATATTCATATTGTAGTACTAATGTTTCAAATCTAGATTAATTCATAAGGGAGTATCTGAAGGAATACCCCTGATTTTTCCAATCAAATCTTGAATATTTTATGCAACTCTGGGCACAAAAATATCAGCAAATTGACTTTGTTTGAAGCTTGGGAATGTCCATGTCCAATTTCCTGACATTATGTTGGTTTCTTCTTTTCACAGATGTACATCATGGGTTAAAATAGTTCCCAGTTTTTTTTTTTTTGTTTTTTTTTTGCCAACTAACAAACGTATCATAAAACCATCAAGGTGGTGCTGATTAAAAGAAAAAATTGGCTCAGATGGTCAGAGGGAAAAGACTCCTAAGAGGAAGGATAAGTGGGAGTGTAACCCATGAGTCTAGACTGAGCATTTAACAATACAGAAGTATTTTATTAACGCCATAGCTGAAGTCCTTTCATTTGAACCAAATGTGTTAGTACAAGAGTACAGCGACTCCAAAAACTTGACTCATTCTAAAGATGAAGGGCGTCTAAATATAACGTAATATTACTAATCATTCCTGTGTCCTTGTTGTGTATTAAACAATGACAGCAGTGGCTGTTCTGCTCATGTTTCCCATCATGCCCTGTAGCTCTGAGTGTCTGTCTGCTTTACAAACATGCTGCAGGCTGATGAAGGCATGCGGCCAGATAGACAGTGTCTGCTATCCTTGGCATGCCGGCCACATCCTGCAACAATGCACAAGGGTTACAGTTCACGGGCCAGTGCGCTAGCTGTGGCTGGCCAATGAAAGGCTGAATGCAGACACAAAATGCAGGCACACTTACACTGGATTTCTACACACTCACACGGGCAACAAATGGAAAAAAAGAGTCACTGCCAACAGCTTTAATGCACTAGGCTGTATTCACCGCACCAGGTGTTGCAGGCCCTATTTTAATAAGTGTGAGCGTGCCAGACGGCTAGCGAGTCTCTCAGTCAATTAAAAACCTCTCTTCTCCGCAACACACCACCTGAGAGTCCTTCTGCTGGCTGTGAGAATAAATAGTGGCAGACAGTAAAAGAGGTCCAATGATGTTTAATGTATCACTGGCACAAAAAAAATCTATCAACTCCAGTCTGCCGCCTCTGGGGACACATTAGTGTAGAAGAGCTTTCCTGAGCCACGACTGTGTTCCCTTCTTCATCAAATCAAGTGAAGGTGTGCATTTGCTGCAGATGTGCGCGTGACTGCTCCCTCTTGTCAAATGTGATACGAATAGCTAATTTAACAGCCATGTAAAGAGAGGTTCCTGTATCCCCAGCAACCAAACAAACGAAGACACGTGCTTCCTCTCGCTGCTGGCTGTGCATGATGGTTGGATAAACACCGGGCGAATACTGGAAACTTTCACTCTCACATTTTTACTCACGCGCTCCGGCTCTATTTTTTTCCAGGTTACTTTCACTGGAGGAACCATCTTTGGAAATGGCAATCGAGCCACAACAAGACATGCACGTGTTTATGTCAATGGAAGAAAATACTATTGGAGACAGTCAGCCTTCCTTTTCTGTCCTTTAAATACAGCTCCAATGCACATTTTTAGACTGCTGGCTGGCAGCGAAGGGTTATGTCATTATAGCATAAGTAGATAAGTGAGAGACCAGATGCAAGGGCTGTTTACATCTGTTAGTGTTCAGATCCTGTTTGAGCAACACTTCCCAGTGTGTTCACTTATCAAGGCTAAATAAAGAAAGACATAAAAATGGTGAGTTGTAGTAATGGCCCAGGCAGGGCCTCCAGTTACCTTAAGGTTAGTGGGAGGTTTTCAAATAAACCAAGAGGGAATGAGACTGGCTTGTCTTTGAAAACAGATGTCAGGAATAGCCATGTGAGAAGTGTTATAAAGGCACTCAGCGATGCAAAAAAAAGGGACTCACAGGTCATAGTGTTGATTCCACTTGGGGTCAAGTGTGTTCCTCACAGTGTCTGTAGAGTGGCATTGCCCTGAACCATCCACGACCACCTTGGCAAAGGGATCAGGGAGGCCTGCAGGGAAGAGATAAGAACAGAATTACACCATCTGCACTGAATTAAAAAAGGGACAACAGTTTAACAAGACACAAATGACCACATTAGAAAGCACTTGTAGCCTGTGTTGCATTGCAGAGAACCAATGTCATACTGTGTAGTTCTGCAAATCCTGGTTCTGCAATCAGACTAAGGCAGTGGCTAAACTGTTCTGCTGGACTAACATTTAATTTAAATGGCCCGAGGCTAATAGGTGTCCTTAAGTCTGTCCATAGTGATTCTTTAGGACCTGTCAACACTAAAGGTTTACTTTATATTTATGATCACTGAGGAAATAGATTATTATGATGGTTCACGACCGTGAAGCATTAGTGAGATGGTGGTGGCTGTAAACATCCAACCACAAAGAACACAAAACAAGTGGACACAGTCATCGTAAGTCACCAATTAGTTACTGAAGGAACATTTTTAATCCAGTGGTTAATTTTTTGGCTGTCACCATCTTGGCGTTCTACATACAGTTGGACAAGGAGCAGAGCTAACCAAGCACATAGGTGATAGGTGAGCTAAGGCTAATATTAGATAATGGGTGAGCAGGCTTCTAAAATAGTACATTTCAAACAAATCTGATTGTTACCAAACACCAATATTAGAAATATTTTATATTTTTATTAAATATAGCTTCAGTTGATTATGATATTATGCTCAGATGAATTGCAGATGCATGACACAGAATTAGGAAAATAACATAATACTTGAATAATTTAGCTTTTTCTTTTGTCTGTTCAGTTTTTGTACTATCTAAATATTCCAATGATATGATGTGAGAAAAAAACAAACCGTTTAGCAAAACAACAAAAAAACAGCCCTAACTTTTTTTTAAATAATTTGATACCTACGTGGACATGTAATGGATGTTGCTCATATTAAGACTGGGACATTTCTGTACCATCTTGTTATAAATAAGTACTGTTGAGTGTATAAGTGCCACGCTTGTTGTGAGTGTTCCTGCATTTATTTATGTATTTATTGATTTAGCCATTTATGTATTTATAGCACAAGTAGTGATTTTATCCAGGTTACAACATATATGGATGGTCTTACATTTCAGGGACCCCGAGCCAGGACAGTAAAAGCATTGCAATACATTTTCTTATCAACTATAGGTTTCAGGTTCATTTGATTCTAAAACAACCTTAAATGTTTTTTGGTAGTTTACTTAATTAATCTAACATTTATCAAACATTTAATAATTCTGATTCTGTACATTTAAAAAAAAAAAAAGTTCCTCATTTCCATTTCTGAAACGTTGAGGTGCTTGGTACCCATTTATCAAGTTCTGAATGTAATTTTAACAGTTATACATAAATAATATAAAGTATAATTATATCATATAATTTAAAACCACAAATAACTATCCTCAACTTTCACTTGGGAACACACACATTATATATATATATATATATATATATATATATATATATATATATATATATATATATATATATATATATATATATATATATATATATATATATATATATATATATATATATATATATATATATGTAACCTTTAAAGTTTCAAAAATACAGAAGATGATACTGTCTCTGCAGACACACAGACAGACACACACGGATTACATTAACATTAAAAAAACAAACAAACAAACAAAAAAACATAACAAACACCACCAGTGTATTTTGTACCAGTGATGTTCCGTGTAATAAATATACTGTGAGCTGTTTTGAATAAAGAAAAAATTGAAGGGAAAAAAAAAATCCAGAAATAATGATTTGACACGTAAAATTACCCAAATTTTTTATTATTATTTTCCCCGCAAAGCCAGCAGTTCCAGTTGATACGAACATCTTAACATTAGCTCTCGGATGCTATTGAAGCCAGATTCTGCCCACAATTTATTATCTGTAAAAATTCCTACATGTGGTGATAAATGTTGATTGATTTTAAGTGTTAATTTCATCTTTTTACTGTGTACTTTGAGATTTGATTTCAATTGTAAAGTGCTTTACAAATAAAATATATTATTATTATTATTATTATTATAAATGGTCAAATAAATTCATCTGTCCATCTTTATGAGGAAAAAAATATGGGTGCTCATTATTTGGACCTTTTTGAGTCAAAGGTCGACAGTGCATCTTTGCTCCAAGTAACAACTGTTAACACATCTGAAAACAAATATATCTATGTACAATAACAAAGACTAAAGCTCAATGTGAATTTTGTTCACAAATAAGTGAACACAGGCTGTTTTTTGTTTTGTTTTGTTTTTTTTCCCCCTCAATCGGTGGTTTCAGTATTTCTCTCCACACACTGCCTAAGTGAATGTTTGCTCAGCTCCTGAGCGCTGGAATGGTAGGAATGGGCACCACAGAAACCACCTGAGTGAGCAAAAGACCTTTACATGTTCACTCACCATGACAGCCCGACCCAAACACACCAAAACACTCAGCAGTATAGACACCCACTCATGACTTATCACGTCTTTAGTGAGGAAAATTAATATATGATACAAAGTAAAGTGGATTAAAAGTCAAATGGAATAGCCACAGTATCTTTGTATGTAAAGTGTTTGAAATTGTAGACAGGACAAACCATGGACACATGTAGCGTACCATTTAGTGGTAAACATCAGATCAAATGCCTTAACAAATAGTGTACTAGTGGGTATGAATGGGTGTCAGTGTAAAGTGGCCTTCACGGTGCAACAGAAAAAGCGCACAAAAATAAACCAAAAATGGAAAAAGCAAACGGGGTGTAAAAACTAAATGTAGGTTTACCATAAACAGCTGTGGGTGGCAGATACTTACGGAAGAAATCCTTCTTCACGAGGTTTTTGGCACAGAGGACTGAAAGAAAAGAAACAAGAGTGTTTCAATTACTTTGTTCATCTTTTAGTCTTGAGGCACATGGTAGCAATTAAACAAGGCAGCAATAAATTGTCAATCAAGAGTCAAATATAGACCAACTTTTGTAGAGTGGATGAACAAACATGGGGAACTTTTTTTTTTTTTTAGATATTATAGAACATTTGCAAGTTTGTTTTTATTTGCTTCCCCATTCCTATTTATACGACCTCGAGACAAAACATGATTCATATGGAGTGTTCTTTACTAAAACTATATGTTTCAACAGTCAAAAAAACATGAATAATAAAATCAAGCTTCAAATTATGTATGAAAAAACATCACTGATCAACAGTGGAAAGCACAAATATTAATTCATGAAGAATAGATAAAAAAAAAAAAAATTAAATCAAAGAGATTAGTAACCACGATTTTCCAACTTTGGCATTTCTTACTTAAAAATTTAAATTAGCCTCATGACGACAATTTCAGTTGCTAGAATAAATTACATGTTGAGCCCGGCCGCCATTGAGACATGACACAAACCATCAGTCATATTTTATTACATTTATTCATTAGTACACACTTCTAAATGTGCCAACATACAACTCCCCACCAACAACACAGACACTGAAATCTCCCCTCCTACACTACAAACTGATGGAGGATTAGATCATTGACCAACTATAGTGTAATTACAACAGAAATACACCACATACAGTACAGTGCACTTGTACTTCTTATTACATTATTAATCCTCAGACTAGGTTAGGATCAGTGTGCCTGCAGCAGATGTATGGATCCTGTTGATCTGTTCTGGGAGCTGTGGAGGCAGTTACTGAGGTGATGAGGCACTTCCACCCTCCTCCACTACGGCTGCTGCCTGTGTGCATGTGTAGACGGATGAGGAAGCTCAGTCACCACCTGGGTGCCTGGAGTTTCAGCAACAGCCAGTGAGTCAAGCACATGGAAGTACACAAAGTCCAGGCAGAACTTGTTTCTGTGATAAAGTTGCCTGAGAAACAGCCACTAATTGGTCTGGATATTGATGTGGCTCTTTTATGGGTCTGAACAGGAATAAGACGATGATAAATCCCTTTTTATGTTACAACATTATCCAAAGTACTTTATTCACGGAGAGAAAAAAGAAAACTTACTCTTTCAAATCATGCAACCTAATGTAATGGAAATTAATTTGCTCAGTACAGATATAGACTGTGCTACTCTATTCTGAATAAGCTACAGTCATTACATTTAATCTCAGTTGTTAGAAGTTATTACCATAAAGTGTGAAAAAAAATGGCTGGTAGTAGCAGCAAACACAGGTGAGAAGCAATACAATAATGGTAATAATTATCGTAGAATTTTTATTTTATGTCACAATATCCCTTTCGGCTAATGATAATTTCCCTCTGAGTTTAGTTTACCATTCCTGACTGCCAATTAATTTTTTAACAACCAAGTGCATTAAAGCTGTCATTCCATGGTTATTTCATTAATATTACTGTGTTCTCCATTGTTATTGAATACATTGTGTGTTGGTTCTATTTAAAAAAAACATCCGGATTGCTTTGTTTCCAGTTGTTTTTGCACGGTAGAAAAATGACTTGAGGTCCAACACCTCATACATGTCCATGATGCGGCCACGAAGCGTCTCTGGTTGACTCAGAATGCGTGACGGAACACCCCCCCCCTCGCTCTTTATACATGTTTACCAAAGTAGCATCAAGCTAGGTTTCGAGCCGTTGCTTGTTCTGAAAACGTGCAGGGAAAAAAAAACAGGCTTTATTTCCACAGAGAGCACATGAACCAGTTTGATCCGCCATTTTTTTCAAGTTTGTGCAGCAGCTACTGTGGCGCCGTCTTCTCTTGTAGATGCTAATGCTAATGCTACTTCAGATTCACTGCTGGGGAGAGGATTAACCCCACATGGGTGACGCAAAAGTCCGTCTGACGTCAGATAGACCGGCTTTTTCTGGGTCTCTCGTTCCTCTTGTTGTTTTCTGTGATGTACGTATGAAGCCAGTGGAGGTGATGAACCACTGTCAATGGCAGCATGTGTTGGTAAGTCGGTGATTCCAAAAGGAGCGTGGAACAGTGGTCATCAGCGGAATGACACCTTTAAAGTCAATCATGTCACCATGTGACATTTCGCAATCTAAGTTGTTTTTTTTTTTTTACACCAAACCGGTTGATGAAAGTGCACCTATCTGACATTAATATATTGTGTTATGACAACTAAGATTACTTAATATCAGTCTAATTCAAGATAACTCATGTAATATAATAGCACCCAGTAAAGAAAGCCATTAGTTTAATCATACAGTAAAATTGTCAGCAAGTCTTCATGAAATACACTCCTCCATTCATTCATAGACTGATCTATAGATGGCAGCTGCCTATGACGGGTGTTTCTGCTGCCATATGAGCTCACTTTACATCTTTCATGTGTGAGATGCAGCTCCAGGTCTTTTCCCTGGCTTGGCTCGTCCCATTCCTCATATTAGCAGGTGAGAGCTTTCAGACTTTGCTTCTCTAACACAAACAGACAAAGGCACACCCAAAGTGGCAGATTGCGATTTAAGCCATTCCATCTGCAGCCACAGTCAATTCATCAGCCCACGTCACGCATACTCAGACACGTCAAATATCATCCTCAATCATTTTAAGCTCCAACTATTTTGTCCGCAAACACTCAGAAGTTCTCACGTGTGGTATTTGCAGATATATAAAGGATGCGCAGACTGACAAGGGACCTATTAAAAGAGAGGGATGCGTGAAAACAAGTGACTAAACTGGACACGTACCCTCCTGGGGGAGAGGGTGCAGAACATGCTCCACAGATGAGGAAGAATTTCTTTCTGCAAACATCCCTGGGAATGTGTTATGTTCCAGTGAAACCCACCTCATTTCTAAAACATCTGGTATGCATCGCTGTCGGGCGCGCTCTTTCTGACACACAGGCATGCATGTGCACGCGCACAAACACACCAAGGCCTCCTGAGACACCTCTCCCTCTCTCTCTCTCTTCCAACACCAGTGATCTAATTAATTATTAACAGGCACAGGAGTGTGTGTGTATATATGTGCATAAACTTAGATGTTTTAAGTGATAATGGTGGAGTAGGGTAACAGGTGACTGTTTGCTACAATGCTTCTTTCCCACATGCATGTCAAACACAACATGTGTATAAACTGAAAGAAACCTTGACAGTGATCCAGAGGAGACAAACATGTTCCTTAGTCTGAGGAGTAATAAATCAACATGAAGTCAAGAAAAATAGAAAATTACCATGGAATATTAGTCCAAAGAGGCAACATTTTCACTAGTAAAGGTCCAGATAGGAATAAGGAAATAAAGATAAAACACATTTTTAGTCAAGAGCAGGGCTAGGCAGGGGAAGGCAGGACACAGCCTACACAAAGCCCAAACCACACCAAGTCTAGGATAACCTGCAGACCCTCCTGTGAGTACACAACCAGTCCTCTGCTAGCCACGCCGCAGGACAGCAACACTACAATTAGAACTATATAGACTCCTTATGAAAACATACAAGAGGCTGGACTACGGTGGAAAACAAAAAATAGAGAGAAAACCGCTGGAATGGCAGAAGCAGGGAGACAATGGCAGTGAGGAAGGCAATTAGGAACAAGAGGCTGGAGAGGAAGGACAGCAATCAGGACACACAGGAATCCAACAATCAAAATACTATAATTAAACACTGAAAACATGCAAATAATCAACTGGAAAAGCAGAACTTTACAAATATATAGGGGCGTGGAATAATTGTATGCGTGTCCTGACTTTCTTCTAGTTTTCTCAGAGATCATCGGCCCAGATTTCCACTCAGAAAAGGCATAGATCAAAGTCATATAAAGCTCAAACGAAGGGTTGTCGGTTTTTCCAAGAAAAAATATCTCAGTTTAAGAAACAGAAAAATAAATACCACAATAACATAACAATTAATTTTAACTGCAAGCTTTCTTATCAGTTTTGAAATAAAATTTCAGTTCAGCCAGACCGCAGGCAACTGAGGAATATCTCTATTTGTACAATTCAAACAGTATTACTGTATTTTACAGACACTATTTCCATTACAGATTATTATTATTTTAATAATAATACTTAATAACTGGGTTTACTGGACAACACCAATGTGTATCAAGTCTGATACTTAGATGAAGCAACAGTGAACAATGTTAGTTTTTAGATCATTATGAAACCCTGGTGGGACGAGTCAGGTGTCAGTTTAAAAAAACATGGCTATAATAGATGTATGCAGCATTGGAGACATGCATTTATTAACTTGTAACTGTATGATAACTCGTGCCATGAAAGGAGGTCATTCACCCCTTGAACTAAGAAAAAAAGTACTTGTCGGCGTATTTTCTTTCAGTGCAGAAGTGAAGAAGTTTCCAGAATAACTTAATAAATATTGAATCACTTTGTAATTCTACTCATGAAGAGAAATGATGATATCAAGGTAGGATGGATAATATAGACAGGAGATTGACAAACTGTAATCCGTTGTTGCATTACTGGTTAAAAAAAAAACCAAAAAAACTGAATGACTTTTTAGTTACAGTCTGGAAAATAAAATGATGATGGGCACATGAATAGATGTGTCGATTATTGGGTTTACATTACATACAGTATATGCTGGTAGGATAATAAAGCATAATACACAGCCTGAGCCTTCCTATTGACATCTTAGATTTTAAGCTGTAGATGGGACAATGTATGGTGTTTAATTTGTGTCGATAAGTTCAAAGAAGACTTAAAAGTACAATAAAAAAATCAACCAAAAAATATGTATTATATAAATATGTATATTTATTTATGTTTGACGGACAGCTAAGTAAATGTATGAACAGCAGCTACTCTGCTTCTGATTGGGTATGCTTACTTAGCTGTCTGTCAAACATAAATAATCCAATAGTAATCCACCAAAGGAAGCCCCGCCCCCACCAGTCACATTTGTGTCAAAACTACAATCAAAAAGTTAGGGAGCACAAAACGAAAAGGCTGATGTCGAAATAAAGGAAAAGGACAAAAAACAAAACTGAGAAAGATGCAAGGGCAAATATTTTACACAATCGGCACATTTGTTTTCCATTGCAGTCTTATAGTTTTCATTTGAATAAATGATTTTCGTTTGATTTTTTGTTTTTTTTGGCATTTTGAATTTATATTTTTTGCTTGCACTTTTACAAATCTTTGAACTTATTGACACACATGAATCACCATACACTTGTGCCTCTTGATGACATATACACCAAGAAACAACATGTAACACTAAGAAAGGTCTGTAATCTACTGCGGCTGAACTGAATAACACATCATACCCACGTGAAGCTGTCAGGCCAGCTTCTTCTACGCCTCCACTTAAAGGAGTAGAGATTACAGGATGAACTATAGAACTACCTTCATCCACAAAATCAAAGAGCAGAGAGTTGAGAACTGCTTCCTTTACTTAAGCCCAGGGCTTCACTTGTGTTTCACTCTTTCTGAGGCACAATGATTGATGCTGAGTGATTTAGACTCCTTCTCAGATCTCGAACATAAAGGGTGGGTGGCTTTTTGAGACCTTTGGTCAGATCCACCATGTCACCCTCTGTGGCAGGACTGTCCTCATTAATGTTTGACCAATTCTCGGGGGGGTCTGCTTAGCTCACTCCAACAAACTCTAAGAAATCATTAATCTGAAAGTCTACATACCTCTTGGCTTGCAATGGTCTGTATGTAGCTTGAATTTTAACTATGATACTTCAAACAGAAATTAAAGACAGCAAGAGAAGGGAAGAAGTAATGTAGGGAAGGTGACAATGTTAAAAGTTCAGTATTTTAACATTTAATTTAGTGCTTAAATGTATTTTCAAGGCATTACTTTAAATTCAGGACAGGGTAAAATGCAATCAGCACAGATACAGATTTCAGTGGAGAACCTCGGGCATGTTGGACCTCTTCCAAACTTTTACTATCAGCATGTAAATGACCCAAATTTTTTGCCGCTATGGGAAATGGAGTGCTGATGACAGAAACCTTTCCCAAATATAGGAAGTGGGCGAGCTAGCACCTACAGGGCAGCACAGTAAATCGGTCGTTTTATTGGTCAGTGTGGACAAGCTTTCTCATGCTCACACACTGACAAAATATAATTATGAGCTCTTTCTCTCTCTCCTCTCATAAAGATGGAAGGCACACACACACACACACACACACACACACAGTGAAGAACACACATTTATAGCTCTTAAAATAAAAAAAATAAAACAAGATCAAGGAAAAACTAGAAACATTACACCTTAATTCCAGACACCAACTTAAATCATGTAATTTCTGTTCCATTGCTGCACTGTACAGAGGGCTGTTTTCAGGGGCCAGTTTCCAGCATTAATAGAGGGTAAAGAGGTCAGACAGAACAAATGCAGAACCACTATTAAAATTAAAAATTGATTTCTTGAAGAAAAACATGAAATTAATCAATATTGTTCACTCATACAACAACATACTGTATAGCAATAACTGAACTAAACTGTATCATTGATACATCTTCACATTTTCTAAGTTTCTCCTCTGATACCAGAGAAACACACCGGAAAAGAATCAGAATAACTCCGGGCATCTCGGCACATCTGAAATCCTCTGTCGTCATAGCGACAGCAAGTCTCAGAGAAGGGTTTCTCTGTGTCGCCCGTGTTTCTCATTCCAGTCGCACTGCTTCACACAGCCAGGGACTGTAGCGCTGACTGATGGGTCAGAAAAAAACTGAGGAGGGGGGAGGGGCCGAGGAAAGATAGAAAGACAGGATGAGCACCGCTGAGATATTCACTTATGGATGGATGCTGCCATTTAATACAAAAAATAATGAGCAGCCAATTGGCTTTATAAGGTTTTAACAGTAGTCAAACACAGTGATTAGAAAAGAGTTAACTATATTTATCAGCTCAGTAGTGATTGATTAGCAGCAGCATGGATATGCATGAAGTATAATTCCCTCCTTCTGATAAATGACCAAAACCTTTTAGGCTGAAGGCCCATTTCACTTTTTCCGAGCAGTTTTCTTGTACTATGGTCTGTTTAAAGCAAGGTCAAGGAATTTGAGGAAGTGATGGCAGGCAGACAGGCTCACCCACACAAAAAGGTTAAAATACATTTGAAAAAATGCAGCATCATCTAACATCCACCTACTGCCTCACATACTTGGACTAGGAGGAACAAAGAGTTGGCGAGGCATCAGTGACTAAGTGGAAATAGAACCTGGTGGCTCATATAAGCAGTGCGAGTGTCATGTGTATGGTCTTGGTGCCTGCTCGACTGCAGCAGCTTATTAGTCACATAATGGCTTTCCACATTACAGACCAAACAAGGCCGTCCCCCTCCCCTAGGGACAGCAGGGAAAGCGACTCATGATCAGCTTAGATTTGTTTTGCACCATCTCTCAGTAGGAAAAAAAAAAAAAAACAGCAGCGCCCGTTGACTGGAGTGAACGTTAAAGTTCCACCTGTGGGGAGAGGATGGCCTGAGTTTCTCACAGGCTGGCACACAAAGAGCCCTACTGTGAAGGCGAATCAATGACCTCCGCCAGACGCAGGCCAAACACCTGGGAAGGGAGCAGGGAGGGAGGGTATCACCATGGCAGCGATCGTTTGTCAAGACCACACGAAGGATGACATTTCATCCGGGAATCTATATTTGTATATTGGGGGGGGGGGGGGGGGGGTGATACAGCCAAAATCTTCTATTGTGGTGTGTGTCAGTTTATATCACTTAAAGGTGGGGTAGGAGATCTTTTTTTGGAAAATGTTTTACCATATTGCTTGAAAACCCCTTTAATAGAATGTTTGAAAAACAAAAAAAATAAATATTTTAGTCCAGTCTAGAGGGGAGAACCAGAGGAAAACTCCAGGCAATCCTTGTACTGATCATCTTTACAATGATTGATTTGCTGATACGTCCATCAAATATCAAACCCCCCCGTTCACATAAACAGCTATGGCGGTAAAGACGAGAACCGGCAGCAAAACCAAAGTAAAAATGTGCTTGAAAAAGCAACGGCTGTGAGGAAGCTGACCGAAGAACGGAACAGGACCAGGGTGGTAATCGCGACGGCTTTCCTTTTTTTTTCGTTGACACCAGCAGAAAAAGGAAAAAGGGCTCAAATCCAATGCTAAGGTGGCCATGTTTCTACTCAATAGGCAAGATGATACAGTTATGATTATATAATATTTTGACATATTAATCACTTATGGGTATCGTATTCACCCCATCAGTGAGAAAATTGCAGATATTGACCAAACATAATGTTCCAGCAGGTTTTGCTAAGTTACGTTCGATTTTCGAATAATATTCAAATAGTTTCTAGCGAATTTCGAATAGTGTTTTGGACCAAAAGTCACATCCCTAGTCAATACTATGTTATTAGTATTTGGGCGGCTGTGGCTCAGTTGGTAGAGTGGGTCGCCCAATGGCCGGGAGGTTGGCGGTTTGCATCCCAGCTCTGGCTGTCCACGTGTCGAAGTGTCCTTGGGCAAGACACTCAACCCTGACTTAGGCCCCCAGTAGGACTGACCTTAGACCATAGAAACCTACTGGTGTATGAGTGTGTGTGTGAATGGGTGAATGTGAGGCTAATGTAAAGCGCTTTGAGCACCATGAAGGTGGAAAAGAACTATATAAATGCAGTCCATTTACCATTATTACCCATAGCAACAGCTAGCTTCTTACCCTTACAGATATGTCACATAAAATTACATATTTTGCCCTTGTCATTACATAGGTAAAAAAAAAAAAACCCAAACAAACACTTTTTTTAAACACGCTTTCATTCATCATTTCAAGCTAAAAGTGCAATTTTGAATGTTTTTAATAATTCCAAGTCAGGTCAAAGTTTGCTTTACCTATATGTAAGAGAGAACAACTAAAGAAAAAGATTAACTATAATGTGCAAAAATCTAGTTTAAAAAAAAAAAAAAACCTGATCCAACACTACAGCATGTTAAGATGTCAGTTGTCCAAATCATGTTCCCTTGCAGGGTCACAAAATTTACATCCTGCTTTAGCAGAAAAAAACAATATGGCTTCTGGCAGAACCATTTCTACTGTCACTTGCTATAAACCATCATACTGTCCAAGCCTATTGTGAAGTAACACACATAACAGAGAGAGGCAGAATAATAATTTTCACACACACACACACACACACACATATATAGATATATACACATATACAAAAAAAAACCATGGGAAAGGAAAAGAGCACCATGGGGAAAGAGGGTTCACACTGACTCAAATCTGTTCCTCTGTGGTTAATGGTTACATTAGAGTCTATGAAGTGAAGGAAATGGGGGTGTGGGAACAGAACAACAGCCTGGATAAGTTGCACTGTTCCCATCTCGGTCCAAAGCCTAAATTGTCTGAAAATACAGCCTAATAGGATGAAGAGGAGGAGGAGGAATTTCAAAATATCAGCTACTCGTGTACACTCAAACATCTCTTCAGGCCCACTAACTCAGGTTGACCTCATTCTGAACCTCCCTTCCTGTCCACCTGGCTCCTCCAGTCCAGTGCACTGACCCAACCCGCCAGACAGTCTGACACATCTTCAGGGAACAGTACTCTCCCACTCCCACCACGTCCTCCCATACACACCCCTGGAAAGCTTTCCTCTGCCTGTTCGTCTGTCTGCCCTGTTTTGACTCCAGGCCCAGGACAGCATACGCGGCATTGTTCTTTTATAAACAAAAGGCTTCCTCCCCCAAGTCTACTCCTCTCTGACCTGTGTGGGATTAAAACCAAAAAGAAACAAAGCCAATAGAGATGAAGTTGATTGAGTTGACATGACAGGTGTTGATGGTCACGCCAGTAAACCTGACTCTTATCTGTCACTTCTAATCTGCGAGCTGCCTCCTAATCAATCTTCTGTGACAGTTTGTGGGTAATGTTTGGTCTTGAACACCACTCCCGTCATGGCCTGTACAAAAAGGCCGTGATACTAGCGTGAGTGTTTGAGCCTCTGTGCATGGCAACGTCAGACATGCAGCTATTTAGTCAGACACAGGAAGGAAATAAAGGCACAGTTCATTAGAGACTAGTCTGAGTTCATTTTGTACAAAGCCAGTTCAGCAGCTGATAGTTGCAGTGCTACATCATGAGACCCTCACACGCTTGAAAATGGTGATGGCAAACCAGAAAGCACAAAATAATTTCATGTTCATGTCCACTTCAGTCAGAATTATGACGAGAATTTTTTTCTATGAAACTCAACAGTGATGTTTCTGTAACTTAAATATACAGTATACATATATAATATAATGTAGTTTGATAAAAGAATGACCAGTTGTTTATCGGTTTGCATTTTCATAAATACTTTTGAAGCTGCTGCAATCTAGTAATAATATATATATATATATATATATTTTTTTTTTAGAAACATCTAACAAACCAACAATGACATCAGTTGTGCAGGAACTTCAGTTTTATTGAAATTAAAAAATAGCATCACATGCTTAAGTTTATCTGCAATAAATATTAATCCCCGTTTAATGCTATGCAACACTGAAAACACTAAAAACTTTAGTTGGAGTTAAGTCAAGTAATTAATAACTAGTGTTGCATCGATTGATCGGATGCCAAACATAATCGGCCGATATTGCCTTAAAGTAGCCTGATCAGCGAATGGAAAAATATGCCAATCAAAAAGCAGATCGTGTGACATAAATCACTAGCGACCATTTTCAAACTTGCAAATGCGCTACAAAACAGGTGCATGTCATCTTGTCTGTTTCTGTACTTTTTAAAATATAGTTAGTTAATCAATAGTAGAAGTTTGGGAACATTTTACGCTGCGCTAGGCAGACAACAGTGTGTGTACGGCAAAATAACATTTGCATCGGAACCGAACGCATTAACACTTCAACGACTGTTCGTCAAAGCGGACTCAGAGCCATTTTGCTAACTGGTGAGTACTAGCATCTGTTAGCATGTAGCCTCACGTAATTTTTAGCAAATGTACCAAGGTAGCGCCTTAGTAGTGCGGATGTATGCACACACAACTCAAAACACCTCAGTCTTCTCCCCTCCCTCTTTACTGATTGATCTAGTTTCACAATTTAACTCCTGAGACATTATTTCAGGTGAATGTGCTGCTGTGAATTTGTCCAAAAAGCTGCCGTGGAGGAAAATCACAACAAAACTGTAAACCATAGTAAAAACAAACAATTCCCAAACCGTTTATTTTTAGTCTCACTGCATTTTTTTGCTCTACAGTAGGTTCAGAATTATGAATATTTAGAATAACTCATACATATACAACACTCAACAATGATACATCAGAAGTTAAAGAGTTTTTAAAAAATGTTATTCATCCGATTAATCAATAAAAAAAATTGACAGAATAAAAATAGAATTACAAAAATTGTTAACCGTTGCTAACTATCAACTATCAAGTAGTTGCATCTAGGGCTGCACCTACCCATACCTATATAAAAGGTATGGCCATTTAACATTCATTCTGTGATTGGCAGTGATCAATATTCACCAGATCAAGTTTTTTGGTGATCAGGCCAAAAAATGCTGATCTTTGCATCACTACTAATAACATTATATGGACATTTCACACAGATTAAATATCAGACGAAAGACATTTCAATTTTGCTTCTATAGTATCTGTGTTCATATAAGCGGGAATATATTTAATAACGACGTACAGCAGAGAATGAGAAAGGTGGGCAATTATCCTCAGTTTTTCCTGTGTTTTCTGCCACTATGTTCATCCTCATCAAAACCACCAATGGATTAACCACTTCTATTGTTAAATAAGTAAAAGCCCCAAATACACTCTGAGCATTTCTTGGACAAAACATGACATATATATTAACATAATATCATTTCAGGTACAGGGTAGGGTTTTTTTGGCTTTTTTCCACATTTCACAATACCAAAAAAAAAAAAACATCTGATAGCTAACCCCGATTATAATAGACATGTTATTTCTTGTAAGTACGCGGTGGTGCAGCACAGCCTTTAAAAATGTTCCTACATTATGTCGTTTCCCAGTGCATTTACCACTGACAACTACACCACACTTCTACTGATTCCATTCCCCTCTTCATGACAAAAGTGGGTTTACTTTTTAAAGACCTGGCTACGCCACTTAACTTTAGCCCTTCACTGCTGTCAAGAAGTGTAGCCAAGAAAACTGTGTAGAATTTCAGAAACTCTGTCCAACTCTTCATGGGGTGCAGGCTAACGACGGAAAGATGGTCAAGGCAAATTGACTTCTAGGCACTGGGAAATCTCCCCGCTTTGGCAGCTTCTTATTACTTTGCAAATCCACTAATGTAATATGCAAATCTGATAAGACGTCTTCTGGTCACATAATAGAGATATTAGAGTCACTAGTAGCAGAGTGATCATGGAACGACTGACTGCCAGGAAAATCTTCTAATACCTCTAAACAGACCTGCAATTTCCAAGATTTAGAAAATTAGAGAGGAAAAAGAGTAACAAAATCTCCGCAAGCATCATTTTACTTAGAGGGAAACAGAAAAGAACAGTTGAAAAAACAAAGGGGGGAAAAAAGACCTTGATCCCCTCTTTTCCAAGTTAAAAAAAAAATGAAGGATTCAAAGAAATGCTGTATCTCACATGTGCCCTTAAATAAGAACTAAATAAGAATAACAACTACCAAAAACTGGAGAGGAAACCGTGATTAAACATATCAGATGAAACTCGTGATCTTTGTGATGTGCATTAAACACTGCAGAGGACAAAAACGTAAGATTCCCAGGATTCCCGTTACACACTTGATGAAAAGGACATCTGGGGACATCTGCTGCAGAAAGTCACAGTGACCAGACAGATAAAGAGCCAGCAGGAATCAAGAGGAAATCAAAGACAGCGAACAGAATCTATCCCAACAGCTACTCCTCATAAGACTGTGACTAAGCGAAGCCCTATCATTATACATCCCACCCAACACCTGCTGGAATTGTTGATGAGAAATCTACTGACACTTAGAGGAAGCAGAGACCTGTTCTGTCAGATGGCATTATACAGAGCTGTCATTAAAGAATCAAGGCGCATAAAAACACTGATTATCCCACATTGTTTTATGTGGAAAAGAAGCAATGATAAACAAGCAGCTAGCATGTAAAACCTTTTGTTCTGGATTCATTTTATGTGACACGATCAGTAAAAAGCTGGCAATTTTCACAACAAAGACTGTTACAGAAGATAGACAAACTGGCACCGTGTGGGAGATGTTCATGCTGAGGTGGCTGCTGAACAAAACATTTTCCAAACAAAATAGGTCTTAAAAAGACAACGAAAAGGTGCCAATACAAAGATGCACAATTGTTACAAATGAGGCAAATGAAGTTCTGATCTTCCTGTGAATAAAAACCTGCTTGACTACATGAGGAACTTCACCACACACATAGAGGAAAGTGACTGGCAACATTCTTAGTGTGAGAACATTTCATCCATCTCACGTCACCTTTTTCCCCTCAGTGATACAGTCCACTGTAATTGCATAATAGAGGAGTCCACCCCAAATATTTTCAACTCCAAATAGTCAGGGGAAACCATGCCACAATGGCAATTTTTAGTGGCATTCCCGTTTCCCCCTGTATAGCACATCACTCTCTCTTTCCACTCTGTATGATACAAGGGAGTCATCTAAGCGAGTAAAATCTTCCACATTGCCATCACTGCTGCTGCTGAGTGAGAAGTCAAAACAGCGAGCAGAGCGGAGAATGGTGCAGTGGTCTTCTGCAAGCTTGCAGCACTGTTGGACAGGATCTGAGTGGCTGCTCAGCTCTCCTAGCTTGTTGGCTCTATTGTTTTCTCTGATGTAATGGAGGAGAGTAAAAGCAGCAGCCTGGACCGTGCTGCAACACAGAGAGGGACTGATAGTACCAACCTGTTAAACACAACTTTTAGGAACCACCACTCACCGATTTGGATCTGTGCGGTGGTGTTAATTGGCAGAAGTATGGCTTTGCTTCCCTAGTTCATTTTCCCCACTGGTTCTGGGGAGCTTTAGTTTCTAGGAATGATTTCACAACTTCTGGAGCAGTATTACATCATTACCACCCAGCCATATTTTCCTTTTATACTTCTACCTTGCCAATAAATGTGTTGGACTGTTAGGTCCCTCTGCCGCTGAAAAGAATCCACAAATGTGTTGATAATTATAGAGGAAACAGACAAAAATGCAATTGTAGTTATGAGATGAAGTGTTTGAAAATCAGTTGACTGTTGACATGAACTAGTCCTCGTGTCTAACTGAGATGTAATGGTGGTTCCTTGATCAAAGTCATGGACAAATGTCGTTGTGTGCAGGTGCATGCCATAAACAGCTTTTACTATGTGGTAGAAGTCATGTTTAAAGTGGATGACATGTGCCTACAGGCCATGTGTCATCACGTCTACTACAAATTTAGCAAAGCTCCAATGAAATAACTTCTCATGACGTGCGTTGTCAAATCCATTTTTACTCCACCCTCCCCCCAAGGAGAGGGGTTTGCCTTTGTTCGTCTGTATTTTAAGCAAGTTTACACAAAAACGTCTGGAACAATTTTCATGAAATTTCCAGCAAAGGTGCGAGATTGTCCTGAATTGATCCCATTAAATTTTGGTGAATGTAGGTCAAAGGTCAAGGTCACTAAAAATGTGTTTGCACAATGATAGGAGATAGAGAAAATCTGAATTTCCTTTCCATTCCTCAGTTTCAGATGTAGCTTCTATTTGTACTCACTGTTTATGTGCACTACCACTACTACTCTGACTTGAAGGACACATTTGAAGACTCGAGATCAAAGGTCACAAAGGTCAAAATCTAATTTTGATATAATTTTTTAATTATTCATCTTAGAGACTTCCTGTGAGCAACAAAATGCTAATATTTCAATTCTGCAATATTTCAGTCAATGCAGCACCTATGTACACCAAATGTTACAGTTAAACATTTAGAAGTAGTGTTAAAATATTTATTGAGGGGTTTGTTAATAAATTATTCCTGGCCTGATTTATGTGACATTTTATGATTAAAAAGCCAAAAATTATTTTTTATAGGCTATGAGTAGTAAGTTTTGATTTTTCAAAGTAGCGAAGAAAGATATCCTGAAATCCCTATGTAATTCTAATTTCATCTGGAGTGTGAACAAAATGGAGAGAATTTTGCACCTTCAGATCTACCTTCCAAAATGAATGTAAAATTATGTATATTTAATGAGATCATGCCTAGTTAAACAAGTTTTTTTTCAATACAATCTATCCATTTAAAATTTTACCCTCATTCACCTGTAGTGTCTTGCCTTAAGAACAACTGCATTTGTATAGATAAAATATTTGAGTTTTTAACCATAATTTTGTTTAAGAAAACATTCTCACAAAGCTTCACAAATGCAGGTAAAGTCTCAATCTTTGTCCCGCTAGATCCGCGTGCCCCATTTGACGTTTATTTCCAGTTCACTGAATAGAACGTTAAGGTAAAGGTTTTTATTCTTATTAATCACACCTTATTATGCTTTGGAAAAAAAAAATCTATGACTTTTCCAAAACTTTCTGGGTCTTTTTACTTTTCCAAAACCTTTCCAGGGCTAGAATTTGCATTTTTCAAATTCCAAAATTTTCCTGTTTTTTTTTTTTAAATGTATGAACCCTGCCCATTCCACAAATGTTAACAAGAATACAGTTATCCATTTGTGGATGTTGGTATCTGTCCAGTTCAACATCTTCCTGGTCGTGTTGGTACATTTGTTTACTGTGGTCATTTAAAAATCCCCTTGGTGCGGGGGTTCACACACAATAAAAGGTGAACCATTCCTGGAACAGAAGTGTTGTGTCAGGGTCCTTTCACACAGCGTACTCAAGTCCGTACCCAGGTATGCTACGTACCCACGCCCACTTAATTATGTCCATGTGAATGCAACTGTTCTCTGATCAAGTGTCGTGTCCGACCAGTTGAGAAGGTGGTCCTGGGTTCGAACCACTCGTACTGCAGCACGACGTGATGCTATATGAACGTGAGCCGTGTTCAAATCTGGAAACAACTCACCACCAAACCATAGACGGTACACATTGTCTACTGAAAAAGCCTTGGAACCACACAGCACAGGCTCACCTTACTGACCTTACTGACCGAACCACTGTGATATACCAGGGACAATGAAGGTCATTCTTCTCCTCAAACAAGCTTCTTCTGACTTCAGCATTTGTTGGATAGCGACAGAATTTGTCCACACTGCCACCTATTATTTCGGCTCTGCAACACCAATTTGTACTCGGGTGTGGGGTGCAGTACATGTGTGTGAATGCAACATCTGCGGGAAAGGTATGAAGTTACCAGAGTACAGTACGAACTCAAGTATTCTGTGTGAAAGGGTCCTAACCGGGTCTAGAATCAGCAGTTAACACAATCACCTCACAGCAAGATGGTCCAGGGTTTGACTGACAGGTGGAGCAGGGCCTTGGCTTGTCAAATTTTCATGTTTTCTCCATGTCTGTGTCGATTTCCACCAGGTTTCCCCACCACCAAAACGCATATGCTAGTCAATTCTCCTGTCAGTGCCCTGGATCAAGGTATGAGATTAGATCTAGAGCTGTTCCATAGGTGTCACTCAACTTACTCAAACTGACTTCAAAATATTCCGATATTTTCACAGTACATAACTGTCATCAAACTGAAACAAGTCATGCCAACCACCATGAGCCCCGCCCCTCGCACATATTGTAGCTTATTTTGGCATTGACCCAGTTCATGTCATCATGTCTGTGCATGTGCAAATGTCACCATAGACACAGACAGCATAGACAAATTAAAGCCATTAGTAAATGTGGAGGGGGCTTAAAATTCCTTTTAAAAAAGTAAGTTTCACCAACTTTTCTCAAAATGCAACTGCATCTATGTGTTCTGGATAACCTGTAATCTATAAACCCATTTTGGTATGAATTTAACCAACAGTTTTGCAGTTAAAGTATTGGCAAACAAATAAAGAAACTGAATCAAAAACAGTATCGCTTACCTCCCCTTTGGGCGTGGGGTAAAACATTTACCCAATGTAGAAAAAATGGTCCACATGTAATAATAAGTCTAGTAATAGTAAATACTGGGCTCAATACCCAACTGCAGCTTCTGAAACAAATGAATCATCAAATAACTAGTAATTTCTTACTGGCACTACAGGTTTCGGATTGGGAAGTCAGTTTAACTTCTTGGGAAACATACCACAACCCTCCTCAAACAGACGGTTACACATCAGCAGGGTAATCTCAAGAGTCATCATTGGCAGACAATAAATAATGACTATCTTACAGGCCAACAATGTAAAGGAGAAAGCCCAGTGTTGAATCACATTTGCCTCTTTTCAAACGCAGTCAGACTTTTTTTTTCCCCTCACAGGAATCCTGTGGTGTATTTGTTCAACTTCAGCAGAGATGCCATTTGAAATATGATCCAGTGTGAATATAAACATCTTTCTTCTGATCCCGTCTTCTCAGAGGACTGAAGGGGCTCAAACGTCAGGCCCGAGGCACGGACAGACGCCTGAAGTCAGCTGTTGGTGTCTTGCGGCTTTTGCAAGACCCCCACGTCCCCCAGTACCCCACCCTCTGACCACTAACACTGTAAGCTTAAGATATACCCATCTGCTTGAGGTTAGTCAGAGTTAATCGTATCAGGCCATGTCCATCCAGGTTTAAAGCAGAGCCGGCACGTCGAAGAATTAATCTCAGGTTACCCCTCTCCTTCAGACAGCTGGGCAGGAGCGGTCAGCCAGACCACCCTCCCTTCCACCTCTGTTTCTTGGCAAGAGGAAACAACTCTAGTAGACAGACATTTATCAGAGGTAATGAGACTGTGCAAACTTGCTGAGTGATTTCATCTGGACACACTAAAGAGGTGATAATATTTACAGATGTCCTTTACAAACAACTAAGGACGAAGCGCAACACAGTTTCAAACATGAATCAAAAACTGAATGGAACAGACGAGTCCTTGTTCTGCATAATGATGGGAGGAAAAAGCTCTTTTGTACCAATACAACACAAACTACAACCCCAATTCCACTCTACAATCTACAAACTGGTGTGATGATGGAGCTGGAGATGCTGCAACAAATTAAAAAAAACTCCAAGTGATTATTGGTGATTTATTATTGCTAGGTACTACGGCAGCTGTGATGCAGAATCATTTCGGGAGCTACTCCATTACTTGTTGTACTGCTTTTAGAAAGTATAGGCCTCTTCTGTGGATGATATGGGCAAATTAATTTCCTTTTAGCAATGACAAATAAGCTTCAAGAAGACATTTTTTCCCCCTTTCCTCTTTCAGAGCTTTAACAGTCCATTTATGTGGAGTAACTTTGTAACTTAAAAATAATGCCAAAAATATTCTTTACTTTAGCCTTAAAACATGTCAAATGGATTAATATTCATGTTTATATCGGTTGTTTTAAGTTAGAGTAGATGAAGTTTCAGTGTCAATGCTTTCAGTACAATAATCAGACTGAGTATGAAGAGATCTTACATGAAAAGGAAATCAGTGAACAATGGCAAACACCAAATATGAAGAGCTACTTTGAAGACTAAAAATGTCTGCCTCTTCTCAATGCTATATAGAGGCTGTAGAGAATCTACACCACGATCCAAGCTACAGGTCAACCATATATGTGATCTCAGTGAGGCAGGAGTATTTAATGTGATTTAGAACTACTGGTTGTTAATGTTATTAACACTCCAGACAGCTCCATTTCATGGCTTGTCAAAAAAGCAACATGGTAGCTCCCCTACCGATGATAATTTCATAACACTTTTCCAGCGTCATAAGACCACATCATTGACATCACATCATCTTTATATTACTGTCAGTTGCTTTTTAAAGAGAGGGTTGCAAAAAGAAGATGTGCATGTTAAAGTTGCTGGAAATTTTTTCCTTACATTTTTTGCCTCCTGCAGACATAAGCAACAGTATATACACTGTACTCTATTCACAGATCTGTGTGAAAGTGGAAAAATAGTCTGTTTTTGACTGATCAATGTAAATGTAAATTTAATTATTCTTCTGGTCATGAAAAATGGTAAAAGTTGATCAATAACTATTGACTGAAACTAATGAATATGGAAATTTCATCTTCGTCAACTCTTAAGCTTTTGTCCAGCCTGAACTGTGAGGCTATAAGACAATTAGTTGAGAGAATTTCAAATTTAATGCTGCGTCAAGTTAAACAGAAGTACAGCCTGGTTAAAATTAAGAACATCTACAGTTACCTGTTGTTGAAGCAGCAAAAAAAAAAAAGGACAAAAATACATTTCTAACTTCAAAGCCAAAAGTAGAATATATATATATATATATATATATATATATATATATATATATATATATATATATATATATATATATATATATATATATGACAAACAGCATGGAAAACTGCCAGAAAGGAATGATAAGAGGAGCTTGTGGACAAGAATCAATTTAGTTCTCACTGGAGCTCCCCCTCGCAGTCTACACTAATCCAATTCTGACCCATTAACCATCACAGCCAGGTTAAGAGAGCAGACCTTTGAAGACTGCCTTTCCAAAACCACCCAGGAGGATTAGCACTTCTCCCAGGCTGAGGAGAGACACTCGCTCAGAAGGCATGCAAGCACTGTGAAGCTGCTGTATGATAGAATGCAGTCATGACTCATCCAAGCTGAATACAACACACTCATTTAAGGTCACTGTAAACTGTAATTGACCCTGATGTATAGCATAGTAATGAATGAGTGATAGAAATGGCAGGTGTAATATCCAGCATAAAGGAAATGCACATAAGGAAACTTAGTTGTACTTGTGTTTGTGTACTAAATAACCTGAGGATAAGTTGTGGATCAGCAAGTACAGCCGACGTGTGTAGAACACCACACAGTGCTGCAGATGTACGGCTGACTGAAGCTGTTTCTCAGTGGATAAATCCAATGTGAACTAGAATAGTACAATCAGCCATCAAATATACACCTCTTCAGCTTACTGGCTTGATCATCTATTACACAAAGAGGCATTTCCAGACATCAAAATGCAAAGTAAGGATGACCTCCACATCAATGCACTGATAAAACATTATCAGGTGCTTGCTGCATAAACAAAATTAAAGCCTTTTTAATGTTGGTTGATGATTTTCTGGATAATAAAGCTGTAAAGTTATGTGGATGTGTTGCACATCACTCGTATTGAATTTAAAACTGTGTGACTTTCAGCACTAATTTTATTTCAAATTTGTAAACCCAACTAAAATCTTCCGCAACACTAACCCAGAAGTCTTTCTGTGCTGATGCACCTGAATTACTTCCCTCACAGTGAAATTCAAAGTGTACTCCATCACAAGCATCTGCTGACTATGGATTGATTGACAGTTATTTTAAGATCTGCGTCAATACCAAACTAAAACCAAACTGTCACTCAGGCCTTTTCAGAATTCCATGCAGCAGCAATGAAGCCGTTTCCGTGTTTGTTGCTGCTGTGGCCATACTGCGGCTATGTGGGATTTTCCTCATTCCCACAATGCACTTTGCAACAAAAGGCCCAAGTGACATGTCGATTTAGTATGTAAACAGATGGCTTATGATGGAGTACACTTCGAGATTGTTAACCGCAACAGAAGTCACTCAAGTGTGTTAGCACAGAGAGACTTATGGATTAGTGAAAGGTGGTCATCACTGACGTTTTACAAATTTGAAGAAAAATTTGTGATGAAAGTCTTACACAGCTTTAAACAAAGAACATGACTTTTTTTTTTTTTTTTTTAAAGGTTTTGGTAAAAATTGGCTTCATTACTGACTGATGATAGTCTGCTAAATGAGAGTTACTGATTATAATGAATAAAACATTTTTACTTTTGTAGCTAGTTTGGTGTAAGTCACATGTATTTATTTAAGTGAAAGTCACTTTGACTTAGATTTACAATTTAACAATTAAAACCAACTAGCCAGCTTTATCCAACTCCAAACAACCATTATACATCAGTCTTTGAAAATGCATTAGTTGACTTATAACTTAATTCATGATGAATGTTACTTCTATACATGTTTAGATATGTACGAGAGCTTATTTCTTATATTGACTAGGACTGCACCTATCGATTCTTTTTGAAGTCAAGTATTCTACAGAAAACTTCAGAGAATAATCCAGTAATCTGATCTTTTTTTGCATTTTAAACAACACTTACAGCTCCAGGTGGGTCTGAATAGGGGCGGTTTAGAAGAAATGAGCATTTCTGACTTTGTATCACTACTGGATACAAGGGAGTGCAATTTCAGCACAAAGGAGGTTCAGACGGGGCATGGAGATACAGTGCGCCCCCTCACGCCCTGGCGATTTGACACCAGGGTGACTGTGGGACCCACCTCATACTCAGTACCCCAGATCAAGAGTCTGGAGGATAGTTTCAACTTCTGTCTTGTTGACCTGATAGCCCAGATGACCATGGACCACTGGACCACACCGACTTCTAGGGGAAATACTCCATCTGGGACCAGACCAATACCGACCCTGCATTTGGGTCTCCTCCTGCTGGTAGGTATGTACAGTTCCCAAAACGAGGCCTCCCATAGTATGTAAAACAAACTGTATTTTGCTCCACCATGTGCCTAAAGCCATTGAAACCCATCAACACCACAATCAGTTTGATGGCTAGCCATCCCAGTCCCGGCCACAGTGTCACAGTGTGGACAAGGCGGCAGCCTTTGCACGAGCTGGAAAGCTGGACACAGTGACTGCCTCTGATATTGAACCTCAGCTGTGTGGATGAACAGCTAGTTCTTCACTAGGACCATTGCTCATTCCTCTGATTAAACCCGAGGATCTGTGTCCGGGTGTGCGACTTCGGTATATACCAAAGCCAGGAAGGAACGGACCAGTCCAAGATGGAGCTGCTTAATGAAGTTAATAATTAAATACTTGGGGCAAAAAAAAGGCTTTGAGGATTTTTTTTTTTACTCAAATTACTTGTGTACTGTTTGCAGCTCTAAATCTCATATATTTGCATGCCTCCAATTCATAAACTCACTGGGAAGGTCACATTGGACGCCATGCAGTCAGTCAGTAAAATCTGCTCCTCCAAAATGAAATGCTTTCATAATGAAATTAATCTGAGGAACCAGATTAGCTATAGTCAACCGGTCCTAATGACTGCCACCATTGACAATATTGTGTAGGATTGGTCAAGTAGGATTGGGACCAGGAAACTGTTCTGAAAAAGAACCGGTTCCAAAATTATGGAAGCGGATCTGGTTCCATCATTTTTTATTTTTTTTTAAACGATTCCCAAACATCTGTGCAGATTGAAGCAGTGACGTTACGCCGGGTGCTACTTGTCTGACCCACACTGTACTGAATGAAGACTTTTAGAAGAATTCTTGGCAGATGCAAAACCCTTTAAAAGAAGAAGACGGCTACAACATTTAGCCGAGAACCTCTCCCTCTGAATCCCGGGCGTCCGAGCACCACCTGCCACAGTAGCTAACGTCACGGAAAGTCACCTGTCAACTAGCTTGCGAGCCACTAATAACAGCGCTGCAACAATGCAGAAGGTGGTAAACACTCCAAAGTGTGATGACAACAGTGATGGGGTAGATGATGAGTCTGCAGCCACTTCCCTCTCTTCAGGCTAATATTATATTATTTATTATGGTTGTTATTATTGTCAATTTGACTGTGCATCTAGTCATGTTGTTGTACTGTACATCTGTTCAGAGTTAGAACGCTAATGAATAATTATGCAACATTTGTTGGACTATTTATGAGTAACGTAATGTTAACTATCAACAAACATATACAGTATGTTTAATTGGCTTTAAAATAAAATAATCACACAATAATAATAATACTTAAGGAACTCAGGTTCTTATTCTAATGTACACTTTGTGCAGTGACAGTGTAGTGTGTTTACATAAAAAACTGCCTACCTGCTACCTCAGTTTTTGTAAAATGTGGAATAATTAGAATAAAGATGCATTTGTATGTTTGAATCTGTGTTAATGTGTTTGTATTATAATATAGAATGGTGTTAAAAAATGTTTTAAAAAGTATATATTTGGAACCGTTATAGGAACTGGAACCATTTAAGGGGAGCTGTTATAGACCCAGAATTGTTATAATTCAAATCGGTCCCAACCCTAGTGGAAAGTGAATCACAATAAAATAAAATTCAGAGGATGTGGATAAGTTCCTATTGTCAGTAATTCTCACTGGTCACTCGGGGTCCAAATGAAACAGTGCACGCAACACAAGAAAATATGTTTTTTCGTTAAAGTTACAAAGCAGCCTTTCTGAAGTGCTGATTTTCTCCACAGCAGGAGGAGCCAATCTCCCCAAACCACACATGCCGCCCACTAATCAAACCCATGGCCCACTGTTTCAGTACAGTGACAGGATAAAGCTGTAAGCCACCCAGCGATATTAGCAACACACAGGACGCTTCAAGTCCTGCTGAGTAATATGTCTACTATTCTTCACTTTATTATTCCAGGGGAACCTCAAAAGGGGGGTTCTGGACTGTTTTCTCCCCACCTGTCAAGGGTGACGTTTGGACAAGTGTTGGGGTCTGGGGAGCACTTCCTCTCTAAAAAGGCTGCCCGCTCTGTGTCCCCCCCCCACCTCCTGCTACATGGGGTCTCCTCGGGGGCTGTTGCTGGCGGCGGCTGAGGGTAGCACAACCGCAGAAAGCTTTGTCTTTGTTGAAGGCCAGCTGAACCAACAGGAAAACCCAAACCCAGCCAGTCAATTAATTGATGGAACAATTTAGAATTATGAGGGGCTCTCAAGAGGGGGAAGGAACATGTTTACAAATGATGTGCTATAATTGCTCTTTATGTTCTTACTTTTAGCACCCCCCCCCCCCACCCCGCTCTTTTCTGGGGCTTTTACTATTATTTTGTGCTTTTTTCACATCTTGTTAAAGCAAAATGTGGAAATATTTGCTCAAAACGCATGTCCATGACGGGCCAGCCAAGTCAACAGTTCACCACATGCAGCTAATCACTGTGTATTTACAGTGTATCCTGTCTGAACACCCAGATGAACCCAAATCACTTCCATACAGCCACTCTGTAAAAACTGCTCTGACTGAGACCACATGAATGCACCAAGCGCTAGCTCTGACCACATTAAAACTCTCTTGATCATCAGGTCCTGCCTCCATGGCCCCATCTGTGCCCAGCTGTGGGGGTTTCTTCTTCAATTGTACAGAAATCCAAAGATCCCCCATCTGTACACTACAGTCAGACCAAGCTACATTGAGAAAGCGAGGCCTGGCACTAAAAAGAAGAGCCCTGAGCCTTTCACTGAAAGCCACAAAGCACAGAGGGTCAGTGTAAAAGCCCAGAGTCTTTGTTGCATCTTTAAAATAAGTCTGTTTTATTTTCAAGGAGCATCTGTGTCCATTCCAACTGCCACTCCTTAAAAGAGAAAACAACAATATTCTGTTAACATTTCAAACACAACAGTACTGGCAAATGTAATGGCAGAATCAGCTGCAGCACAGTCAAATGCTGTTTATGTGCTGTAGCGTGTGATTAAATTGAGAGACTGATAGTAAATAACCTACAAAGAGTGCATCAGAAAAGGAATCATGAGAGCACTAAGGCAGTCCAGTTAGCATGGGTGGGAGTAAAATATGCTTTGGACTTAGTCTGAAAGGGAAGAGGCTTACAGTCGGAAAGAACAGGAGTGACTCAGAGAGGAAGAGGTGGGAATGCAAATGGAGAATTCGAGGGAATCCCACTGAGATAGTTCTCTTCGCTAGTCAGCACCGCGCCAAAGAATTCAGACGAGCAAACCATATGCTTTAACAAGTCACATGTAAAGTCTGAAAAACAGTTATAAGCGTCAAGAGAAAGCCACATCATTTTATACAATACTGCATGTATGAGCAGAAAAGTTATTGACCCTTTGCACGTTCCGTCACTCTCTGCTCATGCCACAAACAAGGTCCATGACAGACGGTCAAGGATGCTGGACTGCACACTGGACAATAAACCAGCGAATATAGAATCTGATGGTTCTCATTTTTGTTTTTTACCTATTTTACACATACACAATAGTTCCATTCTTCTTCAAAGACACAAGGTTTCAGCTCATTTGTAGAAGCAAATTAGAGATAGAGGGAGACCTTTCTGTCAATGGCACATTAGTGGTACCAAATCTTAGCTAGGTGGCTAAACTGGGTTAAGTACTATGAAGAGGCAGGGCAACTATAAGCCATTACGGTACGATGGCTGTCATGAGTAGAATACATTATTAGCTCCATTGTTGTAGTGGCTGCCTATCTACACACAGTAATATGAAAACTTTGCCTACTATAACATATGGCACAGGATAAGGACAATAACACTATGACATAGAACATTGTGTAGCTGATAGAAAGGCAGCCACTACAACAACAGAGCTAATATTAAAGCTAGTGATAGGTGGACTAGCTACCGACCGATACCTTCTCCCTCCCACTGTGTTTCATCCATCAAATTCCTCCCATCTACAGTTTAATGCATATGATCAGTACCACTAGGTTATAAATAGAATGTCCCTGAACAGAGCTAGCTAGCTAACATTAGCTGTATCTTAGCTTTGCCATTATGAGATGTATTCCTCTGCCGTGAGCACAGTACCGCAAATTGGTAATCTAACCTGAGACGAAAAAACTGACAAACATCTATACATTTGTGGGCTTTTAGATCAGCACCTGTGTATAGGGATACTCCACTTATAACGGAATGGTACAGATTATGTGCATTAAACCCCGGTAAACCAGAAGACTTTGCTACATCCATAAACGCATCAGGAGGGAGAAGGTATATCTCATGTGTATCAACCTCTGACAGTTCTGCACATTTACCTTTTGCACAATACTCAGGTTTTGCACCTTATGTAAATGTATATTTTCTTAGCGATAGTAGTTTATATTCATTTTTAATATATATTTAGTCTTTTTTTTTTTTTTTTTTTACTTCAACACTTGTGGCAGTCCGGGCAGCACGGTGGTGCAGTGGTTAGCACTCGTGCCTCACAGCAAGAATGCCCCTGGTTCAAATCCCACACCAGCCCTTTCTGTGTGGAGTTTGCATGTTCTCCCCGTGTCTGCGTGGGTTTTCTCTGGGTACCCTGGTTTCCTCCGACCATCCAAAGACATGCTCTGATAGGTTAATTGGTTTATCTAAATCGCCCAAAGGTGTGAATGTGAGTGTTTTGTCTATATATGTTCAGCCCTGCGATGAATTGGCGTTTCATACAGGGTGTACCTCGCCTTCACCCATTGTAGCTGGATGAGGCCCCCACAGATCCCAGCAACCCCAGTGAAGATAAAGTGGCTTCAGATGACGAGACGAGAGACATGTGGTGCATGCAGTAGACAAAAATATTTTAATTGTACAGGTAAACCAGTTTTATTGTTCACATAACAATAAACGGTTTGAATTTTTAATAATTGATATATATTGGTAGCTAGCCCTGCTATCACTAGCTTCTCCAAATAGCTTTCTTTGTGCCATCCTGTAAGGTGGCTCACTTTGCAGAACAACTCCAAAACATTATTTTCAATGCTAGTAGCCATCGCTTAAAATGACCTGTGTTTTGTTCCTTTGCTTGCAGTGTGTTTTTGCTGCCCACCATAGCACTGAACACTGAGTCACATGGTAAATGTGACAGAATTTCAGTAAATCTTACTTGTTATGGGTGTAATTTCAATTTAAACTCCGATATTAGAGGAAATCTGAATTAGTATTTGGATGCCAAAAAATTTAATGTATGAGCAGTACCTGAATGTAACTTCGTGTACGTTATACCATTAGCTATGTTTTTGTGTCACATAATTTAACAATGATTAGCTGTAGACTATAATAGAAACCTGTCCTGTGTAGTCAAGGGGCAATTCTCACCCCAGGTGTTAGTTTTAGCAGCTTGCTTGCCATATTTTTTCAGTTTAATAGTAGGCAAACATCTGCAACATCTGGTTCAAATGGATGATGGTGGTAGAGGTAGGTGTGCGGAGGGGGGTTGTCAGCAAGGAGAGACGCCTACAGCACAAACAGTGAACAATAAAGGCAGCAACTCATCACTCACAACCTGTCTGGAGACAAATTCATCAGCAACTATGTGTCAAAAATCAACTTGGATGGACATGACAACATACGGCTACAGCGTCTTAATGGCACTCTCTGAGCTCATTACTCTATGTAGCAGACTAATCAGCCTAGCATACACAGCTGTGTAACCCTAAACAAAGAAATACTTAATGACAGCGTGCAGTGAAGCCTCTACTAAAAGGACTTGGGCTTCACCAGGAGACAGTTGCCTCCTCTCTTGCCCTTAAGAGAGCTTTGCCCTACTCTCTGAGCTGGAGAACAACAGAAAAGGAAAGCAATGAGGTCAGGGAAGATCATGTGGATGAAACCGCACTATATTACATCATTCTCAAAAGAAGAAAAATGTCCCCAGGTTACTGCTGTTGATACATAAAGAAAATCAGGTAGATACACTGTTAGTTTGTAAGAATGACTGATCTATTAAATCAACAGAGTAAAATGTTCTGTTGGGCTTACAAAGAGAGGATATTTAGTTTGTAGGAATGTGTAGCGTCACTCAGCAACAAGGCGAAAGGTGGTCTGTGAGGTCCTACTTTCGCCATTTTTCACAGTGGACTCACATTCTTAGCATTCCACCAGGAGACCACTGCAGTCCATCTCAAACGGGAATGACGGACTCATTCACAGACTCATTGAGACTTTTGCATTACGTTTATACACCAAACACTTTTCTGATAACATGTCTGTGTAGGATGTTGTTAAAATCATTTCTAAAAAGTATCCAAATGCTGCCAAAAGGCTTAAATTCTCAGAACAGTTACCATTTATGACTGCCAAATGTGCAATATTTTTCAGAATATCCCCACTTGACAGTCATGTCTTTTTTTTCCATGTGGTTGATTAACAACACAACTATTTTCCAAGTATTAGAACTTTAAACTGCCTAAAGCATAATTTATATCCCAAACCTTAGTCATTGAACTCTGAATATCTAAAGACAACTGTAAAAATGCTGCAGAAAACGTGTTGTCCTTGGTTTTATATGTCCAGTTCATTAAATCCATCTATTAAGCCCCCTTCCTTGTCACCTCCATCTATTCCTATCAGCAACAGCACCAGCTTAAATATTTAATTTGGCCCTTCCTGATAGAATAAACAACCCTGGAATTTGATTCAGGTCAGGTCCTGGATGTAGATCAAAAACAGGGCAGCTGTCTCCCAGTCAAAACAGTACGCTCTCATGTAAACCTCTATGCTGTTTGTGTTGAAAAGACACAAACCAAACAGCTGAGGGAGAGTGGGAGGGAAGTGTCCAAACAGACCAGCACAGCTACATGTTACTCCACAACATATTACTCAGTCTAAAATATCACAGTGGAAATATGAATCATTGGTTAAGACCATATGTGCATGTCTGAACTCGGAGCTGTTACAGTGCATGAATACAACTCAATGGTGACCCGTTTAGCCACAATAACAAACAAAGGAGGCAGCTGTCTGTCAGTGTGCAGTTATGGGACAGTGCATACTGTTTAGAGGCAGTTGCACACTCTTGTGACCTGTGGAGCTGCCTGTCATCTGAACTGAGACATATCCTGGCTGGTATAAAGATTTGATTATAGCTAAAGGACAGGCTGTGTGGCTAAGCTAATGTCGGCTAGCCAACTTCTGTTGTCTCCTGTCAGCAGTGTGATAGCTGGGCAGTCCTACAGCATTGTATATATAGTTAGATATGGCTAAATACAAACACAAGACACATTTCAATGGTGTGGTTTCATTAAGGGAAAACCAATTCAAAAGCAGATCATCCCCCTGTACCGTTACGTTACTCATGGTCCATATTATGTGGCTCATAGTAGTTACTGGCGACATACACACGATTAGGACTATTTCCAAGAACAATATATTCTACTTTAGCATTATTAAGCTTCCATTGGGTTATTTTCCCCAATGTAAGAAAACAATAAATACACATATTTAAAATGCGTTGTAGCAGTAATCAAAATAGCAGGAAACACATAAGAAATATCCGGCGATAAGCCAACTCCATGGCCCATGGGAACTGTTAATATCCAGCAAATACACGCAGCCTTCCTAGCTAGTGTGTGGGGGATAGCGTTGTAGTTGGGGGTTTAAAAGGGTTGCTAGCTACCTGTTAATCGCAGCTTCACTGGACCATTCCGCCGAATTCCTTGGTTAGACATCTCCCCTCGGTTCCAGCCTTCACTGCACGTAATAAAAATGCGTGGTTAACTGTGAAAAATGACAAGGTTTATTAACCTCTCCGCCAGTTTTAGACAATAATGGAGTCAAGGCATTGTGGCCCGGATGTGGATTGAACTGCCATAGCGCTCGCGCACAAATGCAAAAAATGACAAATAAAAATAAAAAGCAAAATAGCGAGTGGAGCACTGCTGCAACGTGCATTTACTAGAAACGACAAAACGACCCGTGTGAAACGTCTTAGCCGGGTATATGTGGAGTCGCCGTAGCACGACGTTTGTCTTCACATCTTCGGAAGGAGCCTGGCTGTGCCTCGGACCTCCTCTCTGCTCCGCTTGAGAGTTGAACTGTTAAACCCTCCGCTGTGGATCCACTTCAGGAGACTGCTGGTAGGAGCTGACCAGTGACGACAGCACACTTTGTGGGAGTGAAACATTTCTCCAACATGTGGCACCTCACAGTAACTCACACACAAGTCCCTCCGTGTGTGTGTGTGTGTGTGTGTGTGTGTGTGTGTGTGTGTGTGTGTGCGCGCGCGCGCGCGCGCGCGTGTGTGTATATTTCATGGGGACATTGATAAGTTTATACCAGGGGTGTCAAACTCATTTCAGTCAGGGGTCACATTAGGGGCTGGGATGATATGGTTTTAGGTTGATTCGATTCTTTTCTGATTTTTTTGGGTGACGATTCAATTTATATTGCGATTCTTCGATATTCCCAATTTTCACTTGCATTTTTAACATCAGACCACGTGAAAAAGCTGAATAATGATGCCTACAGATCATATCAGGAACCATATTTCCCAAAAATATGCACATCATATGTGAGTCAGTTAAGATTTATTCAGCAGTAATATATTTGAACCAGAATAAACTGCTACATTTATTTGCACACAACACAAATAGGAGCCTTTAAATTAACATATTTCATAATAAAGTGAACTTTAAAGTGTACGTGTCCAGCTCTGCTCTTCCCTTGTGTTAAAAAGACCACACACTTTAATTGTTGTTGATTGTTTAACTATATTTGTTCAAGAACAACTCATTTTCTCTAAGTTTTCAGATATCCCGTGCTGTTGAACGCACCAGGGATGGTACGACGGTCCTGAACGCACCACCTCCGTGTTTAGAATCACCCTCTTTTACCCCAACTCTAATTCATATACTCCTGGTTTATTACTGTGTGTAAATACCACAAGGTGAGATTAATAACACAAAACAGTTGGATTAGATATTAACATAGTGTATTGTTTATCTGAGCAAAAGTTAATACTTTTTAACACTGGTGTGTTGTTGAAGCTAATACGATAATAAGCTAGCTGTCATCTGAGTGCCTTCTGTGAGGTGATTTCTGTGTTTTCCATGACACACATTATACATCTGAGTGACTCATACAGCCGTCTATGGTTTTTACAAGCGGTATGTTTTGTCCACCCGGCTTAAAATGAATAATTTAAATATTGGGGGGAAAAAAATCGATTTTTGAACAAAAAAAATCTATTTAAAAATTGTAAAACAAAAAATCCAGATAGATATGTGAATCCTTTTTTCCTCCCACCCCTACCCAATATGATATGAAGTGGGCCAGACCAGTAAAATAATAACAATGACGAAAGTCAAATTATATCATAAAAATTTTTATATTTTCAGAGTTTCCTTAACCCTTTAACCCAGGGGTGTCAAACTCATTTGAATTCAGGGGCCACATTCTGCCCCACAAACAACACAAGGTGTATTTTCAAATATACATCAAGGTGTTTATTTACTTCAAAGACCTGGACATGTTTGTGAAAGGAGGACTAAAATCTCACCCACAGTAAAAGTGACAGTCTGGCTCAGCAGGTTTGAAGTTCTCCTCCTGGAACAATGTTTTTACATCAAAGTAAATAAAGTCCTTAGTGTGTGTTTTAAAATATGTCTTATGTTGTCTGTGGATAAAAATGCTATTCTGTGGGATGTAAATAAGTTAAACAGTGTAAGATTCATTAACCCTTGTATTATGTTGAATTACAAATTATTAATTACATTAATTATGTTGTGGGTCATTTTGACCCATACTGTATAAATCCACTCAATACAGTAAAAAAAGGATTAATTAATGAATTAATTAACAGGTTAAACCAATAACAACTTTATTTTAGATGACATAAATATTTAGAAAAGAGACATACAATACATTTGTTATTTCAACACTTTATTTAAGAACTATTTTATTCAAGTTTTTCTCCTCTTCATAAACACATTTTTATTACAGTTTTCATTATTTTCCTTTTTATTACTTCTGTCAAGGCAGTTACGTTTTTGCCAGAGTTTGTCTGTTAGTTAGCAAGATAACTCAAAAAGTTATGGACGGATCTTGATGAAAAGGAAGAAATTATTAGATTTTGGTGATGATCTGGAACAGATCCTGGAGTCTGGATCACTTTGAAATTTTACAATGCGGTAAATGGAGAATACATTTCAAAGTGATCCAGAATCCAGGATCTCTTGCGGATCATCACCAAAATGTAGTCATTTGTTCCTTGTGACACTAACAACACAATCTGAAAATTTCATCAAGATCCATCCATGACTTTTTGACTTATCTTGCTACAGACAGACAAACAAACTCAGGCCAAAACATAACCTCCTTGGTGGAGGTAATAATTAACAGGTTAAAACAATAACAACTTTATTTTAGATGACATAAATGTTTAGAAAAGAGACATACAATACATTTTTAATTTCAACACTGTATTTCAGAACTATTTTGTTCCAGTTTTTCGCTTCTTCATAAACACATTTTACTTAATTTTTCATTATTTTACTCTTTATTTTGTCCACTGGATCCTCCTCCAGGTAACTTTCCTATTTACACATGCTTGTTCAGAAAAAAAAAATCAAAATAAATTACATCGTAAAGACATATTTATTTTGGATCTGAACAGATAATTACTCACATTAAAGTGTCAAAATGACCCACAACATTATCTTTGTATAAAAAAGTTCCATTTCACATCACCTTTTAGATTTTACTCAACAGTTCATGACCCTAAATGAGGAAAAGTTACAACATTTCATGAAAAAAAAGATAACCAGTACTTTAATCAACACAAAAACTGAAATGGGTCAAATTGACCCTTAACATAATAGAAGGGTTAACGGCTGCTGTGGTGATGCAGAGACACACATGCTGCATAACAAGAGTAAAATTAACATGAAACTTCAGATGTGTTATTTGTTCCTAGTCAAATAGTTAGTTTTTATTATTATTTGTTAATTTTCTTTTAAAAAGAAAACATTAATTTGCAGTACAGCACATGTGACCAAATTGTTTGCTATTGTTATTACTCCAAAGTTGTCATTTGTTTAGTTATAATAGTGAATACATGGGTATTACATATGAACGACCATCTGATGCAATGAAAGAATGTTGAGTTTTACAGGATGTTCTACCTTACATACTTCTGTTATAAGACTGAAAAAAAAGTAAAAAATAAACACAAATTATTGTTATTCTTTGTGAGTATCTTATGTCTTTTTTTTAATACTTTGTTTGTTTGACTGGTATGTAAAGCATCTTTGAGTGTCCAAAAGTGCTATATAAGTTTGAGGTATGTTGAGCCGCATTTTGTAATAATGGTGCATTTTGTAATAAATTTTGTAATAAAATGTAATAACTTTTTCATTTCATGTTGTAATAAAGCCACATTTTGTAATAAATTTTGCCGCATTATGTAATAAGTTTTTTAATTTTCTGAAGAGTATTAAAAAAATGCACTTGCAACTTTTTTATTTTCTAGAAAATTTAATAACATGGTGCATTACATAATAGCAATTCAAAAGCATAGTTTGTTTGCTTGTTTGTTTGTTAATTGTATTTTGCTTTAATTTGGGCATGCATTTTAGGTGGAATTTTCCAGAAAACCCACTTTAAACAACATAAGTGTTTACAGAGCTGCTGTGACCAGATAATTTATCCACTAACATTCAGTTTAAACAAATATGAAATGGCTTCAAAAGGTTAAACAAACAACAACATTTCTATTTCCAAAATATTTCCGTAATTTCAAATTGTCCTAATGTCTAATATGTCTAATTAGACATAAACCATTTGGAATGTTTCTCAAACAGCTCCTTGAGTTTTAATGTCACACCATCAAAGCACCTGCAGCTGCAAAATAGAATAAATTATTACATAATGTGGCTTTATTACTAAATTAAATGAAAAAGTTATTACATTTTGGACGTTTATTACAAAATGCATCGTTATTACAAAATGTGGCTCAACAAGGTATTATGATGATGATGATGATGATGATGATGATGATGATGATGATGATGATGATGATGATTATTATTATTATTATTATTATTATTATTATTATTATTATTATTATTATTATTATTATTATTGACACACCAGCAGGTGGTTATTTAAATGTTTATGGGTTGTGAACCTAAATGTATTTGTCCATCCGTCTTGTCTGCATTACACTTTATAGTTTTGCACAACAAAAGGTGTAAGTTTTTGCAAAGATTGATGGATGTAGTGTTAGTCTGGGAGTATAATATTATACCAACACTGTGTGTGTGTGTGTGTGTGTGTGTGTGTGTGTGTGTGTGTGTGTGTGTGTGTGTGTGTGTGTGTGTGTGTACATATGCTGACCTCACCTCCATCTCACATCTCATGGATCATCCATGGTACTTCTCTCTGGGCAGAACCTTTATGAGGATGTTCCTGTTCTATATATACTGGCCCAGGTCCTGAGAGATGACCTGACTACAATATCTTTAATCTTTAAACATATAAAATTACATTTTAGACAGATTACAGTCCATTCAACTTAAAAAAAAACATGTGTGTCTCAGTTTGAGTAGTGACTCTGTGGAACATTCTGGATGTTAAACTCAATATAAAGAACTACACATTTAGTTATAAACAGTTGTTAATAGACTGATATAAAAAAAATATATTTTTTTAACTATCTTTTTATTAATTTTTTTTCAACAATAAAAGACAAAAAAAACAAACAAAAATCATATAGAGCAGACAAGTTGACAAGGTTTACATAGGGCACAGATTAGAGCAGGGGTCTCAAACTCCAGTCCTCGAGGGCCAGTGTCCTGCATGTTTTAGATATTTCCCTTTTTCCCATGATTCAGTTTAACCCTTTAACTCCTGAGACTTTAGCAGTTCCACATAATGGACACATATGGAAAAATTTGCCAAAAAAAAGGAATTATTAGATAATTCCTTCTTCCATTACAACTCAAAGTCATTCCATCATGAACAGGTTCTGCAGAGAATGATGAGCTGATTATTAACTCTTAAGTGTCACAACTGATGTATTCTGAATGAATGGTTTAGTTTAAATATTCCTAAAAAATAATTTGTTTTTCTTTTTTTTTTTTACTGTGTTTTTACTGAGTAAAAATGCAACTAATTTAAAAAAAAGTCTAAATTAAAACTGCTGGGACCAAATTTCAATAATAGTTCTGTTTTTTTGGTAAATTTTTCCATGTTACTTATAATTTTGCAAATATTTATTCATACTATTGGTTAATTTTGTTGGAATTTTTTTTATATTTTGTTTTTATTTAATGATTTTTCCTTTAATTTTGCTCCATTTTTGTCTTACTTTGTTCATGTTACAAATTATTTTGTTGGCTGAATCATGGGAAAAAGGGAAATATCTAAAACATGCAGGACACCGGCCCTCGAGGACCGGAGTTTGAGACCCCTGGATTAGAACAAATGAGGTTATCATTAACACAGATGATGAGTTACACGTTAGTAAACATGAAGTCCACTTTCCCCAGTATTTGGTAAACTGTTCAGTCTTAGGTCAAAGGTCAGTTGTTGCATGCATTGTATTTCATTGACAATGGTGATCCAGTCATTCTTTGATGGAACATTTGTCTGCAGCCACTTCTGAGTAATGACCTTTATGTTTGTTTGTGAAGATAGTTGATAATCCCACTGGGAATTTACCCAGGTTAAAAAAAAAAATCTACCTTTAAACCAAAGATTAACTGAATTTCTTCAACAAGTTCTTGCCAATATGGTTAGATAAATGTAGGTTGAATATTTAGGAGTGACAAAAAAATAATGTTAAAGGTAGTTCTGTGTTAGTAGAGGTTTGTAAATGAATGTTTATAGTTGTTGTGGATGTATTTGTGCATCTATATAACATACATGTGTATATATTTAGTGAGTTTGTGTGAAAGGTAAACTGTGGAGCCATGTACTCATGTCATTTATATATTGTTTTGCCATTAGTAAGAACAAAGTTTACTGCTCAGGTGCTATAAAGTTTTTGGTCATCTTTTTGTAAGTTAAAGTAGGTCAGGACTAGATAAGCATTGTACTTCCTTCTTCAAACTATTTTTGGTTAATGTCGTATGTATACAAATGTACACATGATTGTATATATATATATATATATATATATATATATATATATATATATATATATATATATATATGAAGAGTTCATTTGCAAAAACAGATAACTCCATTTTTCTTTTTTTTTTCAGAAAATGTCATTTTTTTACTCTACATTCCACAGATAATACTGATTTATTTAATATATTATTTCTTTCATTTGGTAAGATCCAATAAATTTAATAAATAATATATCAAATCAATGAGTATTACCTGGAATGTAGAGTAAAAAAATTTAATTTTCTGAAAAAAACAAAAAATGGAGTTATCTGTTTTTGCAAATGAACTCTTCATATATGAATACATGTATGTATATACATATGTATGAGTGTGTGTGTATATATATATATATATATATATATATATATATATATATATATATATATATATATATATTTTATTTTTTTTTTATTTATTTATTTATTTTTTTTACTTATTTAATTTATTTAGTTTTGTTGATATTGTTTGTATATTTGAGATGAGTAAATAAAAAAAGCGACACCAGTAGAACAAATAGAATATGTTCACATTGATCTTATGGTTCCTCATGTAACTGGAGTTAACACGGTGCTCAGGTGGGTTGTAGAGAATCTTTGAGGAAATGTTTCTAAATAATCATCATATTATTGGTTGAGTGCATTCATTTAGGAGTATCTATCTGTTAAAGGTTTCCTGTTTTCTTTGGTGCATAACCATGAATATTGACCAGGATGCATTTCACACCATCGATATTTAAGATAACATTCAGCCACTGATCATGTTTATCTACTAAGTATCCTGCATGTTTAACATATCTCCCTTTTCTTTTTTTTAATGTTTAAATAAAAACTAATAAAAAATGTTAAATGTAATAATTAAAAAAGAATAATAAAAAAGTACATGAAAACAAATAAAAAATAAAAACATTTTAAAAAGTAAAAGAAAATTTAAAATAATTTTAAATTAAAATACATGCATGAATTCAAAATAATAATAATAATAATAATAATAATAATAATAATAATAATAATAATAATAATAATAATAATAATAATAAGCTCCCTGTTTTTTTAATAAAAAATGTAATATATATATATATATATATATATATATATATATATATATATATATATATATATATATATATATATATATATATATATATATATATATATATATATATATATATATATATATATATAATTTATTTATTTTTATTTTTTTGGAAAACTTTAAAACATTTAAATTAACCAAAAATTTAAAATGTAAAAAATGTAAGAAGTTTTTAAATATTAAAAAAAATTTAAGAATACATTTAATTAAAATAAATAAATAAATGAAAAACAACAAATTAAAAAATATCTCCCTCTTCCATCACACCTAGAAGCCATTACATCATGATTAAGCTTCTGAAGAGCTGATCAATAATCAAACTAGGTGTGATAGAAGAGGGAAATAAGTAAAACATGCAGGAGAGTGAACCACAAGGACCAGCTTTGAGAACTACTGATCTATGGGATAGTGGTTGACCTCTGATATTTTTTTTAGAGAGATGGCGACCTCTGCTGATCAAAAAGTGACTGTGACCCCATTGTTAACACCAGGGTCTCAGATTCACCTTATGTTGGGGCAGATGGATGTAGGGTCTGGGTCTGCATTAAGTATTTCACAAAAATAGAGTTTATTTACTTTACTTTCATCCAGTAATATGTATGTTTTGATGAACTCACCTTCTTTAAAGGCCTTTCCATCCTTAACAATCATCATGTTTCAACTGCTGCTGTTAATAAATCTCGTTGCCTCAATAGACATTTTTTTAAGACTGGCGACTCAGTTCTTTCTCTCATCTCCATGGTATTTTATAAAGTCCTCAGCATGTCTAGTTGAGCAATGACATCACATGTTATATTCCCTAAACATCACAAATGTTTATGGAATTAAATTTGCTTCAAAGGGTTTCAAACTAAACTTTTTCAAACTCAAAGGAATAAAACAGATTTGAGGAAAATAAATAAATAATAATAATAATAATAATAATAATAATAATAATAATAATAATAATAATAATAATAATAATGATAATAATACATTACTTAATAAAAAAATAAAAGCAAAAAATATCACTCATGCAAACTGACTTTTTCCACGGCTTTATTCTCTTCTCTCTCTCTTTTGGTTTCACTTCTCAGAGTTTGGGTTTTTATCCCAGTTTTTTTTGGTCATTCTTCAAAAAATAATAAATAATAAACTGTTTTCTGTGTTACAGGTTGGTTAAGTACAAAATAATTTTATAAATAATATTGTAATACATTAAAAATAAGCATAACACTGTTTTATTTGTTAGGCTTTAATGTTGGAGTTACTGTATTCTGTTTGTTTTGAGTTCACCCTAACTGGTGCTATGCTAGGTACTGCTAATGTACATGGGGATGTGGAATAATAATAAACACATACTATTTGTTATTTGTGCATACATGTGGCAATGCTGAGTCATGTGTGAATGTACTGGAATGTTAATCCTTAAATTTATAATGGGAAACAATTACATTAGTACACACACACACACATTGTATATATATATATATATATATATATATATATATATATATATATATATATATATATACATACATATATATATATATATATATATATACATACATACAGATATATACAAACATGCGGCTTTTTCCCCAGAACATCACCTTATCAGTACATTTTTATACCATTATTCTGAATGTACATTTAAAAAACAAGTGTATTTTTTGTAACTGAAAGAAGGAGACAGTTTAATAATGATCCATATCCCTCCATTTTGCCTGAAATTAATGAATCAAACTGAACATAGGCATCGAAACAAAATCATTGTCGTTTTATAACCAGCAGATATTTGTGAGGACACAGATTTGCTTTAAACTGTTTTAATGGATTTTTCTGCTTAATTGTCAAACCCATCACCGCTGTTTTTAATAGTTATTTTATTAACTTAACTCATAATCTACAAATATTAGTCAATGATTCATTACAGCTGTTAAGCATTTTCAAAATCCCAATAACATGTACAGAAGCTCACCTTTTATTTGATGAAAATGGTTACATTTTAGTCATATTCAACTTGCCTTTAATCAAGAGCTACGACCACAGAAGATGAGGATTTCATCTTTCCTTGAAAATAGACTCAAATAACTGCCATTCTAAGTATAAGGCATCACTGATGAAAGGATTTTACACCTCTTTTCCAGCCGTCACCAATAATATTAACTAAAGCAGTTTTATTCAAGTGTCCTGGAGCCTCTGCTCTGACAAAAATAATCAACTGGAATCACTATTGGACTACAACTGCAGGACATGAAAACACAGAAATAAGTTTTCATTTTGCAGATTAACTCGATTAATTTTAAAGCCCAGATAGCAAGAAATAAATCTGAAAACATTTACTCCCTTTACTTTATCATGAAAAATATAAACTGCAAAGAAATGCCTCAAGGACACTGGAGCCATCTGAAAAATCTGAAACTTTATTTACAACTGTGTTACAGAACAAGAACAGTCATGTTAAAAATAGTATGTACAATACATACAAAAAAACACAACAATTTGATGTTACATGAAAATGAGACGAGGACAGTGGTAGACGTGTGAAGTACAGTCGAAGGTTTGAAGGAAAGGTCGTTTAGAAGTTGAAAGCACTTTGGTTTTCACTGATCTGGAAAGCATAACCGTCAGCAGTCGTTTCAGGGGCTACAGACTGCACTTCCTCCTCCTGCGAAAGACACAAGAGCAATCAATTAAAAAAAACAAAAAAAAAAACACATCATTTTCAAAGGAATTGAAAAGATGTTGCAACACTCACTTCTCCAGAGAAGTATTTCTCAATCAGGTTCAGAGCTGCTTTGTAGACCACCTCATTCTCATGAGATTGCAGAGACTCGATCTTGTCCAGTCCGCCACATTCTTCAATCATGAGGCACAATTTGTCCGTCTCTCCAATTTTATCTGCAGCCTAAAAAAAATAAAAATAAAATAAAATTAATTGATATCATGTGGATTTTGTGGTGCATTTATTTTTTAGGTAGTTACTGCAAGTTTTAGTCATTTTATACTGCTTATCCAATTTTATCTTGTTTTACACTTTAACTCATTCCTTTATACGTGTACAGATGGCAAATAAACTTTTCTTTGAAAAAAAAAACCAAACACATTAAGACATCACAGCTACTTTACATAATGCAGGATCTATGTTAAAAAAAACAAAAACAAACACTTACTGTGCAGATATTATTAACAGCATCCAAGATGACAAGGACAGTTTTGCTGTCCTTTGAGCCGAGCAGACTTAGCAGAGGCATGAGCACATTGGCTTGAACAAGGTACACCACCTGCTCAACAGTGCCCCCGCTGGTTAAGTTTGTAACAGCCCATACAGCCTCTTTCTGAGTTTTGTAGTCACCCTACAGAAAAAACAAACAGGTTGATCAGTCAGTTAAACCGTCATTGATAGGTTCCATTTACTCCTCAGGTGCATTTCCATCCAACTGTTCCCATTTTCAACTTAAATAAACTCCAATAATTTTGTCTGGAGGTGGAAACTACGAGTCTAATGTAAAATACAACGTCTGCCTGTGTGGACCAACAGAGTACTGATTTAATTAATGCACTAAACAAGTGTTAAAGACAAAACTACTTACAAAGACAAGTTAAAGTTAAGTTGGAAAGCAGTCAGATACAAAGTAATTGCATGATACTTCAAATATCAGCCTTAATTAAAAACTAGAATGAACAACTTTACTGTTAAAAACCAGTGGATGGACACATGTCTGTGTGGATTTGGAAAATTAATATAAATTAAATGTTCATGTCCGTACCCGCACAAGAAGGTCAACCAAGTATGGAATGAGGCCTGCGTTTAGGACCTCCTGGATTTGGGTGTCCCTTCCTGCAGTGATGTTGGACAGAGTCCAGGCTGCCTCTTTCTGAATGTTTGCTTTGTTGTGGTGCAGCAGTTTAGGGAACATAGCCAGGGCTCCAGCATCCAGTACCGCCTGAGTCTGCTCGTCAGTACCAGTCACAATGTTTCCAATGGCACGCAGTGATGGAGTCTGAAAGGAAGAGACGGGTGTTTAAAAACAACATACAGCTTGTTTGATTAAAGAGTTGCCTCAGGGTGATAATGCCATGTACCAGACTATATGAACATCATGACAAATTTACGAGTAATGAACTTAAGCTGTGAAAACAAGACCCCTAACAATACACAAAGACCTCATACATACTGTGATCGTCAGCTCGCCATAGCTGAGCAGCTTCACCAGGCGAGGAACGACGCCAGTTTCAACCACCACTCCGATGCGCTCATTGGACCCATCGGTCATGTATGAAAAAGCCCAGCATGTGTCCGCCAAAACCTCTTTGTCATCGTGATGCAGGAGACGCAGAAGAGTGGGCAACATCTGCTTGATGGCAGATATGGGAGGGGAGGGGTTCTTGTTGCGACAGAGGTTTGAGATCGACCAGGTCACATTTCTAAGGTAGTCACGCTGTAGAGAAATAGACAAATTTGGTCAGGTGCATGGAGTTGAGTTAGGACGTCCCCTAGTGGCCACTGTATGTATTCAATACACTCACATTGAGAAATTTAATTTGGCAACAGCAGAATATTGTACGCTATTCATTTACCGGTATTTCAGACAGATCTGGGACTGCCAGCACACTCAGAAGAGGGGCCACAGCTCCATGTTTGATGACCAAGTCCCTCAGTCCTGAACCGTCACCTAAACAATCAAAGAACACATCCTGTGGTTAATCATTAGGACAATGCATGCTCGAAAACAGAGATGTCAAACATGGGGCCCGGGTCCAGATCTAAAGGGTCCAGTCTGGCCCCAGGCACGAGTTTGTGGAATGCAAAACTGACACTGAAAGATATGAATAATTTTAGTTCAGGCTCCACATGTCAAATGGGTCAGATTAGTAAAAAACTATCGTAATGTATAAATACTCAAAACTTCAAATGTTTATATTTTTAAATATAAAAATGTTCATGTCATTTTATTGTATTTACAGTTCAATGATTATAAAAAAAAATAGTAACCTGAACAAATAGGAATATTTTTTAAATGCTTGAAGGCCAAGTTTACCAATATTTGACCTGCTATTAAATATGTTGTGTTTTGTTGATATCACTGTGATATGAAAATTTTAATTTACATGTGGAAATGATAAACTGAGACTTAATATTGTTAAAACTGCACATAGTTTTAAGAAATTTCAGTTTGTTTATATTATTCACATCGTTGTAAAGAATGCAAATATCTTCACCACATTACTTTGCTTTTTACACTCTAAAACAGAGGAAAGTTTGGAGTTTTTATATTATGCCATATTTTTCCACTGGTCCAGCCCTGTGCAGAGTAAGTTTGGCTTAATGTGGACCTTTAACTCAAATGAATTCGACACCCCTGCTCTAAAATGTGTCAATTTCTCTCTCTACCAATTTTAAATACATTTGTGCAGGTTTTATCTCATTCATATTTCAATTTATTTATTTATTATCTTGGAACATTTATATTGTTTGCATCATTTCAACTTTCACGATTTATTTTAAAGTTTTAAGCGCAAGTATAAATGCATTAAGTCAAATACCAGCAATGTTTCCCAAGGCCCAGACAGCTTGCTCGCTGATGTGCTGATGGGTGGATGTGACCAAGGAGATGAAGGCAGGAATGGCCCCGCTGCTCACAACAGCAGCTGTCTGATCAGAACTGCCAGAGGCGATGTTCGTCAAGGCCCAGGCAGCCTCAAACTGGATGCATGGAACATTTGTCATCCCCAAGAATTGGACAAACTTGGGGATCAGACCAGCACTGATCATCTGATCAATGGGAGGGTTTCTGTCACGTGACAGCAGTTTCCTGTATGGAAAGAACACAGAAAGAGTAAATAATCATTAATAGTCAGGAGTATATTAGGTGTGTAATATTCTTAATAAAATGAATCATTACCGTGCTGCCTGTGTAGCTTGAACCTGAACTTCAATATTGTTGCTGTTCACTCCCTCAACAACCTCTGAAACCGTCCACTGCCTGGATGTCTGCAAATAGTCAAAAACATACCAGTGTAAAGAATTCACAAACTACAACAGTTAGCCACATTAACATTTAAGTAAGACTAATCAAAATGACATGTACAATATAAAACATTCGATACACCATTCATGAGGAACTTCGTAAAATCCTTATTGTATATTAAAGTGGTAATTTATACAAGATTGGCAAGATTTAATAAATACTCATAGGTCACGTAATTAGTCTTAAATTGAAGATTGGCATTTGACCCACTCAAGTAAACAAATAACCGGTTTTAAACTTCTGCAATTATAATCTTTTATGTCGTATACAGTCGGTCTCAACCTGAGTTTAAGTTGCTTGTAAATTTTATAATGCGAGTGAGGACACAAACATACTGCAGATATTTAAATTGTTTATAGAGTAGCATCAGGCATACAGAACAGAATTGTGGGATACATTTGTGACAGATGTAATCCAGAGATTACACTGAAAGGGGGTCAACATGATTTTAGTTCAGGGACAGCATACAGTCAAATTAATCTCTAGTGAGTCAGACTTGCACGACTTCCACAATGGTTGTTCTACTTTAGTGTAAAATAAAATAAAATAAAATAATCAAAATTTACATTGACAATCCTTTCACAAAATGTGAACCTGAAACATCGTAAAACGTATACATGCAATTTGAATAATATTAGGCCTGTCTCTAAATGTGTTGCGTCTTTTGTAAATAGCACCACTGTGATCTGCAAGTTGTAAAACACATGCAGAAAAGATAAGATGAACCATAATGTTATAATTACTCTGGAAGTTGTTCATGGTTATTCATATTTTTAACGATAGTTTGGAAAACTACATGTTTTCGTGTGTAACTTCATCCCTCTAACACACATTTAAAGGTTAGAAAATACAATAAACCACACATTCTAACTGTTCTTCAGTGACTTTTACCTGGGCATTTTGGGACTTCTCTTGCAGAGGAGATGTGGGCTCGTCAGGGCATGAATTTACATTTCTCCTTTTACACATTAGGTCATCTTTCTTCGCCTTGCGGAGCTCGACATTCACCTCCACCCTCCTCCGGCGACATTCCTGTGTATTTAAATAAGAGAATTAAACAACACCGGTTAGACTGACCATATGTGGCTGTGGTGGAAGCAGCTGGGTGTGTTACAGGACACTACTTACACCAACATCTTTGCCTTTGTTCTTGAACTTGTTGAGACGTGCTGCGTTCTCAGACATTTTCAAATGAGCGAAGAGGCTGAACAGCAGGAAAAAATGAAGTCTGAAGGGATGACGTCTGTACAGAAAGTGTAATAGTTAAGTTAGCCGATGTACTTTGCCTCGTGAATTTTCACACCGAACGTCAGCCATGTCGACCAGGCCGCGTGCTTGACGGGAATATATTTGTGACAGTTAGCTAAAATTTAATGTATTAAAACAATAGTTGACGACACGACATTTAAATACTCGACAGATTGAAGTTAAAAGTCGTCTAGTAAAAGTGAATGACAGAGTTAAAAGGTCTTACCTCAAGCGGTGTTAAAAAGCTGTGGTAGTGACAAAGTGCCGCACAGACCTTTAAGTTTCAGCCTCTCTGCTCTCTGATTGGACAGTTCGAGTGAAAGCATCGAACGCCCTTCTGTCATTGGACTGTTTAAAAAAATCACAGAGTTGACGGGAAATGCTGTCACAACATCGCGAGATTTCCGTAGGAAAAAAAGACGTAAGACATTTCTGACTCTAGATCAGTTTTCTGACTTTGATGGCGCACATTTTGATGCGGAAAACTGTTTCTGAATCGGTGTTGGAGTAGCACAAAGTGACGTGGGCATTCATGAACGCTCCACCTATGAAAAAATGAAAGGAATGCGTAAAAATACAATAAATGATTTCCCGTAACAGTTACTTTGTAAATGTGAAATATTTTATTAGCATTTGTTTGTAGCAACAGTGTTAACCGTATGTTTAATATTCCTTATTTTAAATCAGCCGTAAAATTAAAAACATAAAACAATTATCATCCAGTTTGTTTCTCATCTTTTGGTTACTGTATTAGGCTTCAATGAAGAGACTGATTTTAATGTTTTTAGTGTGGGCCTCTGGGCTTTTTGTCAGTATGTTTCTCTATGTGCACTCTGGAAGTTACAGTCTGTGAACTGATGTCATGTGTGGACATGCTCTGCTTTGTGCAGGTATGGTGGATAATAAAGAAAAAGATAATGCTTAAAAGCTCAAATGATTAGGAGAGGATCTGGGAAAAAAGTGTGTTGACTGACAGTGCATTTGTGATTTCATTTTTGGCTGTAATTGTTGCTTTATGAACTTTTTATAAATGGGTCAAAACAACCTTAACAACACAAAGGTCATTTTATTCAGAGCATTTTATAGTTATGTGGTGGTGGTGGGGGGTTATTGTTTTTAATACAGGTTACAGACAAAGTCAAAAAGCTTTGATGCAATCCAAACATTTTATGTGGCTCATTTATGCATTTCAAACCTAAAGCGGGTAATTTTTTCCGATCATTGGGAACACTGCACATGATATTTTACATCAAAATATGAAAAAAAAAATCTAGATTTGAATGACTTCACAGAAAATGAAGGGAAAATTATATTTGAATGTTTAAAAAAAATAGCCGTCTGTATTTTTCACAACTCCAATATTTACTCATTAAACAGAAAAAAATGGAAGATATAGCATTCATGTGAACCACTAAAGTAATATTTAGTTGTACAGTTGTTTTGGAGATTTCTTCACATCTGTTCTGCATGGAGTCGACCAACTTCTGGCACCTGTAAACAGGTCTTACAGCTCAGGATGATTTGACATTCTCCCACAATTCCTCTGCATTTATTGCTTTTGCTTCAGAAACATTTCTGATGTCACCTCACTAGTTTTCTATTGGGGTCCAGGTCACTCCATAACATTAATTTTGTTGGTCTGGAACCAAGATGGTTCCTGCTTACTGGTGTGTTTAGAGTCATTGTCTTATTCAAACATCCATTTCCTCTTCAAATATTTTAATGCAAGCAAATTGATCCATCTCTGATGTGTGATAAATAGGCTCAACACCATATTAAGAGAAACAGCCCCATATTATGATGCTTCCACCACCATGCTTCACAGTCTTCAGAGTCAGGGTTGGTTCTGGTCAATGTGGTGCCCTCGGGCCTCGGCGAACACTAGGCGAACACCCCTTTTACCTTTTTGTGGAATTAGAAATGAGTACCTGTAAACATAGTGTCCTACATCTGATGGAGTATGTACCGAGTGTTCACGAATAACCACTGTCAACGTTAACTTTAATGCTTTATTTACTGTATTTTCCACACTATAAGGTGCACTGGATTGTAAGGCGCAGTAAGTGAAGCTGTAAACAGTCACAATAACTCAACCTAGTTGAATTGTAACATGGAACAAAATACACTTTTATTCTGAGAAGTCAAATTTAAAAATTATGTAATAAAAAGTTACAATCATGAGATAAAAAGTAAAAAAAAATTAGGATAAAAAGTCTAAGATCCCACTCACTAAGCACAACCAGAATTAAACTATACAACACACACCTGTTGCCCTAAGCGACCACCTAGTCAGCCTATGCCTTAATTTATTTGTATTTTTTATTATGGGGAGGGGGGCATCTGACAAACGTTTGGACCCAAAAAGAACAATCTTACCTTCATCAGTCCATGAAATGTTTCTCCAGTTCTCTTTAGATTAGTCGATATGTTCTTGGGACAAGGTTATTTTATCTCAGTAGCATGGGCGTAAAATTGCGTATGGACGTGTCCGTACCAATATTCGGATGTTTATAAAATATCCATACCAATGTTTTAATAGGAAATTATATGACATTTAGGAAACAAAACGTTACTATATTTTCCAGACTAGAAGATGACACTTAAAAGATTTAAATTTCCTCCAAAAACCACAGTACACCTTATATATGGATTCATTTTGGTTGTACTTAATGACTGAGAATTTTGACTTTTTATCTCATGATTTTACCATTTTATCTAATATTTTTCATTTTTTTAATCTAATGATTTAGACTTGTCTAATAATTTGGAGTTTTTGTCTAATAATTTTGATAGATTTTGTTTTAGATAGATGTTTTTGAGTATACATTTTTCAGGAAACTTTCTACTTTTACTTCTTACATCTTTGCATAAATATCTGTACTTTATATTCTTTACATTTTCTGAAGAGACTCATTACTTTTTCAAACTAAAGACATGTAACAGTATGTATATCAGTGGAGAGAAACTGTGACTTTATATATTATCTCATAATTTTTAACCTTGTAATTGACATTTTATCTTAAAATTATGCTTTTTAATCTCATATTTCTAACTTTTTAAAAAAATCTCAATTGTGACTTGTTCGTATTTTTCCTACATTTCCTGCCCATATCCACAAAACTGAGTACAGTGACCCTACCAAACACATTATCTACACAATAACTCACCTTTAAAGGCTTTATTCTTCCAAATATTGCTGTTTAAATTAATATTATTATTCATGGCAAAAAATAATAAAATGCAATTTTACTTTTGTACTTTATTACAATTGAGAAATTGTACTTTCTTTTAAACTTTTACTTCAGTAAAGGAGTTGAATCAGTACTTCTAATTTTACCAGAGTATTTTTTCACCCCAATAGTTGTACTTCTACTTAAGTAGAGTACTTTGAACACCTCTGTCTGTTTCAGATCTTATCTAATCACGTGTACTTGTCACAGACAACATGATCAGTCTTTTGCATTTTATTAAGTTCCATATACATCAATATTTCTTCAGTTGTAATACAAAAAAAAGAAAAAGGAAGTCAAAATGTGACAAATTTTTTACAAACAGGGCAGGACCTTCAAACGCGATGCTTCATCCTTCTCAGTCACTACTGCAAGGCGATCCATTTACAATAGCTTATTATTGTACTTTCAGTAGATTCTACAAATGTCATCAGTCTGCTGATGTCCACATAATTAGTACAACTGTCTTTCATGCCACTTCAGATTTAACAATGAGTGGAAATAGGAGAAACAAAAGTTGTTCCGCTGCGATATCTTAATTTAGACACAAAACTTGTGGAACGTGATGCTCCGTGTAACTCGGCTGTTGTATGTCAGTACTTCGTTTTTCCTACGTCTCACTTGAACATGATGACCACGAGGATGGCCTGAGGGATTTTTAACAAGAAAAAAAAAAAAAAAAAAAAAGTACATGGAAATATGAGAGCTCAAGTAAAGAGTCTTTTCTCCGAGGTAAACTTTCTTCTGAAATGCCTCAGTTGTTCATGCTCCTCAGTACAAACCCACGGGGTGTGGATGAGTCCGGAGAGGTCCTGACAATGGACAGGTGGCAGCTTTACCCCCCAAACAGTTCAGCGAAAAAAAAAAAAAAGCTGCACAGACTTGTGAGAAGAGCCGATTCCGTTCGCGGGGCGAGGCAGTCCATCACAGAGTTACAGTTCAGAAAGAGCCATATTCTTGGCCAAGTGCATTTTTGTTTTCGAGCAATGTACGACGCTTTCTAAGAGGCTGAAGAAGACTGTAGCTTGTTGTTATGAGACCTACAGAATGCGGAGAAGAGGGGAAAGTTGAGAGCCCTTCGCATTTACTTTTATTGCTGTGACACCTCAACACTGACCAGACAGACAAGAGGGGACGCAAAAAGGGGGTCAGCAAAGGTTCTTGCAGCCATGTTGGTGTAATTTACAGGGAATGCCTTTATTAGGGAAGACGACTGATCAGGAATAGGATGATGTTTTTAAGGTGTAATTACCGGTACTTAAGTCTTGGTAGCACATTTTATTCTCAAAATGATGCTAGCTTAAAAAAAAAAAAAAAAAAAAAAAAAGTTTGTCCCGTAAGTATTTAAAACATTATATTACAGAGTCAGGTATCTTAAGACCACTGTACATGATAAAACTATGTACATTCAAGACAGTCATCCAAGTCAAATTCAAGGGGAGGTAACATACAAAATGTCATAAATATCTCTTTAATAAAATATGCAGCATATATTTATTCGGTCAACATAATCATCTGTCCAAATGAGAAAATAAATACAAACAAGGACCTAAAATGCACTTAAAAACCTACTGAAAAATGATGATTGTTCATAAAGGCTAACAACCTGCTCTGTGAGATGGAAAGAAAAGCATGTCCCTAAATTACATTACGATGCTCGTCAACATGGCTGCCAGTTTGTCATCATTACTACTGAAATTTAAAACACTACTAACATGAAAGCACATATGGTGTCTTTGTGTTAATTTGTTTTTCTTTAGTAATGTTTATTTTTTTATTTTTTTCTTTTAGTTGTCATTATTATTAGAGACCCCAGCATCCAGTCCAGACTCCAGCTAGACTGGCCCACTTTAAGAATCTGACAATCTGCAAGAAAGAGAAAATGGAATGGCATAAATCAAAAGGCATGCAGCAAAAGTGAACACACAAAAAAAAATGCAAGATGATCAAACGATACGGATGATTTGTTAAGACATTGGACAGAATGTCTTGAGAGTCTGTCGGCCTTGTTGGTTTTAGTACGGCCAGGCAAGCCTTTAAAACCAGTAGGGAGCAAATTCTGGTCTACGAGTAAAGCACAGTCTACTGCAAAAAATACCATGACGACACACATGCCAGAGAAGTACAAAGACAAGTCATAGTGGATGGCACTCGAATGCACAAAAGGACAGAAGAAGGAAATGATGAGCCAGAGCAGAGTGTCCAGCTTAAAGAATATAGACTCTATATATAATAAATATAAACACAACAATCCTGTCAAGTGTGACATTGTGAAGATGGAGGAACGCTGGCTTTTACCTGCTCGCTTTGAAGCCTTTAAGTTTCTGCACAAAGAAGGCTTCAAGCACCTCTGCGCACTGAAAGAAGGGCGTGTCGTTGGGGTTGTAATAGCGGCAGTTGTCGAAGATTTTGGTCACGTCTGCCACAAACTCGGTGAGCTTGTGGTAATGCCGCTTCTGCAAACGGGTTTCCATTGTGGAGAAATCTGACAGGTACAAAGAAAGGTGTTACACAATAAGCAGTCGGTTTACTAATGAGCTGTGAATATGATGGAAATTAAGGATTTTCTGTCCAACTACTGTCCTGGTCATTAGCTGTTATGAAAAAGAGCCTCTTTATCGCTGCTCTATTAAACGAAGATTCAATAAGAATTTACCCACATTCACTACATTCACAGGGGACACCCTATCCTGCACTGATATTCTGAGTCAGACTTTATTGGAAATACAGCATTTTCTAATGAAGGATAAACTGTTATTCGTCAGTTTTTAGGGCATTCATTGGACATATATGTGACCCTCCAGCACAGAAACCAGTGGTTCAGTGTCACAGCAGTATTTCTAGCTTTAAATACTAATTATTGACGTTGAAGTTTATGCATAAGATCCAAGTTAAATGTCTCCTGAACACTTCTAACTGAGTTTTTGTTTAATTCCTACCATAAGTTCTTCAAATCATGCCTTTTAGGTAGAACAACAACTGACTGACAGTAATTAAGTCTAAAACAAAGAAAAATTGGCTTAAAACACAACTTTCCTTCGTTACTTTGTTAGGTATTTCCCTGTCATGATTGGTATCATTGGAACGATCAGGATTCCCTCTAGACAACCCTTAAATAGAAATCTACATAATTATACATTTGAACCAATGGGAGGGCTCAGAACACAGCCTTCTGGTGTAAACTAAATCCCTTGTTACTAGGGTGATGTTGAAAAATGAACTCTGATTGGTTGAATTAGTGTCACACAAGCATTTTTAATAAACTTTCAGATAAATATAAAATCTTAATTTATGAAATTTGACCCAAGTGACTGGTTAGGGCTGGAGGGTCACATATTCAGAATGATGTTTCAACTGTTTTTGTTTACTGCAGTATCCATCCATACTATACACATCCATACTTCTATATGTCAGGTCTGTGTGTTGCAGACAAACCAACGAGCTGACAGTTTGCAAAGCTGGGATTGGTGGTGGTGGTGGTGGTGGGGGGTATCTAAATAAACATCAGACTTTCCACACAGGAGGGACAAACATGTCTATTTCTAAACATGACAGACTTGGCTGTTGACAGGTTTTTAGGATATAAAGATTGAAAGAGGCAGGGAACTCTGCTGCCAATAAAATGTACTTGGATTCAAAGACACAAAATGACACCAGCAGTTCAACACCGCTACACTGCTACATGTTAAGTGGAATCCTACAGTAACCCTTTAACCCAGTTCTTAAATCTGGTCCTCATGGCCCAGTGTCCTGCATATTTTAGATATCTCCCTCTGTTTATTTTTTCTTTAAAAAAATAATATATATATATATATATATATACATATAAACAGATATTTTAATAAAAAAATAAAAAAATCTCCCTCTTCTTGTTTAAAAAACAATCAAAACTAACTAAATAAATCATTTAAAACATAAAAAAAGGGAAATTAAAGTAAAAAAAAAATACAATAAGAATAAAAAGAATGTAATCATAAAACTAACAAAATATTAGTAATTTTTTTTCTTTTTAAATCTCTCTCTTCCATCACACCTGGAAGCTCGTACATCATTTTCAGTCTTCTGAAGAGCTGATCAATAACTGAACGAGCTGTGATGGAAGAGGGAAATGTCTAAAACCTGCAGGACACTGGACCACGAGGACCACATTTGAGAACCACTGCTTTAACCCAGGGGTGTCAGTGTCGTCGAGGGCTAGTATCCTGTGTTTTACATTATTTATTTATTCCATGACACCTGGAAACGTTGCATCATTATCAGGCTTCTGTAGAACTTAATGAAACGCTAACTGTAGAACGTTCATTATGTTTTACTGTTAAATTAAGTTAGTCTTTTATTTATTATCTTGTTTTTAAAAGCAGGTCACAGCAACACCCTGGTCACCCCAGAAATACCTACACACGTCTGAGATAAAAGAAAGACTAACTGCAGGAGATACAGCGACTGAGGCCATTGTTTCAGAAAAAGCATCCGCCATATTCACTGATCTGAAGATGGAGGTGAGGGTTCTGAGGAACAGCAACCACCCCCGGAATTTAAAGCATCGCACGGGTGGTTCAAACATTGAAGGTTAAAGTGAGAATTAAATATAAATGATTTGCATGTCTTGTTCATTTTAATGGTTTAATGTTCAGTCAGTGAAGACAAACTTCCCCACTGAAACCAATACATTTAATCTAAATCTATATTTTCTTTTACTTTTAACACATTTCATAGAAAATTGGTCATTTTTAACCATTTTTAAAGGGTTTAGGGGGTAGTATTGGGGGGCCTTGGAACGAATTAGGCCTTTTACATGTAAAATGCAACTATTTAAGAAAAATTCACGGCACAAAAACACTTCTGGAACAAATTCAAACCCTCCCCAAAATAAATCATACATTCAGAACACTCACAACAGACACTTCAGGGGCTAAAGGGGTAACCAGAATAAGGGATAGAATGTTGTGGGTTTGTAAAAAATAGTCCATGTGAAGCAGAAACATCAGGTTTTATCCTGGTTTGCAGAAGCAGCCACAGATATTTTGTTCTTACCCATTGGCTCCTTGATCACACGATAATAATCAGGTGCATCGTGTGGGTCCACTGGTTCAAGGAAAGGCCACGCCATTTTGTGGGACTGAAATAAGAATTAAGTGCATGATATGTTCAATAATAATAATAAAAAAAAATGGAATGGAAAAACCAACATCAGAAGCATTATGTTGGAAAAACAAAATACCTGTAATGAACGTAATATTCTTTTCAACCCCTCATAGTCTTTGTCAGTGAGTGGCGTGAGGACCGTCATGGCGTCTTCTGTCGACTGACACTGCGGACATACGTAGACGTCGATGTGATTGGCCTCGCTCTGCAGGATGCCCACGCAGCGGCCGTGGTACCAGTTCTGGCAGCGGTCGCAGCCAATGTAAAACCTGTGGTGAAAACAGAAATTGAATTCTCCCAAAAGTGGAACAGACTGACCTTATTTTATTTTACATTTATAAATGTCGTCGTATTGGACTGAATGTGGCTCCTGAACTAAAATATGTTTGACACCCATGATCTAAACCAGGCATGTCTAAACTATTCCACAGTGGCTGCAGGGTTTTGTTCCAACCAAGCAGCAGAACACCAGACTGGACTCAATTAATGAACTGATCTCAGTCTTCAGAGTCCATTCGTCAAACTGTGAACTCTTGATTGGTTGGAACAAAAACCTGCAGCCACTGTGGAATAGTTTTATTTTGAGCACACAATCATCAAAACATCATTGAAAATGGTCAACAAAATGTTCTCTTGTTCTCAAAACGGAGTGGGAAGAAGTGAAAGTTATAAACTCCCACCATGTTTTACAAACTAAACTCTAATAGATACTGCATTAACACAATATATAGTTTTTTTTATGTCCAATTATCATTATCTCAAATCATCCATAACCATTTATATACACATTGTTTATAAGTCACCTCATACAATCTGATATGATCAACTATAAATACATTCACTTTCACTATAAATTAACTACAAATACAATTAATAGATATGATGCCATCTCTTAACCATGATAGTTTTATTGCAACATCAGACTTATTCACCTGTTCTTCTACCTTATAACTAAATAACTAAATATTCTATATTTTATTATACTAGTTTTATACATTCTTTTGAATACATATATGTATATTGGGCGTGACTTTTTTTTTTTTTAGATTCTGATCCCGATTATTCCACAGATGTACCCCCCTAACAGAGATACACTGGCTTTTTAATTAATCCTACACTTCATTTTCAGTTCCCCTTAAGTTATAGTCACTAACTGTCAGCTGGAACATCTGTGGTAAACTGTAGGGAAGCATGTAATCATGAGCTTTATACATTCTAATAAGAGTTTCTTATTTCCGTTTTTCTGTGGAAAAGTTTGACCATAAATGAATGGAACAATAATAGATAGAAAGACCTGTTAAGTTTTACTGATCACATATAACAGACCTAAGATGATGAAAATAATAAAATGAAACATGGTAAAAATCAATGTAGATGCAAAAACAGGAACAAAAACAACTCAAATCTAGTTTTAAAAAACAGCAAAAGGTGCAAAAAACAATTCCAGAAGTGAAAACAAAGCAGAAGTAACAAAAACTTCAAAGACTAAAAGGACTAAAAAAAGATGAAACTGAAGAGAAAAGGAGAAAACTCATTATTATTTCCAAATGTATGCTTAGAATTTTCAGTCCATTGTACTTTATTTCATTTGCTGTTAAGTTTCACACATAAACAGGTGATAGAAATGTTTTTCAAATGTCTACTTTTCACTTTGAATACAGTTTAGAGCTTTTAATGTTTGCCTTTGACTTAAATAAAGCAACTGAAACGATACTTGTGGTTCTTTTTTAAGCTGCAGTGCATCTCTTTGAGTAAACAGTGGGAGTACTTCTGCCACGTATGAAACCTAACGATGTCACTTTATATTTAAAAGTGGGGGAATGTTGTTTAATAAGGAATCCTACTGCGATTCGTCGTATGGCGTCCGGCAGATGCAGTACAGTTCCTCGCTGCTGCCTCCCTCCTGGCCACGTTTGCAGTCATTACACACAAAATCCTCTAACTTCTTCGCCTCCTTTTCTGTGATGCCGACACAGGCGCCGTGGAACCAGTTGGAGCAGAGGTCGCACCCGATGTAAAACCTGAAATGGAAAGAAAGTTTAAAAAAACAAACAAAAAAAAAAACATGAACTAAACCTCACTTTTATTTTCAAATTCAGACATTATTAAAGTCAAACTAGTTCTATATGATCTGAAAAGTTTTTTTTTTTACTGATCCCACTGTGGGGAAATGACAGTTGACATGAGCAAATAGTGTTGTCACGATACCAATATTTTGGTACCGGTACCAACATGTATTTCGATACTTTTTCAAATAAAAAGAGAACGCATTAAATGGCATTATTAACTTAATTAATGGTAAATCTTATCAACATAAAGTAATTGTAACAACAATCAAATTAAAGGAATAAAAACCAGAGCAGTGAGAGCATGAAAACTTTAGTTAAAGATCAAATGAGAATCAGTTTATGCCTAAATATTAAAGACATCATGCTTTATGTTGAAAAAGAATCAGAAAGTAAAGAAATGTTTGTGTTGAATCTGTTATTATTTGAAAAAAAAAAAAAAATATATATATATATATATATACATAAATCAAAATGGAATGGAAGAACACCACTAATTCAACTATTTAAAATGGAAATTGGACACTACCTTGATCCTTTAAAAGGAATTAAAAACAAAAAGGCAATCAAACCTCTGCAGAAAAGTGAAGCCTTTGGACTCATATAATACCATCTGAATGAGCCTATTTAAAAAAACTCCCATCCCCTGTAAATATACTGTAATTATTATTTTAGTATATTTATGTGTCTCTGTTATAGTGTGTTGTTTTCTGTTATTGTTCTGAGTGTTTCGCTTTATTTAACTCAGTGTAACAGTATGTAACTGATGTGTTATTGAAAAAAAAAAAAAAAAGACTAGACTCTACGAGAGAGATGCAGCAGCTGCTCCGTGCACGAACGTTCGCAAATTCATCACTCAATTTGTAGACAGAGAGAGAGAGAGAGAGAGAGAGAGAGAGAGAGAGACAGTGACAGAAAGAGAGACAGAGAGAGAGAGAGACAGAGAAAGACAGAGAGAGAGACTTGCTCACATCTCAAAAATATGTTAAACTTAATGGTTTCCTCGATTTTTGCGAAAAAAAAAAAAAAAAAAGTTAATAGGTTCTCCTACCTGCCGTTCCCTGAACTCAACATGAAGGTTTGTGCGTTTGTCCTGTCAGTGTTTAGCAGGTTGGAAGTGTTTCCACCCTTCACCAGAGATGTTTTAATGTCAAAGCGGTGCCTCTGTATTTGTGATTTCTCCTTCCTCATTTATGATAAAACTAAAATACTTCATCAGTGAGGGTAGGATTGGATCCTGTTCCACTCAGCTGTATCCTACTTATGACGCAATGTTACATGCTGAGTTTGCCGCGCTGTTGCAAGTATCTGTAATTTTCCAATGCAGTACAGTACCTTTTAAAATGCCTCAGTACCACGGTACGGTACTAGTACCAGTATTCGTGACAACACTAGGAGCAAATACAACAAAGTGTAGGAAGACAGAAAGCAGAAAACATACACTTGATAGAAAGAAAAATAGTTATTTATATGAGTACTTCTACACATTTAGGTTTAAATCTCATATTTACTGGACAGAATCCACCAGGACTTACTTGGACTCATCGTAGGGCGTCTTGCAGATACAGTACAGTTTGGTGTCCTTCTTGTGATCCTTTGAGGTAGAAGACAGTTTCTTCTTCTTCTTCTTGTGTTTTAATAAACTGGAGTCTCTATCTCGGTCCCTGTCTCTATCCCTGTCCCGATGTCTATCCCGTTCTCTCTCCCTCTCCTTGTCTCTCTCCCTTTCGCGGTCCCGATCTCTGTCTTTATCTCGGTCTCTGTATTTGTCTCGGTCCTTATCCCGGTCCCGTTTCTTGTCCTTGTCGTGATGTCTGTCCCTGTCTCGGTTTCTGTCCTTGTCCTTTTCCTCTTCCCTCTTGCGTTTATGGGATGAAGAAGGCGAGGTCACTGCGTGGGTGCCGTGGGAGGAATGTGTAGAGTGCGACGAATGAGAGGAATGGGACGATTGGGAGGAATGGGAGGAGTGTCCGGCCGCTTTGACCGCCGCCACAGCCGCCTGGGTGATGGCCGCTCTGGCTTTCTCTCTTTCTTTCTGTAGCCTGGCAATGTCCCGCCGAAGCTCCTCCTGAGGGACAAAAGACACGCAGACAGAACAGCTGACCAAAGGGAAGATCCGTCCAACATGTACACGGACTCAGACAGCGAGGTTATGTGCATTTGATTTATTGACTTTTAATTCTTCAATGATGTGGAAAAAGTGTCGGGAGATTCATTGTGACTGTTTGTCCAGTCAATGTTTTAACGGTGGAACTTTTACTATGACAGTTGTCGCTCTAGAACTGCGTTTTGCATTTCACGATATTCAAATGCCAACGCTATTCACAAGATTAAAACGGCATCGGAAAGCTGACCATTTTTCTGGCACTAACTAACACTTTACAGTAGGTATCTGTGTTACCTGTGGGGAAGGGTAGAGGTGGGCAGAGCACACACTAACAGGCTGGTTCGTGTCAAACAACAGGTGCAGACACTTCATACTTTTAGCAGTGTTTAAGTGATACTTTTACAATGAATTCTTGAAAAAAAAATTATATAATAGTAATAGTGGTGTTTCTGTGTGTTCTACTAGTGTTTTGCAATGTTTTTTGTGAAATTTCTAATTTTTTTGTTTCTTTTTTGCCTTTTCCATCACTGTTTTAATCACTAAAAAAATCTTCCATCACTGTTTTTTTGAAAAAAGCTTTAAAATTATACACAAATATAATCATGAAATATCTGTTTCAAAACATGTGACCACATCAGACGAATAGATGAAAATGACTAGTTTTTGGTTATTGTTTAAAAGAACCACCACCAGTTTCAGCCTGTTTTTCTGCTGAAACATCCAGTTTTGATCTGGACAGAACAGAGGATGTGGGTTTGCAGAAGGGAAAAATACCGGGCAGATTACAGTCACTTATAAAGGATTCTGAATTAAACGTATCACAAATACATGGGATGTCCAAAAACTTTTCACAATATAAAGTATATGTAAAGAGCTAGGCAGGATAGAACGTTTGTCAAAGAAGCAGGTCATGGACTGGAAGTTTACTACTGTCGTCTCATAAAACTTTACTATTGTTTTTCCTCAATATGATTAAAAAAAAAAGTGCAATTAACAGCTAGAGATTGAATGCTTAGACCCGCCTAAAAAAAGTGCAAAAGACAGTTTTCTTTTATGTAAAAAAAACCAAAAAACAAATAAAAGTCTCAGCAGCCTGTTATCATGTTATCATGGAAATCCTTAAATGAACTGTATAATCAAACTGAGCTGCAATATATGTGTAAGCACCCTACGTCTGTTTCTGCCAGTTCATCAAGAACTGTTGCTAAATAATTAGCCGATATAAATATAGCTGATATAAAATACTCAACTCGTCTACTTAAGTAAAAGGTAACATTTCTCAATTGTAATAAAGTACAATAACAAAACTACTCTTTTTTTTGCCATGAACGCAATAATACTTATTTAACCAGGAAAATTTTTTAAAAAGTATCTAAAATAAACCCTTTAAAAGTGACTTAATGTGTATATCAGGTCAGTTTTGTTGATATAGGAAAAAATGGAAAAAAAAAACAAAAAAAAGTCACAATTGACATAAAAAGTCATCATGAGATTACTAGAAATATGAGATGAAAAAATACATAATTTTAAGGGAAAAAGTCAAACGTTGTGAGATAAAATGTTAAAATTGTGAAATAAAAAGTCAAAATTCTGATATAAAAATTCTAAATTGTGAGATAATAGTTCTATAACTATAACATATAAAGCTACAGTTTGTCTTCACTAATTTTCCTCTGAAGTCACTTATTTTTCGTACAGTCACATCTGTTTAGTTAGAAAAAAATAACGAGTCTATTCTGAGAATATAAAGAGTATAAAGTACACACATTTATGCAAAAATGTAGGGAGTAAAAGTAAAAAGTTGTCAGAAAAAGTAAAGTACAGATGCCGAAAAAAAAATTCTACTTAAGTACAGTAATGAAGTACTTTTACTTAGTTACTTTCCACCTCTGGGAAACAACATAATAGACAAGGGATAAAATGGCAATATATTATATTATTTATTTATCTATTTTTTTTTTTATCTAACTTTACAAACCCAGTTGAACTGCAAAAAAATTCAATACCATGAGCACCGAGTTCTTAAAAAAAGTCAGGGTGGAAGAGTGAGCTGTCTGATAGTAGGTAATAAAGGGGGTGTTTATGTCCAGAGTTGCACTAACCTGTACTTGCAGTTGCAGTTCCTTATCCAGCAGCGCCCTCTTCTTCAGGATCTCGGCCTTCAGCTGCTCTTTGTGCTTGTACAGTAGTGCAGTCAGTTTGGTGGCGTTCTGCTTGGAGCGTTTCTGCTCGACCACCTCCTCCTTTTTCCTCTTCTTAGCTGCCTGCTTCTCATCCTTCTCAATTTTGTCAAGGATATACTTCATCACCTGGTTGCAGACAATCATTCTGGAGAAAAATGACACGCGGGGAATTCAATACGTACAGAGCCATAGTTCAGATTACTTTAAAGGGATAGATCGCTATTTCTCAAATTAATTTGTATGGAAACAGCGTCTTTACTGTGGTGCACCCACAGTGACTTCATTCATTCATTCATATACTTTATTTGTTCCTGGGGGGAAATTTGTTGTGGCATCTCAGCCGATATTGCATTCATAAGAAAAGCAGCACAATAACATAAAACATCAACACAGTCACAGCACATCCAAACAGCCCCATTGCACAGATCTATAATTTAAATAAATATATTAACATGGTATTACCAAGAGAGTAAAAGAAATTAAAACTACGTCTGAGCATTAATAATCTTAACAGATGTAGGGATAAAAGTGTTTCAAACAGTTGGGTCTGTAGCAGGGGAATCTATATCTCCTTCCTGAAGGAGATTTAGGAGGACTTACCCCTGATAGTGTCTTGCGAGTTGAGTTCTGGTCCGGTTTTGGTCAAAGCTGGGCTCAACAAAATACAACGCGTTTCCTCTCAAAACAATATGCGTTTGAATGAGTGATTTATTTGCGTAACAAAACCGTCACAGAACAAAAACTCACACCTCATAATTGCTTGGAGCTACTTTCTCTCAATAGCGATCAATGGGCGTTGTCACTGCTAACAGCTGTGCATTTTAGCAAACTACTTTCATCAGTTGTTGGGCAGTGTTTGCAGCTGCTATGTGCAGGTGCACAGCTGTTAGCAGTGACAATGCGCATTGATCGCTATTGAGAGAAAGTAGCTCCAAGCAATTATGAGGTGTGAGTTTTGTTCCGTGGCAGTTTTGTTACGCAAATAAATCGCTCATTCAAACACATATTGTTTTGAGAAGAAACACGTACTTTTCTGACCCCAGGAAACCTGCCGGGACTACTTTTGCTTTGACCAAAACCGGACCAGAACTTGACTCACAGGACACTGTCGGGGGTAAGTCACTGTGGATGCACCAGAGTAAAGAAGCTGATTCTACACAAATACATGTGAAAAATAGTGAACTATCCCTTTAAAGCAGTACACGACTTTCAACACCTTTTCCCCCAAATTTAAAAAACCTGAGCATTAGTCTAATTAATCACTAATCCATTAGTCTTTTTGTGCTTACACACTAGAATCACTTCCCTCTTGGTAACTTCCAAGATGACGCCATCATAAACACAGCCCACTTATTCACAAAACAAACTGAAACGTCACTTGGGCACTTTCTGACATTTTGTCACAAAGTGCATTATGGGGATTCCATGCAGCAGTAAACATGCTGTCTCATGGCAAGTGCTGAACCAAATATCACTTTTACCTTCTCCACTGACGTACACATTTTTTTTTTTTTTAACCCTGGTGGACTAACTATATGTTGTAGCAATCTGGGTCTTTGTTGCTGTATCTGTGAGAAACTGCTTTCACTTGGTCACAGTTACCACAATACATACTGTGACCAAATTTCCCATGAGGCCAGAGTGCTGTTTTGGTTTGCTATGTAAACAAGCTGACTGTGTTTATTGATGGGAGTCAAGTTTGATGTTAATTATTGTGAAACACAGAAAGACAAATGGAGTATTGACAATTAGGCCATCAGCTTTACAAATAAAAAAAAGTCTTAATAATAATGAATATCATAAAGGATTAGATTTCTATAGTGCTTTTCAAGGCATTCAAAGCGCTTTACATTAATCATCCATTATTCATTCGCTCTCACATTCTCACTCTGCTGGTGGTAAACTACATATGTATTCACAGCTGCTCTGGGGCAGACTGATGTAACTTTAAGAGTTACTGACCTCAAAGTGTTAGAAAATGCAGGGGAGACTATTTTATGAAAGTATTGGTGAAAGAGGTGAATAATTGTATTATTATTATTAAGAGTCAAACCTCTGGTTCTCCTCTCGTTCAGCTGCAGCCAGAGTCTTCCTTTGTTTCAGCTGTTCTGCTGTAGAATTCTGCTTCAGAACCACCTGAGGAATAAAAAAATATGATCAATATTTACAGCCTTTAGATGGTTCATTTATTGTCTTCCAAGACTCAAAACTTTTACATTTTTACCCACTTTAGGTCTCAACACATAAAGATGCCTGGTTCAAGTAAAATGTAATACAGAAAAAGTACATTCAGAGGATCATGCACCAAATTGTTCAAGTGTAAAAAACAAAACAAACAAAAAATGGGAGTTGATGATGGAAGCAGTGGAGAGGTGAACCATCTCACTTTCTTCCCATCTCTGCATTTTAACAGAGACCAGGATAAAAATGAGCTATTCTTTCCAAAAAACATCAGTGGGCAGTTAAGTACTCGACCAAAACCTTAGCATAAAAAAAACAATGCCAATTCCCACAATGCACTTTGTGACAAAATTTCCAAAAACGCCTGAGTGCTATTTCAGTTTATTATGGAAACAAGTGAACTGTGTTTATCATCTTCAAAGTTGAAGTGATTCAGGTGTGTAAGCACTGAAACACCAGTGGATTAGCATGAAACATCTTAACCCACTTTAAACAAAGCCAGATGGAATGCAGCACTGTTTTTCATTTCAATAAGCTATTTTTATGCCTTTTCAATGTTTATGGAAACTTCACTATGTGTATAATACAGACTTTACTCTGAAAATGTGTCAGTGTTAAGATTACTCCCATGTTTATCAGTAAATGCAGACACTCGTATTTTATATTTATTATGTGGTTACATGCATTTCTGTTGCATGATTTAGTGGACATATAAGACATTTCATGTAAATAAATAGCACAAAGAGATAAAAAAATTAGGCTATCACTGGGGATTTACAAATAAAAAAGTGATGAAAGTCATGTTGCTTTAAATGCACTGCACTTATATAGCACTTTTCCACCTTCATTGTGCTCTAAGAACTCAATGCCATGAAAATAAACTCTGGAAATTATCATTATTTACACAAATATTTGGGTATCTTTAACTGGAGGGTGATGGAGGCAGCAATTTTACAGCGTTTTTGTGGAAAAACACACCTTAAACTCATTAAAACTAAAGTTATTATCCATAACAGAGTACTTTAACATGTATATTGAAGCAAGTGTTTACAATATTGGTAAGATGAACAGAAAATCAATCACCTTATTTTGGATACCATCCCTGGGACTTGAAGTCTGCAGATTCTGCTCTTTCTGTTCCCTTTTAGCTTCATTGTGTTTCTTCTTCTTTGGTTGTGGTTGCTGTGGTGGTTGCTCTCTCAGCTGCTGCATCCGCTGGAGCTGCTCTTGCACACTTGCAGGTGCCTGTATGGTCACCATGTTTTGGATCTGGTGACCCTGAATTTGCCCCCCTGCGGGTTGAATCTGGATGGGCAGCTGCAGTTTGATCTGCTGGGGAACTGTCCCCCCCTGCTGCTGTGCCTGGGCCTGGATCTGAGCCTGGATCTGGGCTGCAACATGGGGGGGCAAGGCTGACAGCAGCTGGACTGGCTGCTGGATGCCCGGGACTGTGATGAGCTGATGCCTGATGGGAGACTGGACCTGAAGCTGAGGTTGCGTCTGAACTTGGGTTTGAGTCTGAGGTTGGAACTGTACTTGCAGCTTCGCCTGGACTTGGGGCTGGGGTTGGACCTGAAGCTGCTGCGGTGACTGAAGTTGAAACTGGGGCTGAGCTTGTACCGGTGACTGAGTGTGGACCTGGGGGGCCTGCTGCGTGGCCTGAGGTTGTGGTTGAATCTGGCTCTGCTGCTGGAACTGGACCTGAACCTGGGCGTGAAGTTGAGTTTGAATCTGGGGCTGAAGTTGAGTTTGGGCCTGAGATTGTGCCTGAGGCGGTGACTGAACCTGGGACTGAGGCTGGACCTGAGGCTGTAGCTGAGCCTGAGGTTGGGTTTGAAATGAAGCTTGTACCTGGGTGTGGTACTGAGGTTGGACCCGGGTTGGGCTCTGGACCTGGGGTAAAGTTTGGTTCTGAGTTTGGGTCTGAAACTGCACCTGAGGTTGAATTGAAGTGAGGGGCTGCAATTGGGGTGGTTGCTGAGGGTGTGCACGTGGCTGAAACTGAACTCGAACCTGGGGGGCGATTTGGGTTTGTGCTTGGGTCTGTAGATGCGGCATTTGTTGGACCTGACCATAAGGCTGGACCTGAATCTGTGCACGGATTTGAGCTTGAGGCTGCGGCTGAACTTGAGTATGGGTTTGGAGCTGGAGCTGGGGCTGAGAGGGTCCCACAGTAGTCACCACTGAGGACACTGGTAGTCCCTTCACGTGAACCGGGACCGCTGAGACTGGTATCTGAGACACCTGCTGTATGGACATGGCGGTTGGGTGCTGGACTTGTGCTTGAGACTGAGGAGTGAGAGAGGCTTGAGGCAGTGGTGTTACAGGTGAATGTGTGGACACTGGTATGGGAGCAGAGGGGGGTGCGGTGGCCTGGGTGGGGGGCTGAACTGGAGCCGCAGCCTGTTGAACTGGCTGAAGTGGAGTCTGAGCTTGAGACGAGGCTGGAGCCCAGGCTTGGGGCTGAGCTGGTCTGTGCTCCAATAGAGCTGCTACACGAAGAACCAAGGAGGGGGAAAAAAAAGCAAATCATTAAATATTTCAACCATAACCGTAGCTTATGTGTTGGTATGCTCAATGTGCAGTTATTTACCTGGCACTGAAGGTGTCGTGAAGGTGGCTGTGACTGGTGTGACCACAGCACCAGCTACAGCAGCATGAAGCGGAGCTGGAGCTGTGACTTGGATTTGGATTGGAGTTTTGGCTGGGGAGGGGACAGCGATTTGGGAGGACACAACAGCTATAACAGGGGTAGAGACCGGAGCAAGAGCAGGTGTTGGAACTGCAACAGGTGAGGGCAGAGAGGCAGAAACGGGGGTCTGGACTGGGCTAGTAGTCATGTGGACAGGAGGTTTGACTGAGATGGGGGCTAAAGCAGGGGCTGGAGTGTTAATGTGCATCTGGACAGAGGCTGGGGGTAAGGGTGGAGGAGGGCTCAGTGTCTGCGCCTGGACCTGGGACTGAGGTGGAACTTGTCCTTGGACAGGTAGCGGCGGGATGGCTGGGGTTGGTGAAGGAAATGAGCTTTGGAGTGGGTTGGAGGTCTGGGTTTGAACCACCCCTGGGATTCCAGCCTTGTTTTGCAGCGAGGACGAGGTAAAGATCTGTGTCGGAGTCAGAGTTGAGCCAGTATTTTGCGTTGGTGCAAGCGAAGCTCTCGCCACAAGGGGTTGTGGAGGGACTGAGGTTTGTGTGGGGGATGAAACCTGTGTCTGAGGTGCCGTGTGGGCTGCAACTTGTGGCAGAAAAGGTACTGATGTGGGGATCTGAGACTGGGAGGGGGCTGGTGACGGAGTAGGAAGTGAAGTTTGACCTTGCATTGTCTGGGCTGCTACTTGTGTTTGCACGGGTAATGAGGACGGGGTGGGTAAAGGAGCTGCCATTTGGGTTTGGGCTAAGGCTGAGGGAGTTGTCTGAACCTGTGCAGGGAGCCGGGCTTGAACTGGAGTCGACAGTGGTGTTTGAGGGGTCGGGGCTATGGCGGGCTTCGTTGGGGTTCCAGCAGAAGAGGTTGAAGCAGATGAAGAGGGGGGTATAGGAGTGAAGAGGAAGCGTTGGACCTGTCCATTGGGCATGGCTGCTTGCATCAACTGCTGACCAGGGCCAGGGATGACTGTCACACCCTGAGGGATGATCTGTAGCTGTCCTTGGGTCTGGCCCTGACCTTGGATTACCACCGTCAGGCCTGGGTTTCCTCCCTGTAGTGATTCAAACAAAATAAATATCACCTTCACCTTTTATTTCCTTTATTTTTTTTTTGTTTTAACTTGTTTTATCTATTTGATTTTATGGTTTTATTGTTTCTCACTGGTTTTATTAATTTCTTTTACTGTGCTTTCAGTCTTCTGTACAGCACTTTGGTCCACTGTGGTTGTTTTAAAGTGCTTTATAAATAAAGTTGGATTGGATTGGATATATGCTCTGTCTAGGTCAATACACTTCTGCAAGCATTGACACTTAGCCTAGCCACGCTATCCCTATTCATTACATATATAGTTCTAGGAACGCTTCAGAGGTGGGCTAAGGTTGTCTTTCAAATCCCTCTGCATGCAATAAAATGGAACTACAACCAATCAGTGTAATCTTTAGGATGACATAGCAAGATGCTGGAAAGTTCACAGAGGAGTCTGGAGAATGTTACGAATGACTAAACTAAATTGGGGATTATGGAGCTTAACGACTGTTGTCGCTTCTGTAAAAAGAATTTAAAAACTGCTGATGTTTTCTCACAGTCTTCACTCATCTTTGACAAAAGGAATTCATCACCCGCTGTTCTTCTTTTATGATTACTTCTGGTTGTTTGGCTCCGAGTCCAAATCATCGCAGCATCACTTCATTACAACCGCCCTCTGACTTTATACCTCACTGAGATTCGTCGGCTAGTTTCAGGGAAATCTAGCCAAAAGTTGAATGGAGCCTAACTAGACTAATACTGCAGCACATTACATGTGCTGCCGCTAGGAGTCTAAAGCAGCTAGGCTAATTGACACCAGCCTTCAAGTCCATCTGAAATGAGGGCCATACAAATTAAACCATGTCAAAATGATGTTCTTTTCCACAGACTTTTCGAGGCCCCTCTTAGATAAACCTACTGAGAAATGCCACATGTTATAGCTTTATAATTAAGACTTTTAATGAGATATTTGTTAGTGCGAAGTGCACTCTATGTCAATGCAGAAAAATATTACAAGATCAGTTCATTTGTGGTGTCTTTTTACATAAGTTACATGTTAATCTAACTTCTCATGGGAGCCTAATGCCTTTATGGCCAAAGTTAATATTTGAGCACATGAGGCAGGTCTGACGTCTCTGAGCCAACTCTTTGCTTCAAATTTACCCAAAACAGATGACAGTTATGTAAACAGAGTCGACTTTAACCTATTAGAGTACAGTGTTGACCTTCACCTGGGCACTCTGGGTGAGCTGCATGAGCTGAGCCATAGTGAGTTTGACTTGACCCTGCTGCGGTCTTGTGGTCTGGGAGGAAGCGGCAGGGGGTTGTCCAGGAGCTGTGGTAGCCGGGCGGGGGGACGGCACGGGAGCGGCTGCTCTTGGACCTGCAGGTGTTTGCACAGGCGTAGACCCAGGCTGGCCAAGGTTCATCTGTGTCAAAGCTGACTGAGGTTGGCCTGGACAGGATGATAATAACAAAACCTGGTATTTTCCTCTGGTAAACAATGGCAGGTGATACAAGAAATAAATGTTTCTTCTAGTGCCTGTTCCTCATCTATCCAAAATCTATTTGGGCCATACAGTAGTCCACTTGATGAAGAAGATAGATATTATGCCAATGATAGTAAATCTTACTTCTTCACAAAGAAATAAGCAACAAAAAAATTAACAACCAGAGAATAACCTCAAATTCAACTGGAGAAGCTGCAACCAGACAGCATCAGTGTGATGCAGTATTCCCATTTATGTTTTAGGCTCATTTTAATGCTGTAGCGTTGTGAGATTTATTTTTAAATGAAAACTGTAGAATAAATAAATATACTAATATATTATGCGTAGGCCAGAAATTACTGAGTCATAACTGGACATCCAGTAATTAATCTACAGGCAATATATGATGACTACTAAGTAAGGAGAAAAAGCCTTTACAGTAGATCTATGAGCTGATAAAATATTGAGATGATAAATATTTGAGATCTCACGAGATGATTACTTGTAACAGAAATTCTTGTCAATTTTACTTCCATAACTGTACAGTTGTCATCTTACTTTAATTTCTAAAAAATAAAAAAAAACAATAAAAAATTAAAGCATCAAAAAAATAATTTGACATATTTGAGAAAAGGACAATGGGAAATTGCAAAATCACCTTGTTGAGCCAACGCTGGACTTCTGACCATTGTTGTGCCCACAGAGGTAGACAGGGTGGGTAACTGGCTTGACGTGCCAGCTGGTGTTTGGCCTCCAACTGACACACTCTGCAGAATAAATGTAAAACAACCAGATAAAAGGAATGTGGTTAAAAATCTTTGTTCATAATGTGTGACATTTTCCAAAACTTCATGTAAGACATGAAAAGGTCATGGTGGGGTGCACAGACCTGCTGCTGTGTGGTAGAGGCCGAGGTGGTGGCTCTGAGGTTCATGTTGCCTGTTGTGGGATGTAATGTGCTGTAGGTCCTCAGGTTCGCAGGAGGCCCAGAGGGGAAAATGCCCAGGACTTTCTGCTGGACTACACCTGATGATAAGAACAACTGCATAAGGACAAAACCAAATACACAGCATACAGGAAGCATGCCAGGTGTCACCGTATTACTGATTCTCATTGTCTTTATTATTTATATAATCAGATATGAAATACAACAAATGACAAAAAACCACTACTTTAGCCTTAATGCAGCAGAAATATAGAGTTAAAGCAAAAAAAGAAGATCTAACATTTTCAGAAATGGATTTAAAATCCCTTTAATGGGAAAGATGAAGTAATTGTACATCACTTGATATGTTAAACAAGGTTTACCAGCAAAATGTAGTGCTAGACTAGCCTAGCTGTGCTATCCCTATTCATTAGATGTACAGGTCCAGTTGTGCTTCATAGTCAGGGGAGGTGGGGCTAAAAGGTTGTCTTTCAAATCCCTCTGTATGCAATATTACAGTACTACAACCAATCTGCATAATCTTTAGGATGACGTAGTTAGACATGGGAAAGTTCACGGAGGAGTCCGGCGATAGTCACAATGACTAAACAAAATGGTGGATTATGGAGCTTAATGAGTGTTGTCGCTTCTGTAAAGAATAATTTAAAGATTGCTGATGTTTTCTCACATTCTTCACTCGTATTTGATAAAGGAAATCTCCACCCGTTGTTGTTGTTCTTCTATGGTTGCTTCTGGTTGTTAGATAAGATAAGATAAGATTTCCTTTATTCGTCCCGCAGTGGGGAAATTCACATGTTACAGCAGCAGAAGAGGGCATCAGTAAAAAGAAACAATATACATTAAATATCAAATAAACAATATGAACAAGTAATAGTTTGTTTCTGAATCATTGCAGCATCACTTTGTTACACCCGCCCTCTGACTCTATACTTTACCGTGATTCGCCGGCCAGTTTCAGGGAAATGTAGTCAAAAGTTTAATCGAAATAGACTTCTACTGTAGCACATTACATGTGCTGCCACTAGGAGTCTAGCACGGCTAGGCTAATGCTAGACTAAATCTCTAAAGACATTCTATATTGTATAATTAGGATTGTAATTTTTAGAGCAAATGTATATCTGCTTCAAATATTGATCGTGGAAGGGCCCCAAAAAATAACAGTCAAAATTTAGTGCATGTAGTGATAGAGTTCAAGGATGCCCGTAGATCATGCAGTATGTGTGAAAAAAATTCCCCCCAAATAATTTCCACAGAACTCTAAACATATTTTAAAAAGAAAAGCTACACAAAACAGAAAAAAGGCCATCTGTCACCTAAGGTAAAAAAACCAACCACCCCCCCCCCAAAAAAAACCACTTCGTATGTTCCTTGCTCACAGAAACACTCGACGTTTGGTTCTCATCCAACAGTCCTTCACCATCCATTTTGGCAAGTTTATGCCCAATCAGCGGAAAAATGGATGACACTCATGCTCCCTACCTCCTTGTGTAGTGGGCATGTTGAGCGTGACAATCTTGCTGTTAGCGGGCAGTGGTAGTTTGGCAGCGAGGACCTGTCCAGCCACAGTCACTGGACTGCCAGCGATCTGGAAGGTTTGCTCGGAGGTGGCGATGCTGCTCGCTATGGTAGTCACGGAGCCAGAGGAGGCTGCAAGACACACCATGCCACCTGCAGTCATGCATACCCACAACGGCCACCATAACAGCCAGTCTACGGCTGTGGTGTCCACTGGAAGGTATATGACTCAACAAAGCCACAAAAATTGGGATTATTGATCTACCATACATTTTAAACTGGAATAATACGCATGTTTTTCTCCAGGATAAAACAAATTGATGCACTAAAAGTTTCAGCAAGTGGACACCACAAGCCGAAAGTTAATTCATGTATGTTAATCACAATTATCGAACATAAAAAAAGGTGTTAAAAAAAATGCATCATGGCAAAAAGGGAACATCTAAAGATTACAGCTGTTGTAGAATGACAAAAAAAAGTAAAAAAAAAAAAAATACAAATTGAAGAACCAACAGAGTCATATGATAAACTGTACTGAACAAAACCAGAAAGATGAGATTTATAGACAGAGTAAAATCCTATAATCTGAAAATCTGTAACTCACTAAAAACACAATATAAAACTATCTCATACATCTATCAGAGAAGGTCTATGTTGCCATTCCCTAAGAATAATTCAGCGTAAACATCACACTTGTATTCATCAGCATTCTTGTAAAAAACCCCACACTACTCGTATTCATTCATCATATAACAGGTGGGATACTAAATAGTGCATATCTTCGTAGATTATCCGTTGTTATTGAAATTAACTGGCTGCAAATGCACATAGTAGGTCCAACAGAGAAAAGGCTGCTCCCACACGTCAGCACTTTTTCCAATCTCCAAATACCAATTCTGTAAATCTGGGCTTTAATAAACATTCATCTGGCTTTGAGGATATGCTCTGCTGGAATTCCACTATCGGCAATGGAAACCGTTTTGATAGTCACCCTCGTAAAATGAAACAAATACCTCTGAGGTGATGACAAAAGCATAGAATGAATAGAAATTCCTTTCCAACTTCAAATGTTCCACCCAATACAACTTCTATCCTGAATCTACTTTGTGAAGGCACTGCCACTACATGTTGCATCTAGAATCACCCAAGAATAGTTTAATGAAAAAGGCAAATAAACAAAACAAAACAAAAAAAAACAATAAAACTAACCAAATAATGCAGTAAAACTTTTCTCTGTTGTACAAATGACCACTGCATGTATGGCTATGTGACACTATGTATAACACATAACACGTTTCTGTTTTTTTGTGCATTTTTTTTACCCCAGGGGTGTCAAAATCATTTTCTTTCAGGGGCCACGTTCAGCTCAGTTTGATCTTCAGTGAGTCAGACTAATTAAATAAAATGACTAGCTCTAAATAATGAAAATTCAACCTGAAAAAATTAAAATTTAATAAAACAAATATAATTCTATTTCAATTTTGACTCCCTGATGAAGGCTTTGGATGCCAAAACGTGTTGGGGTCTTTTATAGGTTTTTGGAATTTTCTCTTTTTGTTTTACAATTCTAATAATATTATGCTTTAACTTATAATTTACACATATGTATTGAATCTACAAAAGGCACAAAACATTAACATTCCAGTTAATTTTCTGAAGACATTTCAGGTTGTTTGTATTTGTTCAGATAATTCACATTTCAATGGTAAAGGGTAGTTTGTTGATGTAAATATTTTTGATAATTTAATGATTTTTTTTAACCACTAAAACAAAGAAAGATTTGGAGTTGTCATTATTTATAGACGTAATATTGTTTGTTTTTTCCCCACATTTAACCAAAAAGAACATTTTGAGTAATTATGTAGAGGTCATATATTATTTTACTTGAGACAATGGTTTGAATGTTGAACCAAAACTATAATGGGTTCAACTGTTAACACCGTTTATGTAATTAGTACTTTGCAAATCTATCCTGCGGGCCAAACTGGAACCTTTGGTGGCTCAGTTTTGACACGCGGACCTCATGTTTGACACCCCTGCTTTCCCCTGTTGTCGGTGCTTTCCAACGCGCTAAAAGCTTTTCAAGTTTTCAGATAATACAACTGTCAAGGAAGTGGTGAATTAGGGCCAGCCTACATGACTGAGGGTCACAGGTGGACTCTCCTCCTCTGGTGTTTTACCTGAGCTGCCGTTGTTGTTGCTGCTGCTGCTGCTGCTCTGACCCTGTTTGACCCAGGAAGCAAACGACTGCTGGAAGTTCTTGTCTTGCTGGAAGGACACCGGGGAGCCCAATTTGGAGGCCAGCACCATCTTGGTTCCAGATGTGACCTGACCCGTCCTCTGGCCTATGGACGCTGGGGTGCTGGGGGTAACGGGAGCGCTGGCAGGCGTGGTGGAGGTGGTGTTCGTTGTGGAGGTGGTCACTGTTGTAATGAGTCTCTGCTGCTCCAGGCGTTTCTGAAATACATGAACAACATTAAGACAGGGGTGTCAAACGCTTTAGTACAGGGGCCACAGACAGCCCAACATGATCTCAACTCAACTGTCCCAGTAAAAGAAAAATATATAATCCCATACATATCAATAAAATGTCAAATCCAAACTTTAGTTAAATTACAGAAAGAAAATGTTTACATCTACAAGTTATCCTTTAAAAATGTGAATAACATTATTAACTAGAAAAGCATTCCAAGCGCAAACCTCTGCCGCAAACCTTCCCCCTTCGATTGACGAGAGATCTGCCAGTGAGGTTATGTTTTTTGTTTGTTTGTCTGTCTGTTAGTTAGCAAGATAACTCAAAAACTCATGGACGGATTTTGATGACTTTTTCTGGATGTGTTGGGAGTGTCACAAGGAACAAATAACAACATTTTGGTGGTGATCTAGAACAGATCCTGGTAAATGGAAAATAAATTTCAAAATGATCCAGAATCCAGGATCTCTTCCGGATCACCACCAAAATTTCGTCATTTGTTCCTTGTGACACTCCAAACCCAGCCTGAAAATTTAATCAAAATCCGTCCATAGGTTTATGAATTATCTTGACCCCCCTTCCCCGATCACCACCAAAATCTATTCATTTCCAGATCTCCCCATTATCAACCTGCCCTGTATATTTCATCAAGATCAGTGCATAACCTTGAGTTATCTTGTTAACTAATAGACAAACAGACAAAAACTCTGTCAAAAATATAACCTCTCTGGCGGAGGTAACTATGAACAAACTGAAATGTAAGAAAAATATGTGCAATTCTAACATTATGTCTCAGTTTATCATCTATAGATGTGTATTCAAACTTACAGATCATAGTAGATTACACAAAACATTTAGTAACAGGCAGAACATTACTGAAGTTTTAGGTTGTTCAGTAGTTGAGATTATTCACATTTTTTGTGTACATATAGTTTGCAAATGTAAATATTTTCATGTGATCTTACTTTTTTCCACTAAAACAAAGGGACACATTTAGAGTCGTCAGTGTTTCTAGGTTACAGACAGTATTCTATTGTCTACATCAAACATTTTTCTTCACATTTCTAACAAAAGGGTGATAGTTTCTTTATCACTACTCTAACTCAGGCCTTTTTGGAATTCCACACAACCACAGCAGCAAGAAGCAATCAAGCCATTTCTGTATTTGTTGCTGCTGTAGTCATACGTGGAATTCCAAAAAGGGCAGAGTGATGATTTTGTTTAGGTTTGGGATGTAAACAGACGGCTTGTGGTGGAGTACACTTCACTACACTTCAGCATTGTTCACATGTTTGCATTTCATAAATCTATCCCAGGGGCTAGTTTTGAATAAATACATGGGATTTGATTTGACAAGAAGCCAGTGTGTCTGTGTGGTAGAACAGTCTGTTGCATTCTCACCTGCTGAGCTGCCAGCCTGGCCTGTCTCAGCTGATTCTCCAAATGAGCTTTTACATCCTCTGCCGTCTTCAGAGTCGTGCCGATTTTGGAGGGATCCGCACCCTGTGACTTCTCCCTGTCCACTCTGTAACATCATAAAAGGTGACAATCTGTCAAATTAGAGTCTCGTCAAAAGAATTCAATGATCCCGAAGTTGTTTAGAACAGTGGTCCCCAACCTTTTTTATTGCCTCTGACCGGTCAACGTTTGACAATTTTACCACAGACTGGGGGGGATTATGTAGATTGTTTAAATCGGATATCAGTCGCTAAAATAGAGCGGGTTTGGTCTGTAAGAATCACCTGTCATGATAAATCCATATTTCAAGTACAACTCCTAATATTGTTTGTTAAAAACGTTCCTTTTCTTGGAAGTTGGAGGCTCTTCTTCCATCTCTTCAGTCGCCTTTTCCTCTTCGAAAACAAACTTTCCAAAGACATCTGTTTTTTACTTATTTTGCTCACATCTGGGTTACATTTTTGCCGTTCAAGTGACAGAGATGTAAACGAGAGTATCCAGTCATTTTTCAAAATAAAAGATTGTTCAGACTCGGATAATAAATGCAAGAGAAAGAATGAATGAATTATTAGGCGGCTGCGGCCCGGTACCAGTTGATCCACTGACCAGTACCGGTCCTCAGCCCAGGGGTTGGGGACCACTTGTTTAGAACATGGTTCCTGTTATGTTTCTGACCTTTCTGCAAAGGCCCTGATCTCCCATAGCTCCAGCTCCTCCTCAGGTACCCATGTCTCCACAGCGATCGGCCCTGTCAGCTTGGCCGGCTCCTGCTTCTTAGGCCTCAAGGCGCTTGAACGCAGGCCTTTCCTCTGAGGAGTGGGGGTTTCTAAAACAAAACATTAATTTAATCTCACCAAAATTTATTCAGCAGAACATTGAGATAATGGGCAACACTTTACATGACTGGTGAAAGCATTCATGACTGTTTCACGAGACATTCATACCAAAGCTTTCATGAATGTGGAAGACAAAATGATGACAAATTTTCAAAATAAAAGTCCAACAATCGCTTCTTTCAACAGTGCTGTCATATTTTAAAAATATCTCAGTGTTGAAATAGTGTGTGCTCGGCATTCCAATCCAGCATCTACCATTCACCTATTACATATCTTCCTCAGATTAAAAAACAAAAAAACATTTGGCGCTTTTCCCTTTTTTTTAGCTAGACTCCAGTGAACATGTGCCGATCCCACGACCACACCTCTCCGTTCCCACCCACTCCAGCAAGAGGCTGTCAAATAATGGCTCGTGCTGTCGTGCTTTGCGATTGTTGGACTTTTATTTTGAGTCATTCTGTCTTCCACATTCATGAAATGTTTGGTATGAATGTGTCATGAATGCTTTATGTGCAGTTTATGGAAGCTGCTATGAATGTGTTATGAACTCACCCGTCAAGTAAAGTGTTACCAAATAATGTTTTCAAACATACAGGTTTGCCCTTAAATCCTCCACTGTTTCTGTTACCTTTAGGGGTGTCTCTGTTTCCGAGGGGACAGATGATCTTCCTGATGCAGTATTCAGAGCGGATTCCATAAGGGCCGACATCTCTGCGCTTAATGATTTCTGTTGTGGTGATGTCCGTTTCAGTGGTTTCTGTAACAACAATGAGTAATCGTTTTACAAAAACAGATACTGACTGATGGGGATGGTGCATTTCTGTATTGGTCCAACAATCACATGCTGCTCATAATAAAAGCAATGACAAAAACTGAGAAAATAACAGCTTTTTGTCTTGTTTCTGTCCCAGCACCAAAGCATATGTTGGCGTATGACTGTTACTGAGTCTTTAAAAATCACAAAATTGGTGTCAAATTAGTTGAAGCAACTTCAACAGCATATCAGCAGAGAATGAAGACGAATGTTTCAACTAAAGCAAAAGTAAAGGCGTGATCATAGGGACACAGATGAGATGTCAAAAATAAGGTAAAAGGACAGATTATGGGAAAAGGTTATCCTTTTGTCACCTTTTCGTGTTGTCCCCACGACTGCGGAAGGTTTGACGGCCATGTCGTCCCAACGGAGGCAGGCCCACAGTAGCCTCAGCATCAAACTGACACCAGCCAGCGACTTCACGGTCTGGAGGCGGTACCTGCAGAAGGCGGCGTGACAGAAAGAGAGTTTCATTTGCACATTAAAATTGTTATGCTCATAGCTTAAACAACAATAAGGATTAGTAGCATATCATCACACATTTGAAAACCTACACAGAACAGGATTCTAACCATATGATTTCAGGTAAACTGAGTATGGCTACAGTGCGGATTTTTTATTTTTTACATAATTAAAACTGTGACCCTATCAAAAAAGTCCCAGTTTGTTAAAAAAAAAAAATAGATGCAAATGCCGTTACCTACATCTACATACCTATAAATATATTTAAGCAACCCATAATCTTTAACTGACTCATTGCTGTGTTACACTACATGGAGGATTATGTAACCAGGAAACAAACTTAGTTTCAGTGATGGTGCAGCTGATGAAATGCCAATGAAAATATAATCTGCCTGCAAATCTTTAGAAAATGAGTGAACTGTTCTTTTACAGCCATGATTTTCCTTGTTTTCTTTTCTGGATGCATGAGGCACAGTTTACACCACTACACCACCAGATGCAGTCAGACTGATGAACTACTCCACCCCCCCTAATACTGTCCACTAGGGATGTTAACCGTTTCATTGATGGTTGTTCAGTCATAATTTTCTGTCGTCGGTTAAAGAAACAAAAAAACAAAAACCATTGTGCATCTGTAATTCCACTGCACAAACTCTTTTGCATTGTAGTGGAGGTTATAAAGAGGAAGCTTTGTGATCTCCCCATAACATGTTTAAAAATGATAAATTTGAGCATTAGCAATACAAGATCAAATGTATTAATAGTAAACTCAGAGCTCAATTAATATATGTGGTATGACCATTTTGCGCCAGTTTAGAATATTTGCTCAAAATGTGATCTAAACACAAAGTTGACGTGAGGTAATAGAACTTCTAGAGCTAGCAGCTAGAGACTGAGACAGCAAGTTGTCACCATGACAACCCCAAAAACATGGTAGATGAGTTGTGTTATCCATCTGACAGGCCAATTTAAAATGACATGACGGATGGGCTATGAGAAAGGGAGTTTGTGCAGAACTGACACAGGTTGGTGGCAATCACTAGGTTTTTTTAACACCATATTTAGCAGCAGAATTTACTGGGACATCGAATATTTTCTCTTTGTGTGACGGTTTAAAATGAGCTTTTAACATAACATCATTCGACCTCGCAGTGTGGCTTGTGTTTAAAAAGTGACTGAAGTGCACCGTGGTGCATAAATGCCTGTGTGTGTGTGTGTGTGTGTGTGACGACAAAGCAAGTGTTTTCTTTTCTTCAACCAGTTAATAAGGCTCAGTGATTGGCCAAGATTTTTATTTTTATTTTTTTTAGAAATTTTGCCATCCCTATGGTCCACCCTGCACCTTAACAATAGATCATGATGATTCTAAAGACACTATTATAATTTTATTTCCACATGTGAACTCGTGGTGCTGCTTCCATACACCACCACCTTAACCCTTTATTCCATTTGATTATATTTGAGTGTATTTTATGGTAGTTTTTTAATTTCTATTTAGCTTTTGTATATTTTATTTTAATATTCTATCGTTTTCAATGCTACAAACACCAAGATAACTGCCTGTCATTATCTCATATATATCAAGAGAATGACAATAAAGCTAAGTCTGACACTTTCAGTTTTTATATCACATAACTATTTTATGCCAAACTTCCAGAGGTTAAAAAAATGTGTGAAATATATAGTCAAAAAAAAAAAAAAAAGATTCTAATGTATTTCTCACCTCCATGTGATCCCAAATGTGGGCCGTGGTGAGGGGTAGGGCCATATATCCAGGGCTGGTTTGGCATTGTAGTTAAAAATAGGAACCTCTCTGATGCCTGCTCTCCTCGCTAGTCTTTTGAGGTCATCGTTTGGTAAGACAAAGATGCTCTTCTTGCTGCTTTTGGTAACAAATTTGCGGTAGGATGGCAGGGCTGTGCCTGACCTTGCCTTCCTAGATTTAGAGAACCTGAGGAGGCTGACTCTGTCCTTGGTGGAGTACTCTTTGCTGATTGTCATGGAGCTGGCAGGTGTTGGACCAGAGGGGGCTGCTGCTCTGGGCTTCTGGGAGGGGACCATGGGAGCAGTGGTAGCGGGGGACACTGTTGTACTTGCTGTTTGAGATGTAACAGTAGGTTTAGTACCACTGCTGGACCCATCAGCTGTTGATACGACTTGAGACTGTTTCGTGGAAGCATCAGTGGAGGTTTTTAAACCATCAGTGCTTTTGCAATTGTCTTCACTGGTGCTGTTTAAGGAAGGAGATGAAGATGGAAGCTTAGCAGGCAGCTCCTTGCCATCCGTGGCCACATCTTCACTTTTATTTGTTAGACCACAGTCTCCTTTCTCAGCCACATGGTTCTCTAATTTGGGCATTTTGTGCGGTGGAGAGTGAGCTCTGTCGGAGACGTCGTTTGGACAGAGGTTACCGTTCATCAAAGACTTGACTGGCTCTTTGAAACCATCTTGTCCCACGTCTGTGTGGATGTTTGACTCTGTAGGGGAGGTCGTTTTCCCATTTATCTGGACAGCGGTGTTCTTGCTTTGGTCTTCTGTGCTATTCTGCTCACCATCTCGCTCAACTTCTTCATACCCACGTTTCTTAGCATTGTCGCCTACTCGAGCGACCTCCGGCTTCTGCAGCTTTTCCTTGCTCTCTGGTAATTCTGATATACAGTTGTTTTTGCTCTCTATTGGTTCTCCATTCACTTCTTTATGTGCTTCCTTGCCGTTTCCCTGCGCAGCATTCGTCTCCATCTCTTTGCTGTGGGGAGCTGTCAGGTCAGATTTGACATCAGCATTCTCTTTCTTTGGCTCAGTATTTGTGTCCATCTTCTCCTGCTCAAAATCAAGCTTTTTCACCACAGGGTCTTTCACTTGTAGGGTCTCTTCTTTCTCTTCTACTTTGACGCTTGGGGTAACAGCGGGCTGCTGTTTGCCTGATGCAGATGCTTCAGTCTTAACAACAGTTGCTGACTTTGTCACAGCCATTTTGGAGATAAGACCTGTCTGTTTCATTCGTTCCAGTCTCTGCTTCTCCTCTAAGGTGAACTGTTTCACCCGGCGCTCCAAAAGCCCATCCAGTTTGGAAGGTTTTACCTTCTTTTTATAGGCTGTCCGCAGTTGGAAGCCCTCGCTGACATTCACTACATCATAATACAGTTTTGAGGCAGAGGTCTCTTCTTTCTTAGGTTGCTCAGTTTTTGGGCTGGGTTGTTGTTTTGCAGGTTGCACAGAAGGCAAGACAGGTCCTTTGTCTTCACTTTTATCTATGACAGAGTCAGAGAGGTCAGTCATTTATTAAAGCTTACACAGAAAAGTCTGATTCATTTACAATGCTTACCTTTGTCGTTGCTTGAAACTACAGTTTCTTGGCAGGGATCAACTTCAATTTTTTCATCCTTTTGTTTTTCCTCCACATCTTTTCCCTCTGCAGGTTCTTCCTTCTCTTTCAAGCTCGGTCCCTTCTCTGACACAGTGCTCTGAGATGATTCACTGCTGAATGTTGGCTCCTTATTCTCATCCACACCATTTTGGCCAGTCTCAGTATCAATTGGCTTTGTCTCTTTATTTGTGCAAGCTGCTGTATTTTCCTTTTTCATTTTAGCTGCTGCTGCTGCAAATAACACAACCATAATATTAGCCTTAAGTCCCAGAAGGAATAGGACATATTAAGGAAAACAGAAGTAGTTCTATGACAAACTCTGACTTTCTTACCCTCTAGTTCTTTGCGGTAATTCACATTTGTGTTCCCTGGTAACCTTGGAACAAAACGGGGAACCCGGGTCTTACTGACCCAGCTCCAGCCACCATAACCCGTCACTCTATACTCTTCTCCCTTCTGCTTCCACACCTTAGGAAAAAAAAAAAAACTTTTGTAAAAGAAAGGAAATATATCTACACATAAGAGACAGTATTATAGAGCGATAAGTTCAGCAAGAGTACCAATGTCAAAATGCAACATTTTTCAGGTTGAAAAAAAGCAAAGGCACCACTACTTCAGTATGACTGATACAAGTGAATATATGCTGCTGCTGTACCTGGTGTTTGATGGGAATGGTGTACTTCACCCACGTCGCCTGCTGCATCGTCTCCTCATCTTCCAGCTTTTTCTCTCGCTTCTTCACCTTCTCCTTCTCCTCCCGCTCCATTGAGGTCATACGATGCAGCCTGAAGTGCCATAGAACAGGAAATACCACAGTCTTTTACTTACTCCCTACTCATATATCATCATAAATAATAATTCCTGTTTAGCCTTTTACAAATCATGCTATGTGTTACTATGTGAAGAAAAGGACTCCCTTCACCTTGTGTGTCCAAGAGAATCTTTCCAAACAGGCAGCATGACTACTGGTTTGATTGCACACTCGAGTATCGCCAAGGCCAAAGCGAATTCCCTGGCCTTGCTACACATCTGCACTGCTTTGTTCCAGTTGGTCCTGAGTAAAGAAAATGAGACACACACTGAATAAAATAAAATAAAAATAACACTGCTTGGTTGCTCATTTGGGCAGCATTTATCCCACAAAGACCCAGTGCTAATTTTCTGGCTGTTCCCAAATGTTTCGCTCCATTTACCTTTCTTAAGTGACAATATCACACATCTATATTATAAAAGCCAAGTGGTATCTGTGTATGCATGTATAGGGATTGAGATAAAACCCGAAAGGAGCCCACTGCTGTAGTTTGGCAAACTTATGCATTTTCACCAAGGAACAGATTCACGAAAACAGCAAGTTGATGGAGTACGAGCAACATTTGGGGAGATATTAGTACAATACCCTTACAGTCATGTTGGTATACCCACAATGCTTTGGCGGTGACTGCAGAACAAATATGACATATCATGCATGAACACACAACAGCATAAACACTACCATATCCGCAGGCCTTAGAGCTTAATGCATCAATGCACTAGTTTATTGTAATGTCATCCTGTTTGTAAATCATGTATTTTCCTACATTTAATTTACTGATCATGTAGATGTTCATGAAAAGAATAAAGTTGAGAGTTTAATCAAAACAGAAAACTGAAGTAAATGTTAGTCTTTTAGCAAATAGATTAATAAAGTGTCCATCCACTGTCACCATAGGTTTTACTGGTGAATCAATGTTGTGGAAGATGACAGTGTTTCCACATTCACTACACAGCCTCTGAATGACCAAATGAGTCACATCTGATGACCATGAAAAGATGACAAACTGTATTTTACACCAGGATTAGTGGAGCAACAGGCATTAAATAGTCGACATCAATAGATGCTTTAAGTCGATGGTGGATGTTTGGTCTTTATGAGTTAAGTGACAATACACACACCAACTAAGCAAAGACGTATCTTAATTGTTTATATACCGACGTTGACAAAAACTATTTACAGAAATAAAAGGACAGGAATCAGACGACGATTTTAATTTAGCTGGAGAGGATCAAAACGAAAATGTACTTCCTATGTTATTCTCATGAACAGGATGAAGAGAAGTCAAACAGCATACACACCTGAGTGTCTTCTGCAACGTTCAACGTGTTCAATTCAAGATTGTTTTAAGATCAATGGAATTGAAAAGCTTTTCTATTCTCAGGTCATATTTCTTGGAACTTGCACTTATCCATATTAAATGAAAGCAACATTTACATAATGTGATTAATTTAGAAGCAGCTGCTCCAGGTGGGTGTGCTCTGATCAATTCTGATGGGATGGACTGCATTACTGATTTTTAAAATCACAGTTTCAGTTTACTTATATATGCGTTTCTGACACGCAGTAGCATTATGGCAATGTTGATTTCAACATCTCTAAAGACTGTTCAAGGTCTTTAATGGATGCATTATTTCAAGACTTTAAGGATCTGCAGAAACCCTGGTCTTAGCCTGTCACACCAATGATCCTGGAGCTGCAACACAACATAAAAATACAACTAGAAATTAACTAAGATTTATATCTGTTGTTAAACTAGCTCTTTTTCTTAATTTTCATTAATAAACGGTGTTTAATATAACTTCCTTGTTGTGACTTTTACCTGTGTGACGCCCAGTTTGGGTGCATAAATGGTCCCGGGACATTGGTCTCTAACTGGATGATGGTGAGGCGCAGGGTAGACACTGTCAGGGACCGCGAGCCATAGATTGAGCCGTTCCATTTGAACTCTGACGCTGTTGTCAGGCTAAATTTGTGTGAGAGGTGGCGCCTCTTGTCATGGTCCTCACGGTGCTGGTGTTTATTAAGGGCCAGGACGTTGGTGCTGTACTGGTTGTGGTAGACCCGGTACTTCCCTTCCTGACCCAGTTTGAACAGGTTGTTCATACCGGCTTTTGAGATGGAGTCCTGTTTGAAGATGCTGAGACGTGAAGCTTCAGCATCAGAACGTACAGGAGACGACTGAAACATGCCAGACAGAAAACGTATTAAACTACAAGAATAAAAATATGAGATGAGTGTTTGAACACGAGTTATGACGTGCGTCTCCAAGACTGAAGCACACATGCCTCACCTCTTTGCTGCCTCTGGGTGCCTGGTTGTTAGACTCTGCTCCAGCTGCTGTTGCTTTGTCACTCTTCACCCTCTTGTTGTACTCCTCTGTTATTAAGCAAACAAACAACACTTTTAGCAAACAAAATGATTCACTGTAAGACTTGGAACTATGTAGGATTTTTAAGTAATGTCACAGTTTAGGGTTGAGTGACATGATACATGGTCCAGAAGTTATTAAACATTTTCGACATACAAGTAAGACAAACATTTTCTGTTTGTCTTACTTGTATGCGAATGCTGCCGTTATGAAGCAATTTCCCAATTCTGTAATCAATAAAGTACTTTTATTCTATTCTATTTTAGATTGCCAGGGGCTGGTTGTGGGTTTATGGTTTAATATAAAAGCTGAAGTTGTGATATCTCACACACATCTTTATTAGCCCCTACAAAAATGTCATTGTTTTGAAAGTATTTCCCAAGTGCTTTTAAATAGAGCAGCACATTTTAATGTTGCTTTTTTAGCCATCCTTTTTTTTTTTTTTATTTCGGATGCTTACATTATTTTAGTTTGCACACAGAAAAGAAAATATTTTACAAAAGTAACAGGGTCAAATTTATTAGCCCCATAGATCCTAAGAGTCAATTGTTTATCATTTTTACTGGATAAAACCCTGCAGTTGTTTGTTGTAGTCTTCAATAAACAGTGTGGCGCTGGAGGGTGGTCCATCGTGCCTCACGCCTTGCTGGGATAACATCACTATTTTCACCAATGACAGTGCTTTATTTTGGCTGATTGCACTCACGAGAGTTGACTAGCATGACGCCCAAGGGTTGAAAAACGGCAAGGAGGTGTTGCACCATTATACTACCGTCTAGGGAGAGCCCTGTAAATATAATTACTCTGTGCCTTCTAAAGATAATTGACATTGACAAAAGCCATGTACAAAATTCCTTGCCGTGTTAAAAAATTACCTGTGAAAAATCTTTAATCTACAAATTTCACAGGTGGGGGGGGGGGGGTAATAATTTTGTCTTCAACTGTACAACTTAATCCTTTTTGATGAAAATGCAATAAATTATATTGTGTAATGCTATTCAGCTTAAAGAAATTACTAGCTTTGTGGCTTATATCACTCAACCCTTAATAACTAATGTGTACCTGTCCCATCCTGACTGGTAAAAGAGGACTGAGAGGATCTATCAGCAAGGTCAGGCTGCTCTGGTTTCCTGAGGCCAAAAGACCCCTGGCTGCTGCTGCTGCTGCTGTTGGCTTCTTGTTGTGATGTAAGCTGCGGCTGATCCTGGGTTTGTACCTGCGTCTCCTCAGGATGCGTCCCTTTGCTGCTCAACTCCCCTTTCATGTCCTCGTCTATAAAAACAATAGTAGAAAGAGACTGGAATAAAAGAGAAAAGTGTTCAAGGAGCTGATTGGAATGCATGTGTGTGCACAGATTCAAAGAAGAAGAAGAAAAAGAGAGAGAAAAAAAAAAAGCCCATCTCGCCTACACCATTCCACAACAAGCTGTGCCCTCGCTGAAAAGCCAGCTCTTGAATGCTGCATAAATATTCAGCTCTTTGTTGATGAGGTAGCAGGTGGGGCTTCAAGGCAGAGGGCCTTTTGTCTGAGCAACAGTAACCCACCCAAATGCACATAAATTGGAATGAGAATAAGAAGCGGGTTGTGACAGACGTGGCGTGGTAGCTGCTGCCAAGGACGCCGACTGCCACAGTGCCAGCAACGTGCTTTTGGCAGAATGCGAGCACATGAGACAATGTAAAAACACAAGACATGGAAATAAATGGAACATTCGACCGTTAAAGACAATGTTGAATTTTAAGACTAAACAATATGACTGGTAGAAAATGGTCTGCAGCAGCTTTAGGTGTCTATGGAACTATCAAATGACAGGAGAAAATACCTTCTCACTGTCTAATTAGATTTGCACTCAAGTTAATGAAGAAATGCCGTGAAGGGGAAAGGATCAGGCTAATTATGGTCACTCCAGCGGTGTGGGGCTTAAATGTTTGCAAAGCTCCTCGTAGAAACAATGACTGTTTATACAAATGAACATCGTTCAACTTAATGGCTTCGGCTGAGTGTCTGATCTGAAGAAGCTCAGTAGTTATTTATACCAAAGTGAGAGCCCGGAGACTCTTTCACAGTGCGCTGCAGTCACAGAGGCCGATGTTCATCAGAGTAAATACAATTCTTCAAATGCAGATGGAGAAGATGTTGAATAAATGGGCAGAGACATGCTTTAGGCTGTACTTAGATGTGTAACACAGAAGACCAAAGACAAATGCAGCATTAAGCAGGTGTCAGGCCCCATTGTGGACATAAACCAACTCAATGGAAGTTGCATGTTATCATACAATATAATACTGAGAGGCATTTTGATAGTCAGGAAGAAGAAGAAATGATTAGATTGAAAGCGTATAGAACATGTACAATCGAGGCCTCAGTAATTGCAGCGTCTTTATATCAGCCTTTTCAACTCCAACAGACACCAGATCTGTCTACTACTCTCTGTTTACTTTAAAGATCAATGAAATTCAGCAGGTAAATCAATCTTCTCCATATGAACTGGAGGGGAATGTCATATCTGATAATGAGCATTTTCAAAAATCACATTTCTATCAATATAATAATAATAAGAATCATAATAACATGGACTACGTAGCTTAATTAGAGCGATAACTTCTGGAAATAACTGGTTTAATGTCACAAGGAATATCCTCTCAACACCAAAATAAGAAAATAACATTTGCTTGTACTTATTTACAATCCCTCTATTTCAATGTGAAAATATTTCTGCTGGAATGTTAGTGAACCTTTTTTTTTGTTTGTTTGTTTTAAATATGATTTGAACAATAAGAACACTTCCCATTTTGTGTTTCGGTTGTGGAAGTCATTCTTAATTTCTGAATATTTGGTGATCATCTCTTCAACCTCTAACAAATAGAAATGGTCCCGAAAAAAGCATTTCACTCAACCCGTGATGGGGGGGGCTAAAACAGTACTAATACCCCCGCTCTGTTGCACAACACCTCACACCTCCTGCTCACAATTGTTTCTGTATACACAGGAATTAATTTTCAGTCTTAACTTTCAATCTTTTTAAAAACTTCTCAAAAATATGTGTGTAAAAAACAAAAAAGAATTTAAATTAAAAATAAATTAAAATGCAAGGATTGAGAGCAGTGCATATGGGAAGAACATGTGTCAAATTTGAAAAGAGTTGGATGAATAAAACCAGAGAAAATGGCTGAACAAATTTTCTAAATTGGAATATTAAAAAAATTAAAAAAAAATAAAAAAAATCCCAAAAAATTTAACTCAGCCATTCAACTATACACTGCACCTCTAACTAGTGATAAAGAATGTGTGCTGAATTTGAAAAGCTTTAGGTGAACAGTAGAAACAGGTTGGACAAAAGTCTAGGAGCTGAACGTTCCCTGTCTTTCACTTTTTGCTTTTCTAACAGAAAAAGCATTTTAAATGTGTCATCTAGAATTATAGGATGTTCTAACTCGATATTATGCTATATTCTGCTGTGTAGCAGTCGAATGATTAATGACAGATTAGTGTTAGAATAATGTTAGTTGCAGCCATAAAAGCCAACACATATTGGGAGTAGCTGCACCCCTACACCGAACAAGGTGAACCAGCCGCAGCGAGCCAGCACGGACAGATGATGATGACGATGCACATGGAGCTCAACAGCAGGCAATGAAGTGGAAGATGATGCTCAGTGCCCATATATGCTGTGGAGCACTGAACACAGGACTGGGTGACTCTCTCTCTCTGCCCTCGTGTACCTGTTTTGTCCGGCGCCGCCACTGGAAGTGACTCTCCGAGCTCCTGCCTCTTAACCTGCGTGGATTCTGTTTCCTTGCTAGGTTTGAGGGACTCTGTTTGAGGCACAGCCGGGTCTTGAACGGTCGAGCCAGGGTTCACATCTGACACACCGCTCTCCTCTGCAGTAGGTGGAACTGCAGCTGCATCATGTATAGCAGCAAAAAACTCTCATCAGCAAGTCAAGTAGTTAGTGTAGAGCATGTACCAATGAACACGCAGGTGCAAAAAGTCCAAAGTGAGCTGTACTGTTGACAGAAGACTACACATTACATTTGTTACTCCAGGTTTACCTTGTGAACTCAAGTCATCACTGGGTTCAGAGTCTTTGTGTTCCCCATTGTTGAACTGCGTGTTGAACTCCGTGTCCTCTGCGGTCTTAACAGATTCCCCGTCTGCTTCCTGCTTTGCATCTTCTGCCTGCCGCTTGACTTCCTGTTTCTCCCGTATGACCTTAAGACGCTCTGTGACCATGTCTACAAATAGAAAAGATACCATAGCAACAAATGACACTTAACCTACTAACAACCAATGATGAACTGCAAAGATGTTCAATATGTATTAGGAAAAGTACTTGATTCTGTTCCAGTTTTGCCAGGATTTCTGAACACACAATTACTGTTCATTTCAAAAATGGAAAAAGTTTAATTAAATTCTTGCTTGCTAGGAGCAGTGTTGGCTTCAGGCCTATACAACGTGCTTGTTAAAAGCTGCATAATTTTTGGAGCATAGGAAAATGCTGAGCAAACACAATTGACTATTTTGCCAATAAGGAGTATTTTGCTGTATGGCAGAGGTGACCAACCCTAGTCCTGGAGAGCCACTATCCTGCATGTTTTAGATGCATCCCTCTTCCAACACACCTAATTCAAATGTTAAGCCTATTATGAAGCTCTGCAGGAACCTGATAATGACCATCAGGTGTGCTGGAAGAGGGAAACATCTACAGAGGTGCCCAATCCTGGTCCTCAAGAGGTACTATCTGACATGTTTTGGATGTTTCCGTCGTCCAGCACAGCTGACAGTTGTTCTCAGACTTCTGCAGAGCTTGATGGTGGACTTATCATTTGAACCAGATGTGTTGTAAGAGGGACACATATAAAACAAGCCAGATAGTGGCTCTCATTTGTCAAAAAACAGAAATACATATATTTCAAATATATTTGAAAGAAGCAATCTAAACGGTACCTGCCTAAATAATTGTGTATGTGACAAAATTATTGTTTTCAGTTCCTTTTCTTCTTCGACTGGAATATGAATTTTTGACAATCGCATATGCACAGATCCAAGGAGAGGCAGATTTTCTGTCTCATTGGGCCCAAAATCTCGAGAGAACCACAGTTCATAGCAACAGCTTTCACTGGTACAGAAATACGCCTTCAAATGATGAAAGGCAAAGTAGAGTCAGCACTGTACTGCAGCAGCAATGACAAATGTGCCCGAGCAATACCCATAAATCAGCGAAACGGAAAAAAAAAAGACCTGCAATGCCTTTACAGAAATTAATGTTATTGTAGTTAACATCCTTGTAAATAAAAGTGAATATGGGTCTATGGGAAACAACAGGGATACTGACAGGCACAGGAAAGCAGCAACCAAACAAGCTGTGAAACAAACGGAAACTACTGGCATCATAATTAAAACTCATCTGAGTGTACTGCTTCCTTGGAGGAAGGTGGAGGGGAAGCTGTTGCCTCAGACAGAGGCAACAGTTGAAGTAGAAAGAAAAAGCAGCACCTAACGCTCATGTCAACTGTCAGTGCAGAGCTCTGCTGAATGGTGGGAGACAGCGTTAGGTGGAAAAGAGCCAAAAACATTTGATAATGTACTTCTGCAAGACATGAGCAGACTAGAGCCTGACTGATATTGGATTTTTGGGGCTGATATCGATATTTGAGGGTAAAAAAAAAAAGCCAATATTGAATATATTGGCCAATATCGAGTATCTGCCACTAACCAATATTTTGGCCGATATATTAAATTAGAACAATTATCTACACAGGATATAATAATCTTATATTAGGTCATTATGGACATGTGGGTTAACAGCTCACAAAGATAGTTGTCACAACTTTCAAACCCTGTATAATATTCTGATATCAGACTAATATTTGATCCATGGGAAACCATAGGTTATATGTGTGGTAGTTTTTATTCTTAGCAGACCAGACTAATGAAAAAGATCTGTCTATATTTTACAAGTAGTGAAATAAAAAAAATAAAAAAATTGGTATATAATTTTTTCAAATGTCACTGAGACTCACCTTTAATGAGTCCAACTACAAACTATGAATCACAAAAAAAATTACAGAAAAAAAGGATTATTACCGAGTACAAAATTCTGTTTTCCCTCATAAATGTGGATGGAAGGACTAAACTGAGCATGTGCAGAGTAAATTAGGTTCAAAGTTGTTCCTGATTGGAGCAATTACAAGTGTTACAACTCAGCAGTATTTCCACTGTCCCCAGTCTCCCCTACACTATCTGCAGAATGGGATGGGAAGTGCGTGTGTGGGGGTTCATAAGAGGGGGGATTTTGGGCCGAGGTGAAAAGCGCTCCATTCCTCGGAGCGTGCTGGGTCCATGATTTTCGGATCGGTGGCGGTCCTTCTGGGAACGCACACGGGGCCAAGGTTGTTCGGAGTGGTGGAAGAGCGGTCCATGTCGGAGCGCACACGGGTGGGGGTATTTCAAATGGGCAAACGAGCACATGGGGCCAGTGGAGTTCGGATTGGGGGACTAGAAATTAGGCTTGATTTCACGTGCACATGGGTGGGGGTATTAGGCCGATTGTCAAGTGCAGAAGTCAAAGCAGAAACTGACAGGCTTTACTCTAACTCACCGAGCAGCGAACACACGCACACATGAGTAGCGAGGGACTCAGCAGCAAAAAAAAAAGTTAATAAATCAGCTACATATTGGTAGATATTAATTGGTGAAACCCTATAATCGGCTCTATTAAATCGGCTGGCCGATGAATTGGTTGGGCTTCCACACTAAAAGACACACTGTACATTCAATTGAACATTCCATCTTTACCATTGAGCGCAGAGAGGTAGGATTTACTGTTTCCCCGGCCTTTATTCGTGAGGTCCTCTGTGATGTCCATATGAGCTTGCACCTCCTGTTTCATCTCTTCTAAAGTAGCATAGAGGTCCATCTCCCAGTACTCCTTATCCAGGCACCCCAGGAGCTCGTCCAGCTGGGCCTTGGTGCTGTAGTACCAGATCTTTTTCTTCTCGCACTGCCCGTCCTCCTCGCTGAAAACAGAAAAAGTCCACATGAAATTGTGTGCATTTTAAAGCATGTGACTTTTGCAACATTCACACTACTCAAGTGACAAACAATCACTAAAATGGAGACCATTGTTAACCCAGCTGACTAGAGGTGGGAGTTATCGGTAGTAGAAGTCTCAGAAAAGTTTAGACTACATACTGACTTCAATAAAGTTTCCTGAAAATTAAAGTATGGTACAAATATTTTCTTTCAGTTTCCTACTTTCGGACCTGCAAACATAACCTTAATTATTATACAGGTATTGAAAAAACAACTCATGTTACATGTTCTGAAAAGCAGTATCCAGAGTAATGAAAAGTAGCTAAAGTTCATAACATAGTCATAGTGTTGATCCCCTTTTAGTGTGTGAAGCGTGATCCAACTGTGCATCTTTACTCATTCAGGACAAGGAAGAAATGAGCCTCAAAAATACACTCTTCATTTCACATGGCCACAGAAATGATAGCAATTCTTCTATTCTTGCTACTTTTGCTAGTAGTTGTCAAGTAAAATTCCTTTTTTCAACATGCTCCTGGGATTACATTTCTGATAAAAGAGATGAGCTTTTATTCCAGTAATGATAACAATTTCCATGTCCATTATTAAAAGTCTGAATGAAAAATGGTTTTCTATTGTTAAATTAATAAAAAAAATGTTAAATTAATAAGAAAAGATTTTCTTTGTAAAATGCTGTTTTCCAATTAAAGCATTATAGTGGATGTAGCCTCAAATAGACCAAATATTAAAATCACATTACATGCTCTGACACTGGTTTAGAACACCCTTACACTTTTTCTTTCAGTTTTAACTTTATCCAAGGAACCATCATGCCGTTCTCCTTCACACAGAGTTATTAAAATGCTTTTTCCAGTCAATTAAACTAACTGTGCTGGGGGGAATCCTGTGCCTGCAAGCTGGACAATTCAACTTCCACACCTGAGTGAAACTGCAACATCCAGCAAAATGAAAGCAGCCATTTGTGAAGTTAAGATAATCAAACCGAGGTTAAAATGGGTGTCAAGGACAGGTTAAACTGTGAGTCTCGTGGATCGCTCATCTACTCTAAGTGTCTCATGAATATTCTGCAGGTGTTCCACAGCTATACTCTGAATCAAATTCATTTTGTCATCACATAAAAAACATTAAAATGGCTCTGTTAGGCCATAGCCCCTAAACTGACTTCAGCATGTTCTTTTTTGAACATAAACATAATATTTTGATGAGACTGCAGAGAGACATTAAAGAAAAGCCACTGATAATAAGGATTCACAGCTTGGTTTGGATATCTCAACTAAGACACAAATTCATGAAAACAATGTATGCACAAAATGTGTTTCTGGTAACTTATTCTTTTCACTGTTAGCTGATTCTTATTTTAAGCTGGGGCAGTTCACACACAGTAAAGAGATAGGTCTATTAACTGATTAATTTCCATAGATAGATTAATTTGAGTTTTGTGTATGTAAATGACAAATGTACAAAAAGTCCAAAATGTTGTAGAATGTTTATAATAATGTGGCGACACCTTTTCCAGTTAAACTGGGATGTACCAAACATTTAAATCTGATAATGGATTAGCTGAATAGATAGCTGTTTGCATCATTTTTCCAGATATTTCAGTGTAAAAACATTTTTGGTACAACAGGTAGCATGGACATAGGAGGCTAAAGTACTCCTCTGTGTCAACAGTACAGCCATTACAACTACAGAGCAGCCTAATTTTACCCTTTTCTTAAAGTTGTGTACTGTAGCCTACAATGCAGCCTCAATTATTCACTTCATGGGAACCCATGGCTTTCAGTTCACTTTAACTTTGAAGGACATTTTATAGGAAGACAGCTAGTGAGACACTTTGAAAACCTATATTTAACAAGTTGTCAGGTAACTGATGTTTGGAAATTGAGCAGAGAACTACAAGAGGAAGGTGCGTATTCTGAAACTCTGGCATTTCCTCCCTTAACTCCTGACACTTTAAAACAAAAGCAAAAAGAAAACAGAGTGCAAGGCTCAGAATGAATGACAGGTAATTCTAATGGAAAACAACAGTGAGGGTCTTAACTTACACAATAATCCTTCTGTTTAGAAACCAGTATTTCCTTTGGTGGCGGTCATATCCAATGGGTTCCTGGCGAATGTAAGGTTTGTTCTTTTGTGCCTCTGTCACACAGTCTGAGACACCAGGCACCTTATGTGCAACACAAATCTCACATTGCCACTCATCCTCTGGAACCTCCTCCAGTGGGGGTTTCACACACTCTAGGTGGTAGACTGCTGAACAGGTCTCACAACACAGCAGGTCACCCAGGCGGTGACACACACGGCAGTGATCATCGTACTGCATGACACCATCCGACATCAGCTCCTCACGGGCAATGTTAGTTGTAAGAAACTGGTCTACCAAGAACTGCAGCACTTTGATCTTACTTTCAAGTGGACCATAGGGATACTCATCCACCTCCTGGAAGGGCAGGACATGATGGTATTCCCTGTCACTTTCACAGTATGCCCTCAACACCTCAGGCCATGTCATACCATCAATAAAGTACAGAGTGGAGTTGACGCTGTCCTTGAGATCCGCAGGGCCAAATGTAGTGTTGGAGGAATCCTCCTCACGTAGGATGGCCTTCAATAGGGATATATGGGTCTCTGCTATTAAAGTGCTTTGCTCTTGGCCCACCAATGCTGCACAGAAGTCCTCAAAGCGGAAGGGTGAGAGACGCAGCACAGTGCTGAAGTTCCGTACCACCTCGTAGATGGAGGTGGCATTGAGCAACTCCTCGTTAGGCACCAAGAGATCCTCAGAGGTTTCAGGAAGCTCAAGAGGTGGAATCTCTTTCTCTTCGAGGATGGGAGTGCGAGGTCTTGGAGCCCGTCCTCTTCTTTTTCCTGTAGGATTACACAGAATTAATTCACAATAACTACATTTAATCCATAGTCTACAAAAAGGAAGTAGTTCTAAAATAGGGTTGTGCAATATGACATTAATGACACATAACATATAACGACATAAATCCATGTATATATATATATATATATATATATATATATATATATATATACACACACACACACACACACACACATGTCACAGACTATGACCGCAGCAGAGTCAAACACCATTAACAATCACTTTTAAAGTCACCATTTAGGTATATTGAATATCTAAATCATAGTTTTTTCATGATAGGAACAGAAGTCTATTCCATACTACTACACTGCTATGACAGTGTCTGCTGAACACAGTCAGGATCGGGCTTACAACCGGGCTGCCTCGTTTTGCTGCATCAAGGAAGTTAAGATGTGCAGTTGGCTCCTTTTAACATTTCATTTTTCATATTATATGCAAAAACATATTATGTTACACGGAGCCTTTTCCCCCGTTTTAAGTTGTGGACCGTTGCAAAACACGATTTGCGAAATTAATGCTAACTTGCTTGCAAAAGTGACACATATGCTAGCCTGATAACTAGCTAGGTTAGCCAGCGTTTATGCACGCTTTATGTTTTTTTAAGTCGTTGCCAATATGTTGTGACATGTGAACTTAATTTCTTTAAAGTACTAGTTATAAACTTAACGAAATAACTTAAACTGTCGGTTAACTATCTCGTCTGTCTTTAGAATGACAGCAGGCAGCATTAGCTAAATTGACATGCTAACTTTAGCAGCTACCAGCTAAGTGACTGACAGGCTGCAAAGCAAAATTATACTTTGGGACAAATACAGTTGCATTTAATAAGTTGTGGGTGAATTGTTTCAAGTGTGTTGTCAAGATGTATGGCAGTGAAGCAAGCTAGCGATACAGCTACAAATCCACCTGCAGTGGCATTAATGAGCTGACTGCGGCCTGTGTTCATACAGTGTGCATTCTCCATTTTGAACAATAACCTTACAGCTTCCTGCACTGATCAAAAACACTCAACAGAGGATTTATGCATCTATTTCCAATAAATGTGAGGGATGTCTAATGTCTCCACCATGTGATCGTAATGCTTATTTACCCGGAGTGCTGGCGTGTGTGCTCTGACTCCTAAAGCTACTCTCTGTACAGTAGCTGGCATCATCCTCCTCCTCCAACTCCTCGTCCAGCACATCATCATCAAGGCAATCAGAGTCCTCTTTGAGGGCCTCATCCTCCTCGGACTGAGGTTCCTCCTCAACATATTCATCCTCCTCCGACCTTAAACTGACAGCATCGTCCTCCTCCTCGTCACTCTCGTGGTCGTCGTACACCACTGTTTTGGACGCAGGCGTCCTCCTCCCTCCACGACCCCCTCTGCCTCCTCTGCCACCACCGCCACCTCTACCTCGTCCCCTGCCCCGTGTTGACGTGACGGAGCTCCGCTTCTTCTTTCCCCTGGAAGGCTTGGGGCTTTCACGAGTGGGGCTCTCGACGTCCTCGTCCCCGCTGTCCCTTGCTCGGGGCTTTAGATTCCTCCTGGGTCGTAAGTCCCGGGCCGAGGCTGGAGATGGCTCCTCAGCTCCTAGCGGTTTGGGCGGCCTGCCCCTTTTCCCTCTCATGATAAGCGAAACCTATTATTTTACAATCCCAATTTTTGCGTTTATTAGCTTGAACAGACGTCAGCGAGAACACTCCCTCCACAAAGCCAAACCAGTGGGTGTGCAGATGGCGCGGTAACTCAGTGAAGCCCCGGTGTCTTTTCAGCTATGAAAGCTCAAAATGTTAGCCCGGCGTCCCGTTTGGGTTCGCCTAGAGCCGCCATTTTTCTTCTTCTCTGCCTCTGTCTGAACAAACAGCAGGCCCACACCACCGGAGTCACGTGGTCACACTGCTTCCAGCTCAGCGCCATGACCAAAATCACCAGCTCTCATCGTTTTAACATACATTTAAGAACGTATTCGTTTTAGAACAGACAGACGGCTCCGTATTTTATGTGAAAAAAAAAAACAAATTTACAGGCGCCAAATAATTTATCAGTGATATATTTAGCAAATAAAAACCATATAACACATGAAATGAAGACGTTAAGGTACCTCTAAATTAATATACATGTATCATCAAGTGAATAACATAGACGGTAGACTACTTTGTGTTACGAAAAAGTGTTAGAGCTTAATATCGAAGCAGTATTAGCAGCATTCATATGTCAACAACGCACGGTAACAATTTAATTTAATAGTATTAACGTCCAACATAAATCAGCACATTATCGGTTTTGTTGCTGTAATCTTGGCACACTAAAAGTACAGGGAGAACAGTTGTCGTGGCCGAGTGGTTAAGGCGATGGACTAGAAATCCATTGGGGTCTCCCCGCGCAGGTTCGAATCCTGCCGACAACGGAAATCGTTTTATTCTGAAAGTATTACGACAAGAAAGCCATTAGGGACTCCACGCGCTAGTTCGAATCCTGCCGACAATTATATATATTTTTAAAATTCTGTAAAGTATTAATCAGAAAAAAACGAATTAAATATGACAGACGTTTCTGTGCGCCTCAGCTTAATGTATTAAAACCTCACCCCCACTCCTTTACAACCTTTGTATAAAACAGTGAGCGCGCGCCCCCTGCTGTTCACATGCGCGACATGACCTAATCGTATGGTCAAATCCTCCACTTGAACCTCTATGGCAGGCATGGGCAAACTATTCCACCAAGAAACTATACAGTTTGACCAATCAACTCTCTGAAGACGAAGATCAGTTGATTAATTGAATCAAATCTGGTGCGCTACTGTTTGATTGGAACACAAACCTGCAGCCACACGGGCATTTTGTGGAATAGTTTGTCCATGCCTGGCGTAATATGACTGTCAAAAACATGCAACCTCAAATACACATATAATGATCACAAGCAGATCAGGAATTGAGGGCGTAGAAACATAAAAGTGAGAGGTCAAAAATAATTTTGTGGTGAATAAAGTTTTAATATCGAGGACATTGGGACAGAGTGCAGATGTGGAAGCTGTAGAACTGCTCCCTCTCTCTTCCAACTTACTTGTTCTCGCTCTTTGAATTTCTTCCTTGCTCGATCATTTTTCTAGTTGCCGTTGGGTGTAAGACAGGCCTCTTCTTTTTAAAATCGCTTTTAAAATGCATTAAATTGCTTTGGCTTTTAACTCGTAACCTCTCCTGTTTGGCATCTGCAAACAGTGAGCTGATATAAACCGTTTTCTTTTCTTTTATTTTTTTGTATACAGCATTTTGGTTAGGGTTAGTGCTATATAAATAAAGTTGATTACTTTATTGATATTAAAACTTTATTCGCCACAAAATATTTTTTTAATATCCCTTTTTTGTAATGATATATCTTCTGATGCATAGCCAGGGCATATCATCAGTGATGTTACCTGAGGTCATCGGGTGTTTCGGGTCTTTCAAACATCATACACCTTCTCTCAGGCTACCCAGCTGAGGTTGATCAGGCCTTGACTTGTGCCCTAACCACAGCTCCCCTCTCCTAATCCAGAGCCACCTAGAGGATTTCTCTGCTGCCTCTGTGCTGTTAAAAATGGTTTCCGCTTTCTCCCTCCTGTGATACCGAGTGCAGTGTTGGCTCTGTATAGATTGCCCTACAAAGCCTCTGCACCCCACCTCCATAGGCAAGCGCCTAGTCTTCCAGCCTTGTTTGTGGCAGTTGCTAACCAGGATGTCATACTTGCTCCTCTTCTGCTCAAAAGCCTCTTCCAAACATTCTTCCCAAGGTACAATGAGCTCCAGAATGATGACGGTCTTCATTACTTCTGACATCGGCACAATGTCAGGTCGAAGGGTGGTGTGAGAAACATGTCTGGGGGAACTTCAGTTGGCTGCCCAAGTCCACTGACAGCTGCCAGTCCTGTGCAGTGTTTAGAAGCCCTGGTGTTACTTTAGATGTTACTGGCTTCTCTCCAGATCTGTTGAAGTTGAGTGAGTTCTTCACAGGCTTTGCCCTCTGGTGACAGCACTACAGATGCTCAGTTTTATGTTTCTACGCCCTCGATTCCTGATCCTGTACTCGTTATATTTGTATTTGAGCTCCCATGTTTTTGACAGTCATATAACACCATTACCGTCCTCTTGTGTTGGCACCAACCCATTTTAGGTTTTGAATACATAAAAAAAACAACAACACACAAACAAAATGTATTTATTACATCAACACTGGGTGACTTTTTCAGAAAGCTGTATTTCAACAAAAATAATTATTTTTCGTAAATCATGAAATGCTGTTTGTATGTTGATTGTTTGTATGTTAGGTTTGGTTTTGACCCATACATACATACATACATATACACACACACTCACACACACATATATATATATACATATATACATATATATATATATATATACATATATATATATATATATACATATATACATATATATATATATATACATATATACATATATATATATATATATATACATATATATACATATATACATATATATACATATACATATACATATATATATATATATATATATATATATATATATATATATATATATATATATATAAATATAAAGATGTCAAAGCACCAATTTGAGCCAAAACTTAAATCATAAATTCACTCTCGGCCCACTGACTGATAGATCCTCTCCCATTTGTGAACTTTTAGGTATTCTCATTTTGACTTATTATCCAGTATACCCACACAAAAACACGCATATCGGTTCAGTTTAGAATTGATGTTTTGGAGAGTGCACATTGAGGACTCTCGTCTCATCATTTGAACCCACTTTATCCTCACTAGGGTCGTGGGGGGGTAAGTGGGGGCCTAATCCAGCTACAAATAGGTGCAGGCGGGATACAGCCTGTATGAGTCACCAGTTCATCTCAGGGCTGAACATAATAGACAAGCAATCACTCTCACATTCACACCTATGGACAATTAACTTATCAGTGCATGTCTTTGGATGGTGGGTAGATACCGGAGTACCTGGAGAAAACCCCTGCAGACACAGGGAGGTCTGGTGTGGGACTCAAACCAAGGTTGTTGTTACTGTGTAGCAGGAGTGCTAACTGCATCACCACTGTGTAACTGACAAAAAAGGCCAGATGTGCACAAAACTATTAAAACCAATATTTTCATCAATAAGGAAGTCTAACAAGGTAACCTAGAGAAATAAATTGAATGATAGATAATAGTTTTTAGTATATTTTACAGGTGATTTAAGACATGGGTTAAAACCAACATGTTAACAATGAAATTGTAACAGAAAGCAAAGACAACAATGAAGGTTAAATGCATAAACAGATAGTCCCACACAGGCACATCCCAACATTTTGGAGATACTATGTCAGTGACAATTAGGTTTATATGTGCACATATGTGAACATAATATGAATGAATGAATGAATGAATATCCTTTATTGTCACTGTACTCATGTAATAATTAAATCTATACATTTATATATTGTGTATTTCTCCAAGGATATCAATGAAGTCTATCTAAATCTGTAAGTTGCAGTGTTTCTCTGTATAAAAGATCAAAACTATTCAATTACAAACTAACCACAAACAGATTTGGTGAAGTACTTAATTCTTCAGTTGAATTTTTACATGCAGATTGGAATCATTTCAGAGGTGTTATGACTGTGTCATTTTGATGTGTATATATTGTTTATTATGGAGCGGAGAGTTTCTCCTCTTGCTTTCTCTCTCTCTCTCCGCTTCCCGTCTCAAAAGGCTGCAGGTGAAGCGCGTCCTGATTGGAACAGCAACCGGAGGGGCGCACGAGCCTGAAATGGGAGGAGGAGCCCCTCCAATCAGCGAACGGAGAGTGGTGGATGGCGGTTGGCCGGAGCTGAGGGCTGTCAGTATAAGAAGGAGGGAAAACACCCCGGTGGAGTCCTTCTCCTCCTTCACTACCAGACAGTTTGACAGTGTGTTCGAGAATTTGAGACTTTAGGTTAGTAGATTTATGTGTGTAGGTATTTTGGGTAACGTAGGGGAGAGTAACTGGGTGTGTTTGTTTTTCTCCTGTTTGTCCGTTAGGAAGTTTAGTTAGCTGTGTACATATATTATTTTCTTAGAGGTAGACTAGTTACATTTCATTTATAAGGGGGTTTTGTTTGTTGTTTTCCTTTTATTTGTTACTTCTCCCTGAGGTAATGGTTTGTTTTGATTGTGATTTTTGGTTGAGTAGTTAGTAAAACCTTTGAAATTTATCCTCTGTTTTCCTTTTTTTTTGTGTATTAATCCTGCTGCTAGTGGGAGAGGAGTGGGCGTTTTATGTTGCACTCAGTACCCCTAGACTGGGTCGTAACAGAGGATTACGGGAACAAAGTGCAGATACAGCGCAGTGTTACATTCAGCCAGTAGGTGGAAGCAATGTACAGATAAAGCAATGCACGGCACAGACCTGAATCAATCTAAAATAAGGGTTGTCACATAAATACAAATATTTTGGCTTGGAGTTGAACCCTTTGTGTATGCTGACACACTCGCTCCTCCATCATGTATCCTTTGTTTTATTACATTTTGAGTCGGAAATGTAAAGAAAGCACTCAGTACAATAGAGCATAAATGATGTTAACCACTCCATTTGCATTATTTACCTTACGACAACATATTTGCAGAACAGAACAGAACAATTCTAACTAAAAGGTAATTGGTGAAAGCAGATTTTGAAATGCAGATGTAGCATCTGATGATGACTATTGGTCTGCAGAGGGCTGGAGTGTGACCTCTGCTGTATGGAGCAGAGTGGAAAGTCTCAACCTTTGCGTGCACATTTGACACAGCACAGTTAAAATGGGTGATCTGATAACTATTGCATATCAGACACCTACACGGTCAGAGATATGGAATGTTTCCGTGGGATTGTGATTTAATATATCATATGAGTGAGCACTAAACTGCACCTCAGGGGACATTGTCAGAAAGCAGCAGTAGATGCACAAAAATAGAGCTGTTCTGATATACAGTGTCATTTATATACAATCTCACATTTACTTTCCCAATACTGGGTTTTGTTTCTCACAGTTATAAACATAATACAAGGCACTTTAGACAGTACGACAGCTCATTCTCACTGAAAAACATGAGTGACTGCAATTATGATGCCACACAAACAGGTTCACACGATGAAAATAATCTTCTCAACTCTGTGCGAAATGTCTCCCTCACTTGCAAATCCTCAAATTATCTTAACATGTCAAAACAGTGCAGAGCAGCAGGCTTTTAAAGCATTGTGGACTTCCATCTTAGTACCATATGGTAGACGGCCTTACCCCTGAGGCTCAGTTAGTCCTCAGACGTTCACAAAGCCCCATGTCATTCCAATACATGTATTGTGCCATAAAGCATATTTTATATACAGTAGGTGCTTGTTAATACTTGAAAACCTTTGTATGAACTCCATCTGGATTATTTTCAGTGGTCAGAAGAGGCCACAGTGAAGTGTCTCATGGGGCTGCTTTATGTGAGAAGACCCACAGATGAAAAGAAGCACTGGAGCAGACTGATAGAACTAGAATAGATTCCAGATGAAAGGACAGCAGTCCTGATGTAACAGGGTCTGCTGTAGGCACTCAGTGACAAAGATGCAGGCAGAGAGGAATCAGATGGAAGCTAAAGTGGTACTGAGGGCGTAAAATGTGGAGCAGACAGTGCACCAGACCGTGGATAATATGATGCTAAAGATCTCAACGCGCTGCAGCCGAGAACTGCAGGCACAGCAGAGCATAGGCAGAATCACCCTGAGCTTCTGAATCTCCAGCCTCCTCTTTACTGCTCTGTCCGATCAACGACTCCTTGCACATAATCTGTATCTCAGGAGAAACAGACACACTTTGGATGAGTGTCAGAACGCAATGGGGCCTGATGTGTTGAGTAGGCGTTTTGATGAAACCACTGACTCACTTGCTGCTGCTGATCTGCTGTCTTGAAGAAACCCATTAGGGTTTCTTCAAGACAGATAGATAGATAGAACAAATAGATAGAACATGGTTATTGAACATATGACCCCTGGGACAAAACCGGCCCACCAAAGAACCAAATAATTTAATGTCAGACTAATAAAATATTACAACAAGGCAGTCAGAAGACCTCCGCCAAGGCTTGATATATAGTGTCATATGACATCAAAACGAGATGTAAGGGAGCCATAAGTGTTGACCCATCTGATGTCTGAAGGTGAGACGATGTGAATGCAAAAAAACAGCCAGATTCTATCTTGTCTGAATCCTGAGATATTACCACTGATGTGTTTTAGATTTTGACCTTTAGTGCGACCTTGACCTTCATTGCTCAAAATCTAATGGGTTCTTTCTTGACCCATTTTCTATCATTCCTGACGTTTCATCAAATCTCTTCAGAACTTTTTGTGTAATCCTGCTGACAGACAGACAAACAAACAGACCCAAATTTAATACCTCCTTGGCGGAGGTAATAATAACATATGTATAAACAAGGCAATCAGAGACAGCAGACCTCCACCAAGGCTTGATATGGCATCAAAATGTGATGTAATGGAGCCATAGGCGTTGACCCATCTGATGTCCAAAGGTAAGACAATGTGAATGAAAAAAAGGGAGATTCTATCGTGTCTGAATTCTGAGATATTACCACTGATGTGTTTTAGCTCTTGACCTTTAGAGTGACCTTGACCTTCATTGTTCAAAATTGAATTGGTTTTTCCTTGACTTATTATCTATCATTGCTGAAAGTTTAATAAAAATCAGAATTTTTGATATAATCCTGCTGACAGACAGACCCGAATTTAATACCTCCTTGGCAGAGGTAATAATGGCAACTTCAAAATTGTAAATGAAATTACATTACGCTTTTCTAAACTATCCTTTCATAAAAAATATGAATAACCTGAAATGTCTCAACCATGTTACTAAATATGTTGTGTTTTAGATGCTGAGGCAAAAAAGGCATTTCAGGTTGTTCATGGTATTCACATCGTTAAAGAATATTGTCTATAAGTGAAAATATTCATAATGTCATTTTAGTTTTGTTTTTAGCTCTAAAAGTTTGCAGTTGACATTATTTCTAGGTTATTATGTTATGTCTGATCCATTTAAGATCACATTGGAACCTGAACTATGATGAGTAACAGCCTTGGAGAAGAAAGTCGATTTCCTGTGTTGTCATGTATTATTTAAGCGCATATATGAGAGTAGGATCCTCTCGAGATAAATAGTTGAAGAGGACACATCCTCTTAATTATAACTAAGACATTATTGCACGGTTTATCCCGATAATTACATATCAAATATGTCCATCCTGGAGTTTTGACATTTCTTCACGTTCTTGAATGATTCATGCAACAATTGCAGCCTGAGCTGTTGTTAGAAGATGTTGGATTAGCTGGAACTTCAGTTTTTTTTTTTTTAGAATTTCTTGATGACTGCTGCTTTCACATCTAATTTTGTGAGGTTCCTGCCAATTTAGATCCACATGATGAAAATGTGGGTGAGACAGTGATTCTTTGGAGCTATTAAAAACGAGAACAAAAGCTCGCTTGAAGTCCACCACAATATATTACTCATCACAAGCAAGTTGTTAGTGTGTGAAGCTCATTAACACCGATATGGAAGAAACTGTTGGGAGTCTCAAGAGTAATAGGGTGGATTAACCCATAGAGAGCCAGTGTTACTTTTGTGGCAGCTTTCCCTCACATATTTAATCATTCTGAAGCGATGTATCGCCATGTATTGTAATTTCATCCTCTCTGTTTTCCTTTTTTTGGTAGTATTTTCCTATAGATCATTTGCAGATCATGTCAATGAGGGTTATTATATCAAAACCAGAGAAAACTGAAGAAACTGTGACTCTTTCAGGAAAATATCAATAACTGAACTTAAACCAAGTGTCTCCATTAACTGTCATTGATCAAACTCCATGGGTTTGGTGAATCAATGTTGTAGAATGCATGTGGCAAATATAAGGCCCTTCAAAGCCTTTACTTTAAAGCCTAGCAAAATACAAACACTTGTAGATGAAATGCACTGCACTTTGACAGACAATTCTGCACAAAAAGTGGTCATATTTGCATCATGCATGTGGGTCATGAAAATCTATATAATCATGAAAGTCTATATAATCATCATCATCACTTTCCTACTCTTACAACTATAAGTCAATTATTGTCAGTGAGGCAGTGATTTAACAATAAGAGTCGTCATCGTCTCCTGCTTATCTGGGTCGCGGGGACAGCAGCCCCAGCAAAGAAGCCCAGACTTCCCTCATCCCAGCCACCTCAGCCAGCTCCTCCAGGGGAATCCCGAGTTGTTCCCAAGCCAGCCAAAAGATATAATCCATTCAGCGTGTCCTGGGTCGGCCACGAGGTTTCCTCCCAGATGGACATGCCCAGAATCACTCCCCAGGGAGGCATCCAGGAGGTATCCTCACCAGTTGCCCGAGCCACCTCAACTGGCTCCTCTCGGCATGAAGGAGCAGCGACACTACTCCGAGCGCCTCTCTTATGTCTGAACTTCTCACCCTATCTCTAAGGCTAAGCCCGGCCACCCTGCGAAGGAAACTCATTTCGGCTGCTTGTACCCGTGATCTCATTCTTTTGGTCATGACCCAAAGCTCATGACCACAGGTGAGGGTCGGAATGTAGATTGACCGGTAAATCCAGAGCTTCACCTTCTGGCCTAGCTCCCTCTTCACCACAACGGATTGGTTTAGCACCCACATTACTCCGGATGCCGCCCCAATCCCCCTGTCGACCTCCCGCTCCATCTTTCCATCACTCATGAATAAGATCCAGAGGTACTTAAAAATCCTCCACCTGAGGCAGGAGCTTCCCGCCAACCTGGAGAGGGGATTCTACACTTTTCTGGCTGACAACCATGGCCTCAGACTTGGAGGTGCTGATCTTCATCCCAGCCGCTTCACACTCTGTTGTGAAGCGCTCCAGTGAGGGCTGGAGGTCACTGTTCAATGGAGCCAAGAGGACCACATCATCCGCAAAAAAACAGACGAGATCCTCCCGCCACCGAACTGAATCCTCCGCCACCCGGCTGCGCCTAGAAATTCTGGCCATAAAGGTTATGAACAGAACTGGTGACAAAGGGCAGCCCGGGCGGGGCCCAACCCTCACCTGGAAACGGTCCGGCTTACTATTGGCTACACGGACCAAGCTTTCACTACTTCGGTACAGGGACTGAATGTCCCCCAGTAGGAGACCATCCACCCCATACTCCACAGGATACCTCTGGGGTCATGGCCGTAAGCCTCCCATGCCCCCTCCAACACCACTGCGAGGGTAAAGAGCTGGTCCACTGTTCCACGTCCGGGAGGAAAACTACATTGTTCCTCTTTGATCTGACCACTGATCGTACCCTCCTTTCCAGCACCCTGGAGTAGACCTTACCAGGGAGTCTGAGGAGTGTGATCCAAGATAGTTGGAGTACACCCTCTGGTCCACTTTCTTAAAGATGGGAACCACCAACACGGTCTGCGATTCCAGAGGTACTGCCCCCGATGTCCATGCAATGTTGCAGAAACATGTCAGCCAAGACATCCCTACAAAATCCAGAGCTTTGAGATACCCAGGGCGGAATTCATCAATCCCTGAGGCTCCACCGCTGTGGAGTAACTTCACTGCCTCAGCGACTTCTGCCCCCGAGATTGGTCCCCCCGTCCCCTGGTCTCCGGCTCTGCTTCCATCCTGGAATGCATGTTGGTGGGATTGAGGAGCTCCTCAAAGTATTCCTTCCACTGTCCAACTATATCCTCAGTTGAAGTCAGCATCTCCCCACGCGCTCTGTAAACAGTTTGGGCAGATTGCCGCCTTCCCCCCTGAGGTGCTGGACAGTTTATGAGAACCTCTTTGGAGCCAATCAGTAGTCGTCCTTCATGGTCTCACTGAACTCCTCCCATGCCCAAGTTTTTGTCTTGATGCCCACTGCTGCCGCAGCCCACTTGGCCTGCTGGTACCAGTCAGCTGCTTACAGTTACCCTCAGGACAGACATGCCCTGTAGGTCTCCTTCTTCAGCATGACGGCTTCCGTTACCTCTGGAGTCCACCAGCAGGTTCAGGGGTTACTGCCATGACAGGCGTGGGCTACCTTCCGGCCACAGCTAACTACAGCTGCTTCGGCAATAGCTGAGTGAAATAGGGCCCATTCAGACTCAATGCTCCCCTCCACCCTCGGGACATAACTGAAGCTCTGCCGGAGGTGCGAGTTGATAATCTGCCTGATAGGTTTCTCTGACAGGCGTTCCCAGCAGACCCACACTACTCGTTTGAGTCTTCCAGGTCGGCATGGCGTCTTTCCCTGCCACCTGATCCAACTCACCGCCAAGTAGTGGTCAGTAGACAGTTCAGCAACTCGAGTGTCCAAAACATACGGCCGCAGGTCTGATAATATGACTACAAAGTTGATTATCGATCGGCAACCTAGGGTGTCCTGGTGCCAAGTGCACTGATGGACATCCTTATGTTTGAACATGGTGTTAGTTATGGACAAACTGTGACTCGCACATACGTCCAATAACTGAACACCACTTGGGTTCAGATCAGGCAGACTGTACTTCCCAACCACCCCCTCCAGGTCATGCTGTTATTGTCCACCTGGGCGTTGAAGTCCCCCAGTAGGATAATAGAGTCCCCTTTCGGTGTGCTTTCCAGCACCCATCCTAGGGACTCCATAAAGCGTGGGTATTCTGAACTGCTGTTCGGTGCACATGCACCGAACAGGCAGTACCCGTTCCCCGACTCGGAGATCCTTGGCAGGGTCCCCCATGACAACGTTGCCCCCAGGATCACTAGGGCCCTCAAACCCCTCCACTCTCAAACCCCTCCTAACAATAACAGTATCATAAGTATGTTATTAGCTCCATGATATTTTGTGAGCTAAAGGAGATTAGATAAGCGACTTACAGTATTAAAGGGATTGTTTGGTATCTTTCACATGAATCTGTACGGCATCAGCGTCTTTACTCTGGTGCACCCACAGTGACTTATCCCAAACAATGTCCTGTGAGCCAAGTTCTGGTCTGGTTTTGGTCAAAGTGAAAGTAGTCCCAGCAGGTTTCCTGGGGTCAACAAAGTAAGACATGTTTCTTCTCAAAACAGTATGTGTTTGAATGAGTGATTTATTTGCATAACAATACTGTCACGGAACAAAAACACACACCTCGTAATTGCTTGGAGCTACTTTCTCTTAATAGTGATCAAAGCACATTACTGCTAACAGCTGTGTGCTTACGAAAGACCCAGCTAACAAATAATCCAAGTAATGAAAAACATTTACCTCATTTTTTCGTGTCTGAATACGAAAGAAAATTCTATTTAAGAAAGGAAAGCGAAACCCCTGAGAGATAAATACTATGTACAGTACTGTGCGTCACTACGTCATGTATACACTGTTCGTAACATCCCATTAGCTATGAGGAGCTACCCATGATGCTTTTTGTGAGCCTTTGACCTTCATTCATCACAAAGTTTACTGAATATTTTGGTAATTTTAGTACACTTTACTGAATATTTTGGTCATTCTAGTTGTCTTTTACATTAAAATTATATTTGTCGTTTTATCCTGTTTCACTTGTGTTTTAGATGTAAAGCACTTTGGTCTTCTTTTATGTTGTTGTAATGTTGTATATAAATAAACTTTGGTTGATAGAGAATAAAAATTGGTGACCTTGACTGATATTCACTAAAATTTAATGGGTCCAGTAGCTTTTGTGTAAAGTTGGTGACAAGAGAGAGAAACAGAGAAGCAAAAAAGCAAACAAAAAACAATACCACTGTCCCCTTCTGGGGACAGGGGTACTAAAGTATACTTAAGATATGAACAATCACGGTTGTTAAAATCATTTTAGTTCAAGGGCCATATACAAAACACTTTGATGGATTGAAACAGTAAAATAATAACAATGACGACTCCAAAATGTTTTTTTTAGTGTGAAATGTCTCAAGAAAAATAAGTCCAATGTAATCAATATTTAGTTTATTAGGGACCGAGCACGCAGGGTCGAGGCCCTATGCATTTGCACATTATGTGTGCAATGCACACATAGTGCGGGCCTGTGGGCCGAGTCCCTATTGTTATTTGTTCGTTTTTTATTATTATTATTTTTTGTAAATGTTTTGTAAATTTGTAGATCCACTGTGACCTGTAAGTTGTAATGTACATGTGCAAATGAGAAGCTGAGGCATACATTTTGGGATGTTGCAATTGTTCTTGTAATTAACATTTTTTTAAATAAATTTCTTGATATAAAAAATGTCATAATATAAATTTACTTTCCTCACAGTTATTACTTTTACTGGTCTGGCACATGTCAGCTAACTTTGGCCTGAATAAAAATGAGTCCCTTGCTTGGGCTGAAGCAGAATGTTTTAATTCATGATGAAGCTTTTGTTTTGTTATATTTTGCAGAAATAGTGGTTGGGTGATTCTCATGAAACATGAAACTTTTGCGGTAATGAGAAAGTGCATTGTGGTGATGCAATAACTCAGCATAATTATGCCAACTGTAACATTAGCTATTATGACCTACTTCAATTACCTTTGCCACATTCTGAAAAATAATATCATATGAACAATAAAAAAAATTTTTATTATGAAATACTGACTAATTTGGGTATCAGCCTTATCATGTTCATGCAGTTAGAGACAAATCATAAACATTTTACAGGCACATAAAATAAAGGTGACTCACCTTGTAGCCATGTGGGATCTTTTGTTGGTACAGGTGCATTGTGGGTACAGTTGGATGTACGTATAATGTAGTGTAGCATGGTGGTCATATCCCCTATTTAAAAGAAAGATGAAGCAGTTTTGAAAGGTTGTAAAAATTTAACCTCCTGAGACCAGAGTAAAAAATATTCTTTTATTTAATAATTTAAGTATTATGGATTAAAAAAACAGAAATAGAAGAAGAACATACAATTAATAAATACATTAATTAACTAAAAAACATATATTTGGAATATACATACATATATGGATATTACTTTATCCTGTTGAAACCCATGAAAGTTTTGACCTTCCACATTGAATAATTGCCTCTTTTGGAAACAGTGAAATGCAACAGTTTTTTCATGATGCTTGAAAATAAATAATTTTGGAATGTCCTTTGCAGTTAACTTTTTTATTTATTTATTTTTTTTCCTTCAATAAACCTGTGAAATTCTCCCCAAAATAGGATTTGGGGTCTCAGGAGTTTAAGAAGCCGTTTTTTAAAGATTTACATCTAAAATGACTATAATCACTAGCTGCGTTCCCATTACATTTTTTTGCAAAACAATATTGATATTTGTAAAATTTTGACAAAGAATATTTGCACTTTGAACATGTTTCCATTGGCAGTTGTTCTAGGCAGGAGCGTCGTAACTTTTGTGAAATATCATCCCAAGAGATGTCACTGCTGTCACCTTTGGAGCTTCAGATTGACCGTCACCCTGATAATATTAGAATGAATGAATCAGCTAATTGTCTGGTCAGTAAAAGTCCCCGCCAAACACTTTAAAGGCACCAACATGTCAAACAAACCATCTGGTTAAGGTTATAAGGGTCTTTATATATGGTCCCTACATTGTCAGGTCGAAATATTAAGCACTTAACAAATAATAAATGCATGTAGTGCTTTTTACACAGTGCTGCACTTGACACTTTACAGAACAAAGAATATATTTTTCTGTAAAAAAAATTAAAAAATTAAAAAACTAGCAGATAATTAAATGAAATCTTCACTGTGCCTAGTGTAGGAATTACCCTGATCATCACTCCAAGAGCGTGATCAGGACGCCCTTAGTTCTCGCGTCCCAGCAGCCAATGTTTGTCATGGTTACAATGACTGTGGCTGTCATGTTCACTCCAAGAGAAGTGATCATGTGACCATGTATGTCACATCCTGTGACATATAATTGCGGAAAAAGTGTTTCCATTGTTCCATTGCACTTTTGCGATATATTACAATATCGAAACGTCTGTCAAACCAGCTCATGAAAGCAAAAAAACTTTTTTGTGATATTTAAGTGTTTTTTCGAAATTCAGGTCTTTTATAGCAATACTTACATTTAGCAACTTTCTAAGGGTAATGGAAATGCAGCTTCTACCTACAAAGTTGAGAAAACAATAATTGTGTCACAACAGTCCACATAATTGTACAACCAAAGAAAGAAATAAAAACACCTTGAGTGAATGCACCAAGATTCTCTGATGCAAAAATAATAAACAGTGCAGGTTCATTTGGGAAAGTCACCTAATGCTAAAAGAGGCAAAAAAAACTGACAAAACGTTGGTTAAGTTCATATCCACACTGTAAACACTCTCAATACGTTCCTAAACTAGCCTAGGATCTAGACTGTCCCCAGTGGCCGCAAATGGTATTTGCTACGGGGAGAGTCTAGAAAGTCTAGGCGAATTTGTGGGCGGGATAACCGCTGTCTGTCAAATTTTCTCTTTACACAACGCCACGCTATTGGATGGGTAACCAATCAGAGCCAACCAATCAGAGCCAACCAATCAGAGCCAACCAATCAGAGCCAACCAATCAGAGCGATGAACATGGAGCAGGTCTAACCATTCCCGGTTCAGCCAGGATTCCGGACTCCCGTACACTATTTGGCACCGGCCGCTTCGGATGTCCTCCGGGTCGCTTTGCCGAGTTGTGCTGCTCGTATTCCCAGTTTTTCGGTCTCTTGCAACTGGTCATTCATTAGGGCTAAAAGGGGTGACACAACAATCACCAGCGGGTTGTGCAGACCCATGCATCGTCCCACTAGCGGAGCCAGCTGATATATCAAACTTTTGCCATACCCGGTGGGCAAAACTCTGACAACGTCCCTTTTTTCAAAAAACAGCTTAAGTGCCGTTTTCTGCTCCTCTCGCAGGGAAAACTGTAATTTTAAATCACCTAGCGTTGCTGCCAAAGCCAGCTCGAATGGTTGTTCCTGGTAATGAGCCATGTTGTCTAGCAGCTGGTGTTACGGCAATGTGTGCTAGCTGCTACGTCTCTGCGACTACAACATTACATGTCGTATTTGTGTCGTCATGAGGCAGGGCGGGCTCCAATCCCGCCCCTCGCGATTTGATTGGTCCGGTCCATTTTGGATTTTCAGATCCGAGGCTGTCTAGTCTGTCTCCCCGTAGCAAATACCATTTGCGGGCGGCCACTGGGGACAGACTAGATCCTAGGCTATTCCTAAACTAGATCTAGAGCGCAGACTCCGCCAAGGCAAATCAACCTCCTTTCCCTTTCCTGAAATCCGTCCATACATAACTTTTTGAGTGATCTTGCACAGACACACGCCCCCTCCCCATACCACCACCAAAATGTAATCATGTATTCATTGTTCCTTTATCAGCATTTCTTCAACTTTTCAGCCACATAAGTCTATACGTTTTTGTAACTCTGTTGCTAACATTCAGACGGACAGAGAAGCTAACAAACCCGATGATTATATAATTCTCCACCATTCCTTGGCGGAGTGAAAAGTAAGTTTACTATTGTGCTGTGTCCCAATAGCCATACTATCATGAGTACACTTATTACAGTACACTTCCAGTACTTAAAAAAGTGTACATATTTCAGCACATAAGTACTGTTCCAATTCCAATGTTGTATAGTGCACTTACCAGAAACGACGATAACGGCTATGGCCCGACTACGTTCAAAAACGAAGAAAAAAAACCCCCGCTCAAAATGTAAACTTTTCTGGTCCGTCTTCGATTAAAAAAGTGAAATGCGATTATATGTATAAGAAATGACAAAACTTACATTTGTAAAGTGCATTGGGTGAAGAGGCTGCTGACATTTCTTTCGTGATGTTTAATATTTGCGAGCCGAGTTGAGCTTCACCTCTTCCGTTATGTGTCTAAGATGGCGGCCGTTTAGTGTAAAAAGTATGTATTTTTCCCATGGACGTATTAAGGGTTATTATAGATTCATGAGTACACATCCGGGTACTTTAAGTACACTTCTTTGTCGTCAAAATCGTAATGTGAACAAACTAGGAGAGTATAGATTAATGATATTCATACCACTCTTTTTTGATCCGATACAGAGTAAAACTCAGGCTGGTATCGGTTATACTGATATTTTAAGTCACTACATCTAATATTCTTTAAAAATAAATACATGAAAAAGAGTACCGGTATTTTAAATCATAGCTTCCTTAAGAATACAAAGTAGAGTAATTTATGTAGCCTATTTATTTTAAACTGAAGCATATTGAGGTACAAAATAGAAATAGACAATAGAAAACAGAGGACACAATCATACAAAACATGTAGAAAATAGTGTTTTGAATCTGAAAAAAGAAAATGAGTACAATTCTAAAAATATTATAATACATTCTTGCTTAATTATTAAGAACTACTATAAATTTTAAAACTTGTATCTTCATTATGGTTACATGAACATGTTAACTTGAAAATACTTAATTAAAAAAAAAATAAATAAAAATGACACCCCGCTTGAATAAATTAAAAAAAGAAAAAAACACTGAACATTTCAACAACACAGCATCCAACAATAACACTGTTGTTCCTCATTCAGTTTTTTCCCCCATATTTACCGTTTTCTCCTTTTGTTTGTTTGTTTGTTTGTTTTTTTGCTCAAAACCTTTCCTGCCTTTGAAAACACTCTCTACTGCGCTGACGCATGACACACTTACCAAAGAGGAAGAAAAAGTAGTCCCACCAACCGCCTGTCATTTTATCTCAATAGTTTACTTACTTTTCACTGCGTTCCTGTTAAGGCAAGGCAAATTTATTTGTACAGCCCATTTTGTGTGCAGGACAATTCAAAGTGTTTTACATAAAACATGAGCAAATTATAATTATTAAAGATACACTAACTCATTTAAGGTAAGTATCAAAAGTATTAATATTTTGAATTGAAAATAGACTTTAGAGCAGAAAAATCTGATATAATTTTATTATGGATCTGCACATCACTATAATGGATATTGAAACAGCATTGGTCCGTGTGGGAAAATAATATAGAAGTGAGACATAAACCAGACATTTTTACATCGATTTTTGGAGTCAATTATTCAGATTCAGGAATATGGCTTTAAAACAGATTCCAATATAAACGTCACGGCTGGAACCTTAAATTACCTCAAGTACAACCTGACAACAATATTCAGAAAAATGAGTCAAGTATGTAGAGACACAAACAGGTTTCTCATTTTTTAATAATTGCATTTTATTAATTGAAAACAAAAACAAAAAACAAATGCAAATTAAAAAAAAAAAGAGCAAAAAACAAAAACAGTATCATTAGGTAAGACAAGGCGAGAGACACTTAAATAAGAAGAGTTCCATGTTGGTGAGGACAAAGGTGGAGGCAGGTTGATGTGGAAGTGGGAGGGTGGGGTGTCAGGGTTTATGTGGGACAGATCTGGGATTATGTACACTTGTTTCTCACTGCAGGACTGGCAGGCCCCTCATAAAAGGGAGAAAAAAAAAAACAAAAATGAAAAAAGGGGCTCAAAGTAGCAGGTCGGAGACACCGAAACACCAGAGAGAAAGGCACTATCCAGAGAGAACGAGAAAAACAAGAACACAGAACACACGGTAAACAAACACACTGACTGGAACGGACCAGAAACCAAAAAGTTTTGACAACAAAATGAAAAAAAAAAAAAAAAAAAAAAGAAGAAAGAAAGAAAGAAAAAGTGCTTGACGACACACCACATTAGACAAACAAAAAAAAAACAAAAAGAGGACAAAAATATTCTTTTACATCATTTCAGCTGATCTCTCAACTTTTAGCATAAAAGACAATCTCTCAGTTTTCTGAACCGTTAATCTGTGCCAGCTGCAGATCTGCACTGGTGATTTACACAATGTGATTATCCAAACTCTGCCTCTTTGCTACGTGCAGGTATAACAAAGAGGAGAGCATAAGCATGCATGTAATGACTGCTGTGAATATGCATTTTAACTACCTGTACAGAACCTCATACACCACTCGCTCTTACAAATGAATATCGACAACATTTCAGCATGTCTCTTCTTTTTTTAAATCCCTTGCGTTGGTTGTGTAGTTCAGTTCTCCGACCATGCTTCCCTCATGTGTATGGACTCAGTCAGCTACATTCACTGCCCAGAGTAAAAATGGCTGCAATAAATACATTGGCTTTGGAAAGGTGGCCGACCTTTACCTTTACACAGGGCTTCGGGGATAGATACGACAGCTCTTTGCAGCATTCATGGCTCTTACTTGCTGGTTCGCTTCCTGACAGAACTCGTCTCTTCTCTCACATCAGGTTTTTTTTTGTTACAGAGAGGAGAAACGCTCTCCAATGGAATTTGACACCTTTAAATATCATGCTGTGTTATCCGAGAGCCCTCAGATAATTTCAGGACCAAAAAAAAAAAAAAGAAAGAAAAAAAAAAACAAAAACCTGACAATTCAGCACATTGTAGAGCTACGAGTTTCTTATCCAGACTAACAAAAGATTTAACATAATTTACAAATGGAAAAAATACAATTTGTGATGAGAGGTAAAACAGACAAACACATACAAATATATAATATATATTCTTAAAAAATGGATTCTCTCTATAGTTGATTTATTTATACAGCCAATGGCTGATGTACAATGCTCACGTGCCAATGATCTGAGACATGGAAACTTGCTGTATATGGCATCAGTTTGTTTTTCCTCTCTTCTTCTATTTTGTACATTTTTTTTTTTAAAACCATTTCTTCTTTTTTCATATTTTTATTTTTTCTTTAAAACAGAGTTAGGATTTATCGGTAGGCATTTCATTTAGGTGATTAAAACAACATGCGGCAAAGGAAAGAAGAAAAAAAAAACACTAACGAAAGGCAGAATGTTAAGAAGTTAAGGAGGAGACAGAAGCAGCTGTGGGAGTTCACTATGCAGAAGAATCGTTTGGTTATCTTCATGGTTGGTGCACTACGCTTTAAGTTTCTCTGTGTTTTGTTTTTCTCTTTTATTTCCCTCAAACACAGTTCAGTCCTCACTGAGGCGCTCACTGGCGAGGTGAACATTCTCAGCATGAGTTAAAGTTGATTTTGCTCAGCCGCCGCCCACACAGCGACGCCTACAACGGCACTACTCCTGTTTTAGCTCTCCCTCTCTTTTCACTTGTTTTGCGTTCTTCCTGTCTGCTCCTGTTTTCGTGGGATGGCGAAGAAGAAGTAGAAGGGTGGAGGGGTTTTCTGAGGGCAATGAGGATTTGGGGGAGGGGGTGAGGGTGGGGGAGTGGGCTGATGAGACCAAGAACGATGATGATGTTGATGATGATGGTGGTGATGGTTGCTGTTGGTCGGCGCTGTGCACCGTCTGACTGTTTTACATATTCCGATTGACGGGTGTGACGTAGTTGCGGGGGAACATGCCCGTTTGGCCGTGGCAGCCGCCTTTCCACCAGTTGGGGTCAGAGTTGTCCAGGACTTGGATGAAGTCGCCACGTCGGAAACCCAGCTCGCCTTCCTCCTGGGGGTCGAAGTCGAAGAGTGCCTGCACATACGTGGGATGCTGTGAAAAGGAACGATGGCAGATGTTAGCGAAGCCGGAATGACAGGACACAGTGAGTGACTTCAGAGGTCACCTAGTCTTCTTTAATTTCTATAATTATTAGAATGTCCATTCTTTTTTTTTTTTTTTTTTTTAAAGAATATGGTTTTATTTGTATTGTTTTGATAGTCTGAGTAGTGTTGAGGAAGAGTTCTTATTTACATTGTTCCTTAAAATGGGAATAAAATATGTCTTAACTCTTCTCATGAAATATTTTGATAGATAAAGTGGAACTAGGACTCAGTATATATAGTATAGTTGCACCTCAACTGTGGAGCTCACTCCTTCTAGACTTGAGAGTTCTTGATGACCTGTCCGCCTTTAAGTCCAGGGTTAGGGTTAAGGGTCGACCAATACATTGGCCGGCCAATATTTGAGTTTTTTAAGTGCATTGTCCGATTCACATGTTGTTTTGCTGATTATTGCTTAATTGTTAATATCTTAGTGACATGTTTGCATTTGACAAATTCATCCCATGGGCCAGAATAGACCTTATGGAGGCCCGGATTTGGCCCATGGTCCATACGTTTATATACTCTTGAGTTAAAAGTTAAATGTGTTCTGGAAGCTAGTGAATTCTAAACATTTATACCAGCAATGAGGAAAGAGTCAGACCTTTCATGACTTTATCTTTTTGTGGTTCAATGAGTGTTACCAGTGTACACAGGTTTGTGTTGATGTAAAGTAAATTAAAAAAATAACAACTGTGAGCAATGTTCTAGATTCAGCTAAATGGATATGAATGATGACGGCAACTTGTGCCTGGAGTTGTAGCCTTTTAAGACCTGTCATTTAAATCCACATCATTTCACATTCACAAGTCTGGATCTGACATGACTTTACTCAGGCAACTGTCTCTGCTGCTGCACAATGCCTCACAGGAAGCCGCTGCAAACACACCGAGATCTGACAGGATCCCTGGAGGCAGCACCAACGTGTTCTACCACAACGTAACATCAATGCTAACTACTATGTTTGAGGGAAATGATGCATCATTGGCCCAAGTTGCTCAACGTGGATTATGAGAAGTGTGACAAACTATCTTTTTTCTTTTTTTAAAAAAAATCCTGAGGGTGTTCAGAACAGAATGTTTTACAATTTAATGATGATTAATAAAGAGGATGTGATGACACTGAGCTCTTTTTTTTTTTACATGTCTGGTCTTGTCAGTGACGTTCTCGGAGCAATGTGAAATAAAACAAATTTGACATGTGGTTATTTATGGCCTCGCAGTGTTGACCTTGGAATGAAATGATACTTCTGATATGCAGACTATCATTGGCTCCAACTTTCACTGTGATTCTTTAACATTAAAATGAAATGACCAATCACTAGAAAAACTCAATGAAGAAACATTGGAGCCAACAGGTAGGTTTTCAGTCACATGACTATGATGACATCGCAACTTCAGGTGGAGGGCAGGTAGTAACCACGTAGAATGCTGCTATGGGGGAAACCATTGAAGATTGTTGCTTATACGTACAAGAGTGCTTATTGTATGGATTTAGATCTAGTGTCGAAACAGAAATACATACAGTTAGTTAAAAATGCATCGGACGTGACCCGTATCTTATGAAAATTAATGAGTTTTTGACAGAATCCAAAGATTTGCCAACTATCTCTGCTGTGGATATTACCAATGACCGGGTCCTGCAGACATTCAGATGAAAACGTAGAAAAGTTTGGAGGCATAGAACTTTTTTGTCAGCAGATGGGTCCACAACCTCGGTACCAAAAGGCTCATCGTTTTGTTCGCCAGGGTGAGTGTTTTATTTGTAAAGATGAGACGTCAAGATGAATTGAATGTTTGTTTACATTAGTGGTTGCTAGCCGCTAGCAGTAGTGACTAATGTCAACAAACATGCAACACATATTGATGTGTCTACAGTCGGTAAACCATATTACAACAGTGTAAATGAATATTTAATCACAACTTGATGATATATAGCACATCCACAAAAAAAAAAAGTTAGCTTTCAACGATACATCTGACGAAGTGGTCGCTGCAGACACATGCATTAGCAGACTCTGCTCCTCCTGACTGCAAATGCAGATTTAAAATTTTTACGGCGTTTTTCTGTGAGATTTTCACATTTCTCACCTTTGTGAATGGCAATCTTTGGTACTCTAAAAAAAATAAAAAAAAATAAAAAAATTGATTTTCCTTCTCTCAAAACGATTGGCGCAGCTGTAAACTACACAACACATAGGCATTTTCCCAACCAAAAACTCACTCTGCTTCACTTCCTGCCCTCCATCTGAAAATCGCACACCGACTATACAGCAATGTGACATCACGTGAAACCAACCTGTGCTGTTGGCTGATGGAGCAATTACACTAATCAGGCACTGACATATAACATCGATTTCCATTTAAGTTACACTGTAGTGAAAGCAACCTTTTACTGAAAACTAAGAAGAAAAATAAAAGTTCAGTTGTTGCAATTACAATTGTTACTGGCTATCAAAGTGTCAAACACACACTATGGTAAAAACAAACACAATAACAGCAGAACATGGTAAACAACACTTTTCTGAATGACGCCTACACTGCACAGCTCTGATCTTTGGTTATGAACAGTAAATTACTGCATGACTTCTTCCTCAGTGCTTTTTCAGTGTTGGAAATATTACGATGAGGGATTAGATTCGACTTTATTGATCCCACAATGGAGATATTCAGTGGTCAAGGCAGCACCAAAATTAAGTGCAAGAATAAAAGTGGGCATTAATAGTGCAAAAGACAAACGATATATATAAATAAATAACACTTCATGCACTATCAACACATTTAGAAAAGAGTGGAATTGTGACAAAAAAATGGGCAGTGCTGACTTTTTTTTAATTTAAGAGCGGACACTTTAACATGAAGCTAAATAATTAATGGACACTCAGGAAAACAACATTATTTTTGCAAAGGCACTGAGGTAACATCCTATAATCAGCCCTGTCCAAGAACTAACCATAGACTTCACATATCCTGCAACTCCTTTGTTGCTTCGTGTGAAAAAAAATAATGCAGTCAGTCTAATTATTAGTGACTTTATTTCACATTTAACAGACTGGTGTGGTAATGTCTCTTCTTAAATTCATTTCATTGTCTGACAGTATTTAACCTGCACTGTTTTCTTGCCTGTTACTGTCTGAGGTGGCGCTTTTTAATAAAATCTGTTGTCTAATATATGTGTTAGTAATGACTTAATGCACATACATACATTTTTACTGGGGTGGGAGATAATTTTTTTTATTACTTCTTTCCACTCCCTTTCGAATATGTTACTTGTTTTCTTATTTTTTTTTTATTTAGTCTATTTTGTCTTTGTCTTCCTATTTTATCAATTATTGGCTTTTGAAAGATCAAATGTTTTGGTGCTTGACATATTCGAAATAAAATAACTTAACTAAACTGGATAATGTATATATTTTATTCCATTCTATTTTCTGCGATAGGCTCTACATACAAAATCAACATTTCCTTGATATTTTCAGTGAAATGTCCACCTAAGTCTCAATGGTGATTGACAATAAAAATAGTTTTTAATCGTGAAAGGACAAATAACTGAAAACACAATTTGGGTGACACATTAACAGAATTTAAACCTGGGCTTATTATTATTATTATCATTATTATTACCATTAATACTATTACTTTAACTAGAAATCTAGAATATTACAGTTTAGAAAACAGTGATATTATTTATTGCATCAAATAAAAGCAGCAATAGTGTAGTTTGTGTTTAACGGATGTAAAATACACACCAACTTTTATTTGTTTGTATCATCCACACACTACCAAAGACATGGTTTTGATTTGAGGAAATGCTCAGAATAATTAATGATCAAATCCTATTGTTTTTCGAGTCCATTCACACCGTGTATTCTGAAAGTTGTCTTGTGTTCGAACCCATGTTAAAGCTGGATCTGAACAGGGTATTCAAAAGAACAGACGGATCAGTAAGTGTGTTACCTGGGGGACTTGCTCTATATCTCGCAGAAAGATTTGCTGATTGCGGGAGACTGAGGTGGAGCGGTGGTAGTCCACCAGCTCGTTGAGGGAGTTAAACTTCACCACCCATAGGAAATACTTTCCGGCTCCGTCACGGAGAACCTTGAAGTGCTGAACATCATTTCCAAATCTGCAGAAAGTCAGAAAGAATGACGATGAGGAGGGGCATCTTCACCAATTACGGGCAAAAATAAATTAAAATGAGTGTTCGAGTACAGTTTTACATGCTGCACTGAAGGCGGTGCAGGGATTTGAATAACTGTGATGGATCACTCAGACCGAGCTTATCAAACGCCTTGGGGCCATGTGTGACAGACTGGTAGGTGTTTAGTCAAATCAGTCACTCCACTAGAGCAGACTGATATTCATTGCCCACTGACCAAACTGAATAAGGATAGTGGAGACAGTGAAGATCTGTATCTGTGCTTCAGGTCTACATGCAACCTGCTGTCCACATCCATGAGTCAGAGTGGACAAAGAGGAAATGGGTTCTGTATGTGTCAGCAAAAAAAAAAAAACCCAAACCTTTACACAAAAACACAAGCAGAGGGCAGCACGGAGCACACTTCTAAGGAATAAGGAAGTGGCTATGCTAATGAGTCACCTAAACAGAAGGGTGGAAATTCTGAGCTTTATGGAGTATTCTGAAGAAACTCTCCACTGATGCAAGGGTGATGTGAAGGTGCATCAGAAGGAAACAGTGTGAGAGTGAGTGTTCTTTTCCCCCTCAGAGATCAGTACATACTGCAGGGTGCTACTTACTTCACAGACAGGGAAAAGTCCCCTGGTGCACTCTCGCTCTCTCTGATGAGGAAGGCGCCATCGTGCCTCTGTTTGTTCAGCATCTCCTCTGCTTTGGCCCGGGGAATCTTCCCAAAAAACCACCTGGAGGGGGGCAAAACTGTTAGAGAGATTCAGCCAAAGCCTAAACTTAACACTACTGATATGGAATGAAGGGAGAATCAGAAAGGTTTTTATCCTTCGTGTCTGACAAACTAAGCCATGTTCATGCATCATCAGGTTCTCCCTGGATCATCTGTGGACCTGCTGCTGTAAGTCCTGCTTCTCTGCTGCGTCCATCATTATTCATTTGTCTATGTAGTTGATAATATTTATTACATAGTTACGTAGAGGTGTCTATTATTGTTACCAACAGCTACAGTAGGAGTCAACCCACTGTTAATACTACTATTTCAAATACAAGTACTAAGTGTTACAGGTATTTGTACTCCGCAGTCATTCTTCAGTTTGCTGTACATCCATGCGTCTCCCCATACCTCTCCCAATCTCACTCGTTTTCCTTTGACCCTTTCTCTTTAGACCTAACTGGTAAAGGCAAAAGACTGTCCTCCAGAGTCGGTTTGACATTTTTCTCATGCCAGCTGCCCATCAGGAATATGTCATGTCAAGCGTCAGTATTTAAAAAAAAAATCTTACTATTCTCCGCCTTAATGCTGAGCATCGAAAGTAAACAAAGTCTTTAACACCAATGGGGTTGTTTTAATGCAATTCATTCCAAGTCATGCATCCCAGACTGTTTAGGTCGTGTACACTTTCATAAAACCTGATTACAAATTGCAAAATGCATGTGGTTTTATTTTTGCAGAAGTCCGTTTCTGGGTTAACCGTTTTGTATGAATAAAAGACATAAAACTGAACTGAAGACCACTGTGTGTATATGGACTAGCCAACAGAAAAGGCACACTGACTGGAAACACACAGGCCTTAAATGGAGGAGGCCGGATGATGGCAAAATCATCACATTTCTAGAGAACAAACTGATGTGGAAAAAAATAAGATTCATTGCCAGTGGTGTGTGTAGTTTCAATACATCGTATTTGTGAAAATGGGACCTAACTTTTACATAGCTGTTTACAGAAGAATACTTTGTACCGTTTTACTGTAAAAAGTCACAGTTATAGTTTATTATTTGAATTAAAGGTTAATTATGATTTGATTATCCCATGGAGAAATATAGTCTCTGCATTTTACTGACCAAAACACACACACAGTACCTAGCATTAGCATTAATGCTAGGAGCAATGAGCTGCCATTGAAGGTACAAGGGGAACCAACTCCAGATCTTCACCAGCACTGATAGTCAAATTACCCTATGGCCTACGTAATGGCTTTTAATGTTGGGGTAAAAAAGGAAATCTGGAGGAAAACAAGATGAGGTAAACTCAATGCAATTGTAATACTAATATCATGACTCAGTGGAAATGTATTCTATAAATCCATCATTTGGAATTATAGAATCCATCTGTGTTCTGCAATTAATTTTAAACTGAAAAGAAAAACCATGAGTGAGAAGAGACCGTCTTTAAGGCTGACAGTTTACATCATGTCTGATTTTAAAAGTTTGTTTTCAGTCAGTGTTGTGTGTGTGTGTGTGTGTGTGTGTGTGTAGAACCCAGATAGATCCCATTGATGGTCAACAGGGTAGAGCCATCTGACACCCATCTAACCACCCAAAGGTGATAGCCATCGAAGTCAGTTAAAAACCACTATGTATAATTCAGTTGTTCAGGCTGAATTGCACCTAATCATACATGGAAGAAAGGACAAAATAATACTAACATTATTTGGCATGTATTGTCCATTTACAGACAAGGAAGTAGATTAGAATTTAACTTATTATAGAAGCACAAACGCCATAAAAAGTTTGTTTTGAAGTTCAACATCTGGTCATTGTGTTAAGGAAGCCTTTTCATATTAATTTATTTTTAAATTCCAGTTTCAGTTCCTTATTTTCAGGCTTCAGTTCCATTTATTTTTAGTCATACATGTACATTACAGCTACACTGCCACGAGATGTCTTGATAGGAGGAGCAAATGAGAGTGACATGGATGGATGGAGACGGCAAGGGACAACGCAAATGAAAGCTCTTTCCTGGTGTTAATAATTTAAAAGTACAGCCGGCAAAAAGATGACATCTCAGCTCCTTTGCACGATCAAAAATCGATAATGAAATGGGCGACTCTTAATCCGCTTTATATCTGTGCTTGGCCGCACAGTGAACCTGCGTACTCGCTCTCTTTCCTCGTTTGATGAAAGCGATACCAGAGCAATTAATGGAACACAGGAAATGGCAGGAGAACGCAGGACACACACCTCCTGACCTATACTTATCCACCAAAACACAGGTCTGGCAGGAGGGAAGAGATCAACATCAGAACATAAAGACCTCTGAGCTGGAGCTGAGCCATACTGCAGCAGCACAGCTGTGTCTGTGCCTTGCATTAGGATTTCATTGTCACCACAACGGGAGGCAGGATGGAATTCTTTTTCTCTTTTTTTTGGGCTGTTTTGACAGTCAATTAGTGTACCGGTTAGTTAGTTTTCCTTTTGAATCGTTGTAGTGCCCCTGGTATGACTCTGGGGTTCACCCAACAGCTAAAATTGAAATTCACTGCAGTGGTGATTTCAAAGTAAAAGCTCAGTCAAAAATAGTGTTGGTACAAACAATAAGAAATGGCAACTGTGTGGTTGCTTCTCATGATGTAAAATAATCTTCTCTATCTGTCCACAGACAATAACATTCATATTGACAGTAATTGGAATGGATGGTTTTGTTCATTCAGACTGCTGTTGACATTCATGCTGAACTTTGAACTACATTTGAAATCCTACACTGGGTGTGTATATTTGACCTACTATTGTCAGCTGGTAGAGATTAAATACATGATGCAGCATTCTTTTAAAAAGAAGAAAGGGAAAAAAACAAAGAGGCCGGGGAATGACAGATTAGCATTGTCGATTTTTTAATTTTTATCTAACACATAGGTCTGTGGGATACTAGTCATGAACCTTAGACATGCATATAGAACTGTATAATCATCTTCCAGGTTATTCTTACATTGATGCAGATGTATTTTAGATAATGTTCATTTAACCTGCTACAGATGAAAACATTTAGACTATAGTGGATACTTCATTAGAATGCCAGGTTAAAACAAAACACTCTGAAATAACAAAATGAAAGGAAAATTAATCTTAACCTTTTCATCCAACCAATCACTATCTGCCTCCATTAAGAATTCAAAAACCCCTTGTTGAGATGACCTGATGTCCTATACTGACTGAGAAGGATTCAAGAAAGGTGACAGCTTCATTATGCAGTGTCATTTTCAAGTGTCAAAAAGGGGAGATACTGCAGGAAAAACCGAATCCAACCTGCACAAGGACTATTAAATGCATATAGCCAGTACATTTACTGATGTTGGTCCACAGTATATGGTTAGTAAACAGTTAATAGTATGCTTGTGTAAACCTGTGCATGCAATTTCATCAAACCTGTCAGGTTTGAGAGCAGTCACATAAATGATGTGAATCATCATTTCAATTTATATTGCCATCAGATATTATATTAAAGTACATTTACTTTATCTTGAGCACAAATTCATCACCGTAACAGTACTTTTATTTAAATAAAAACAATTGAGTTCGCTTTACACTTCAGTGCATGTGAGCACTGCTGCACTGGAGGAATAAGGTCAATATTCAATTTCGTTTGAGAGGCCTCAAGTACACTAAAAGAGAGAGCTCATCTGGCACAGCACAGGTTGAGAGGTACTATACTCTAGGGGTAGTACAAGGCATTCTCTGCTGTGGTTTAAGACAGACACACACACATATACACAATACATATATGTGAATTAATGAGTGAACTCAGACTAATGATTATGATCATGATTAATCTGATAAAAACTATTTTTTAATACAATAAAACCATCTACAGCAGAATGACTGAACGTGTCTGCCAACACATTTTGGGCAGTTTTTCCAAAAGAGTTAGCATGTGCTAATGGTCAACTGATAATGACAACTGGTAATGACAGGCAGCAGAACCAACTCAAAAATGGAAGACAATAAAAAGCAGCAAAACCAAGACGGAACAGTCGACCCACATAAATTATTACACAAGGACAACTGTGGCTAAAAATGACAAAATATTTTATCGGAAGTGCCTTTTGTTTAGATAAGAACTGAGTTTTTACAGGTTGAAAATGCAAAAATAAAAAAAACAAGTAGCGATCTTGAAAACTATCTGCTGTTGCATTTCCGTCTCGCTGTTGAAAATGTAAAAATACTGCTGTTACGCGTGTACGTTGGGTTCTATCATAGCACCATCTAGCAGCCTGGCATGCATAGCCAATCCAATCCCACACACTCTTGTGTAGCCATTTGCAGAGATTTATTAATGACAACACTTGTGTAAATGCAGATCAAAAGGTTAAGATGAGACACCAGTTTTGGGTCTTCTCTTCAGATTGTCTCCGTCTAAACGTAGCCTAAAATACCACATTATCATGAAGCCTGTGTGAGTTGGGGATTATGTTGACACTAAAGCAAACAAGTCACTAAGCTTAAACAAATGCATTCAGTGCAGATATATTTACTACCTTCTTGGGTCTGTTTGCTTTTGCAAAATAAAAAAGCAACTAATATAGATGAAAAATTTATTATATTTAATTGTGATTAATCCAAATTATTGCGCAAACACACCATTGGGAAAGTCAAGTGTTATAAGTTTCAACTAGTGGAATAAAGCCTGCTGAACCTGAGCACCTGACAGCCAAACACATGTCTAATTTAATCATATTAGAGAAAGTGGTGAGTGTTATACTTACGGATGGGCTTTCATCTCTATGTAGTTCTTGGGAATGAAGCCATCTTTTCCATTTAGCTCTGCCTTGTACCAGTTCTGATCACACTCTTCATTTAATACCTAGAGGAGACAATAAGAAGGATTAGTCAGTCATATTATTGCCACAATGTCAACATGCTTCCTTTTAAATGGAACAAATAATGCATCTGTATGTGATTTAAACTTATTCAACAGTGACATAGAAACAGCTGCTGGGGTGTTCATGTTTGGTAAATTGTGGCTGCACAGCAGGTGTGTTAATTTGGCGGCGTCTGGGTCAATATGTATGGTACGTGTCCATTTGTCAGTGTGTAAGCAAGTGGAAAGAAATAGAAAGGTACAAGGCAGCAGATGTTAAAGTCAATGAAGACGTGGACGGAAATGTACAGTTATCTGACAAAGTGTCTATTCATGGTTTATAAGTCAATTATTAGATTCAAGTCATAAGTTTCAACCTTTTTTTGAAGTTAAAACGAAACAGGATGTGGTATGATTTAAAGTAATGTGATGCATTACAACAGATGATTCCCTGTATCGAGATATTAATACAATGATATACTCTGTCCAAGCTTTTCAAACTAACAGCTGACACTGTCGAAATGTTTTGCGACATCGTAATTGTGCGTCTGATTTTCGACTTCCAGACATGTGCCAATTTCAGAGGAAGCGATGCAACAGCACTGACTCACGCAGTCTAATGCTCGAATGAGTTCCAAAAAAAAAAACAACAACCATGAGATAATATGTGTTAGAACAGAACCTAAGGGTATAAATCCTTAAAAGTAAAGGGAGAAAAATACAGTCCTGCAGTGAAGAACTGCTTCCAACATTTACATGAATCAAGTTTGCTGAAAGCCATTACTGCCAGTGTCTTTGATCACATCCCATCTGCATAATTTAAAGAGAAAAACATTTTTTGGCTAAGGCAGCCATGGAGTCCCCTAATGCAAGAAGAAAGTGGCTGAGTGACAACCACAAAACACCAGGCAGAAGAAAAGCTTGATGTGTATCAGACTCCATCGTTTTCCCTCTGAGACTATTTTATGAATTTCATTTTTCTTTATTCGCCTCCTTCCTCTTCTGCCTTTAAATTCAACCCCCCCCCCCATGAAGCAAACAGCCTGAGACAGCTGTCCTACTGGCTCCTGTTAGTGTGAGTGGCCTGGGTCTATTTGCTTCAGTGCGCCTGCAGAATGCCAGCTGCTCCTGGCCTTCCCCCACCTGCTAACCCTGCACAGGACCAGCATTACTGTGTGAGGGAGCAGCCATTGACCAAAAATAAGTAGCTGGAGTTTCAGATGATGGGGATATGCATGTGTCAAGGCCACGGGGAGACTGCCACAGCTAGAAAATTAAGCCCGTGCAGAAGTACCACTGGTGGCTGTTAGATAATAGGTCCAGGTATCTGCCTTAGAAATAAAGCCTCAAACTCTCTATAAAAAGTCTATTTATGATCCTTTTAATGACTTTACTGGGGGTTTAATAATGTAGTCTATCAGCTGGACTACAAAATCAAGATATGTCTGTACTGTGTGCATGAATATTTAGCAAGCAGCTGAAATTACTTAGCTGTGTAACATGGCATTTGGCAGTTTTTTCAGTAAATTAGTTATTAGACTTGCACCAATTACATCCCGATTTCTGATTTGTAGGGTGCTTGGATGGATGTAATGTACCAATTAGGCTAAGTTTAGCTTTGTTGCGTTTTCAGGGTTGCAATGAACATATACTTTTTCCTTTACTCGCAAACTACAAAAAAAGACATAATGTGTGCACAACCTTAATAGATAGACAAAAAAAAACAGAACTAAATGGGTATTAAAGGTTAAAGCCATTATATAATGTGACCCCTGGCCACTCAACAAATGGCACAAACGCCACAAACAGAAACATCCGACATATGATTAATGAAAACTGTAATAAAATATCAGAAAATTCTTTCAGCATGTGTCATATTGCCTGAACCAATAGGGTTACAGACATGTTAAGTGGAAAGGGAGGTCACACTCAATATGGTCGCCTTTGGTTTATGGAAGCTTTTTTTTTTCTCTCCCTTTATCATTGAAACTTGTTTTTCATACCATACATACTTTACACATATTCAAATTCTTAATACAGAGACTGAGAAATGCATACGTGTGGTCATAACCTGACTAAACCAACAAACCTCATGTTGGACTTTGATTTCTGCACAATACTGTATGTATCCTGTATCATTAGCAGTGTTTGTAATCTACACATAAGAGGACAGTCCTGACTCCACTCTATTCTGTTCTGTTTCAATACTGTTAATTCCAGTTTAATATGCTATCAAGTAGTTCTGTGTGAATATTAAATACAAACTGTGACTTTAGCATGTGAGCAGATCATGACAAAACAACATGAAGACAAAGGGTCGAGGTCAGGGGCGTTACAGATGAACGAGCCCTGACTTTTTGATTCCTAACTTTTGAACCAGACAAGTTTAAGACATACATTACACATAACTGGAAAGGTCTAAATGACATCTTAAACATAGTCTGAGGGAAAAATGTAGTAATATTTTTAAATGAAAAAAAAAACAAAAAAACTACAGCATCATGGATGGACAAAAAAATTTACATCTATTTATTTTTGGTGTGCATCCTAGAATTTATTCAGTTTATACTTTAAACCCTTTACCTCACCTACTCACCTAATAACTGTTTAGAGGAAAAAAATGTTTTATTGTACGTAAATAGTAGGAGTTTTGAAAACTAGCTGTGTCATGGATGGACAACAAAAGTACATATTAAAAACAGTTTTTATTTCAATTATCAATATATAATTATTACTATTTTTCAATATTTACAATATGCACACAATATTAGCATTATATTAAAATATATTTTCCACAGATGCATGCAGTTATTAATCTTAAAGACTGTGTGTAGAAAATGATATAAATAATATAATAAATATCAATATATTTACAATAAATTGGTTTTATTTATGATCGTTTATACAATAAACAAAGAATGACTGCATAAAACTTTGCCACTTTACAAACATTCACACTCCAAAACCTCCTCAAATTTTTTTCACTATTTTTTTCTCATTTAAAAATACATCAGCATTTTTTGGCCTGATCACCAATACCGATCACCAAAAAATTTTATTTGCCGATTGCCTTTCACTGTTGATTACGGATGGAATTTTAAATGTCCATACCTTTCATCTTGGTATGAAGAGCTACAGCCTCACATGCAACTATGAAGGGCTGCAACTATCAAATATTTTTGTAATTGAGTATTACGTTTATTTTTTTTCATTAATTAATCGAATAATCTGATTAATTCCATTTTGCATCATTGGTGAGTGTTCTATATGTATGAGTTATTCTAAATATTCATACATATTCATAATTCCTCCTCCACAGCAGCTTTTAGGACAAATTCACAGCAGCACATTTACCTGAAATAATGTCTCAGGAGGTAAAGGGTTAAACTAGATCAATCAATAAACGGGGATGAGAGAAGACTGCAGTGTTTTGAGTTGTGTGTGCTTGCATCCATGTGCGTGTGCCTGGATGTGTGGAGCAGTTGTAGCCAAATAATTACACTACCATGGTACATTTGCTAAAAATAATCACAACATTGAGGCTACATGCTAACAGATGCTAGTAATCACCAATTAGCAAAAGAAGCTCCGACTCCGCTTTGATGAAATTCCTTGGAATTGTGGATGCGTTTGGTTCAGGTGTTGTAGTAAATAAGGCAGTGCTAGGCTAAAGCTAATGCTAATGCCATGAGCACACTGTTATCTTACACAGCATAAAATGGTCCCAAACATCTACTATTAATTAACTAACTATATTTTTTTAAAAAAATACAGAAACAGTCAAGACAAGATAAACCTGTTCTGTAATGTGTTTGCAAGTGTGAAAACGGTCGCTAGTAATTTACCTTACGTGATCAGCTCTTTGATCGGCACTATTTTTAGGCAATATTGGTGCGACACTACTGAATATATAAGTAATTACCTACTGAAAAATATAAGTTTGGTGTAGAGTATTATAATTACTTGTTTTTACCCAAATGTTAACCTTCCCTTGACTTCAGCCAAAGATCTTTTCTAAACAAGTTCTTGAATTGCGGCCTTGCAAACTCTACAAGTACAGTCTTGGTAAGAATGGCCCCAGTGGAAACACTTCCTAAGAATCCCAGTTTCTTTGTAATTTTCATCCCTGCTCTGCTGTATTTTCAACATTGACTCTCTAACATATTCTCACAATCCACCATAATCACTTGTTTAATTTCAGTTAATATATTCTTTTTTTTTTTTTTAAAAGCATTTTGTATATTCTTCGAAACAAGAAAAAATTGGTTGAATCCTTGGTGGTGAGTAGAACAATCCATTTTCCCACTACGCTGCCTCTTGCATGTGTTCCAACATTGTATCACATAACGTTGTGATGGTTATCAATTCAATAAAAAATTACAAATAAAGTTTTGAGAATAAATTGACAATAGCACAAAATGCATCTGGAGATATTTGTCTGCTACCTTCCCACAGGTCACCATCAAACACATCCTTGGCTTAAGCTAGCAGATAAGAACAACAGCAGGGTATTGGTTAGCGCAAACTTAAATGGAACTGTGCTTGTACTGCAAATGATGCCAATTCACAGGATTGCAAGGACAGAAGAACATACAATATGCATTGAGAAATACCCAAAGCAAATAAACAACAAAACATGGGTATCTACTATTGGGCTAAAATATGTTACTCATACTGTGAACTCCAACTGACCTCACTTTCCTTTGTGTCAGTAACAGATGCACTCTCACTCCACATTGGACATTTCTGTCGGATCAAATGTTTGATTTAATTAAAGCCTGCATGTATAGCTGTTGCACTAACTGCTGACTCACAGGAAAAACTCATTTTGAGACACTTAGAACAGTGCCCAGGGCTCACAGTCATGAGCTGCATGTGATGGTGCAAGTGACTGATTTGCTTGATCTATGTATGCTGGAGTAAAACAGAACCAAGGAAGACTCACCGCACTGTGTGGCTGCCCTGGGGGAGTTTTAGCAGCAGTGCTAAGTGGAAGGTGGGGTGGGGTGTTCAGTTTTGTTAGTTGGGAAAGTGCAGTCTAAAATTCACATAGTGGCCAAAGCTGAGAGTTTTTAAAACGACAAAAAAAATAAACAAACTATGTAGGAGGATGAAATGTGCTTATATGCAGCATTGTAGGTGGCAAAGTCTCCAAGCAGTTTGACAGACAATGCCCGAGCCTAACAAGCCAGGCTCAAACCCACTCATTGGCTAGCAGTGGCTTAGCTGGAGTGCCCTTGAAATCGTACCAGTATCAAGTACCTGAACCTTTAATGCGACCTCATTCAAGGAAAACAAACAAACTGGAACAAAACAACTTTTTTTCTGGCAAATTAGTCACTTGCAAACTAACATCAGCGTCATTCAATGTTATCCAGTCAAGTATAAAACTGAAGAGCTGAGCTGTACATTCTTATGTTTTAACAAGGGTTGTCAGAATTAAGGCATTAACGCAGACTAATCCATCATCATGATCAACCTGATGAATTTTTTTTATGCATTTAACTCATTGATTGCTGGGCTGTTTTCAGAATGGAAAACCCCAGGAGTGCCAGAGGTTTTATAGCATTTTCACTAATTTTACAAGACTGAGCTCTTTGACTATATGAACATGAAAATAAAGTGTAGAGACTCTTCTTTCATTTGGAACATTTTTGGTTTTTTTTGTTTCTATCTGGGGGTTTTTTTTACCAAAAAGGGGAGAAAATTAGCTTTTTGTGCAAAGAGGCATTTCAAGCAGATCAGTGACTTTGACGTCAGTACCTATGGATTTAATGACACCTGAAACATCTAAACAACAGACATTGAGATTTTTTATGATAAAATATATAGATAATTTACAATTATAAGAAATATAACTACATACAAATTGACAACCAGAACTCTGTCCCAAAATGCTCGACAAGTTTCCTGCTTGTGCTAAAGCCGACTTCTGTCCCTACATGTGGCCAGATCTAGTGCATCTCTGTGATCTTGTGATCCAAGATGTTGGATCCCAAGACCGCTCCAGAGGCATTACTCAAGGGTCAACTGCTTGTCATCTTGCTTCTCTCACCACAACACACTATACACATTGATCTCTTCTTCTACTCCTATAGGCGCTACTCTCTTCTTTTTCTCTGATCAGCAAACCAAAATACAAAAAGGAACCATCTACAGGTTGGGGGGGTATGAATTACAGCTTAAAAATTGCTCCAGTTCATATCCTAGTGACCTCTGCTGAAAAACGTCATTGACAATGACAGACACATTTGTTCTGTTCAAATCTGTACAGTGTCCCAAATTATTTATTAAACTTTACACTATGACAGAAGTACAGTGGTACCTCAAGTTACAAAAAAGCCAGTTAATGAATAATCCAAATTACAAAAAACTTTTGTCAAGTTTTCGTCTCCGAATATGAAAGAAAATTTAATTTACAAAACGAAACTGAAACCCCCGAGACATAAATACAGTACTCTACGTAACGCACGTAAATATGCACTGTATGTACCATCCCATCGGCAATGAGGGAACTACCCATGAGGTTTTTCATGAGCTTTTGACCCGAATTCATCAGAGTTCTAACATGCGTAAAGGACAGAGTTACTCCTGTTTCATGAGTTTTTCCAGTGTGTTAATTGAAACTTTATTACAGTATGCATTTGGTATTCATCATGACCCCAAAGAAAGTGATTCCCGACGCGAATGAAAAGAAGAAGCAGGCTGCGTTATGAATACAAGTGAAACAGGAAATGATAAAAACAGGAGGCGGCAGCCATCATTCCATCAGTACAAATAAAACAGCACAAATTTCATCAACTTTTCAAATTTGTGGGAAAAAAACATCCCAAAAAAAATTTAAGTCATGCTATCGCCCACTTTGATGTGTATGCCTCGCACATTTTAGAAAGATTATGAAAAGTTGTCAAAGGCAATCCTCTTTGGATTAATAGTTCACCAAACGTCCTTCAACAAACAGTGTTGAATGTGAATGTGACAATTAAAACAACAACAGTGTTATGGAAATGATTTACATGTCTTGTTCATTTTAATGGTTTAATGTTCAGTCAGTGAAGACAAATTTCCCCTAATCTAAGTTTTCTTTTACTTTTAACACATATTTCATATAAAAATTGGTATACATTTATAATTTTTAAAGGGTTTGAGGGGTAGTATTGGGGGCCTTGGAACGAATCAGGCCTTTTACATGTAAAATGTGACTATGAAAAATTCACGGTATGAAACCACTTCTGCATCAAATGCATTTTGTGATTTAAGGTACCACTGTATTATAAATAAAATGCTTAAATAAATAAATCGTGGGGTGTATCGAAGCATGTGTCAAACATCATGACACAAACAGACTTGTGAGTTGGTGTATTGTCACAACCATAGCAATTAACCTATCTGCAGATCAGAATGACAATGCATTTTGGGTAGTTTGTCCAAATAGAGTTACCGTCACTCATACGCAAATAGGTAGTTGATCAGGGAGTGACAGGGAGCAAAACCAAGCAATAAAGATGGAAGACTGCCCGTTGGCTCCCTGGATAGGAAATTTGAGTACATAAAAGCCCATGACAGAACAGTTAACTGACAAAGTATTGTGCATACAGCAGGAAGGAGTTTTCATTTCACCAAAGCACTTCCAGCTTAAAATACATTAACACAAAGCATACATTAGTTGTGTGTAAAGTGTTGCCCAGCTTGCAACAAACATGTTAAGTGCAAATATATTCCCTTCTTTCTCTAGTCTGTTTGCTCATAAAAAAGTGAAATGGATTAAAATTTTATAGTTCATCATGATCAATTGAAATTAATCTACTAGTTTTAAGTTAAATTAGTTCCTTCATGGGGTAGCGAAGGGGGTGAAACTGCTCATTCTGATCTGCCCTCTGTTAACCTAGTATAAAATGCAACTTGAAATACAGTGAACCCACGTTTATCATTGGGGTTGCATTCCAAAACGGACACGTGAAAGGCAAAATCCGTTTAATAGTCAAGTTTTTATTATACATTATAAATGTAAAGCATTTGTTTAAGAAATTTATAAAATGTTTTCTTGCAAATAACTATGATCATTTTTAATACTTTTAAAATAATCACTGTAATAATACTGTAAAATTATAATTTTATAATGAAAACGAGCGACACATCAACAGGTCCCATTCTTGTGACACTCACTGAAGTTCAGAGGCCATTCTCACCGTGGTTGCCAAGCAACCAAGTGTTAATTCATCTTCATCAAAACTTGTGTCCTCTTCTTCCCCTTCTCCCTCATCTTTGCTTGGTGGCTTTGTCATCTCTACCAGGTCTTCATCAGTTGTGTGTGCATCAGTGATACGTGGGCTGACCCGAAGTGAGCGGATGACTACGGTCACTCGCAGTTGTGGATGATTGAAAATAATTTTAATGATATTCAGATTGCAGTCGGTCGGGTCGTTTGAGATGAACATTAAAATAACCTGGTAAATACGCTTTAATAACTGAATTTCAGTGAAGGTGACGTACAACATCGGAAGTATTCTACAGCAAGTGAGAAAGTCAAGTCGGGAGAGTTATGGAAACATACAAACAAAAAAAGCAAGTTTTGGGACATATCCACTGAGATTTTTAAAGATGATGAATGGCCCCCGCTGTTTTCGTTTCTGTGGAAACCTGGTTCAAATGTCTCTTTGGGTGTTACAGGTTGTCGACCCCTGGTTTAGATGCTGCTCGCAAGTAATGGCATCAGATTTTAACACAGAAATAAATGCGGGTCGGGTCTGTCCTTTTCAAATCTATTTATTGTGGTCCAAGCTGCGGGCATGTTAGTTAAAAAAGTGGTCAGTTGCAGGTCTTTTATACATCGACCTGTGCATCACTGGTGTGCCTCAACCAGGGCATTAATTTAATCAGGAGTCATGTTATTAAAGCCATTTCCTCCAAGCTGTTTAGATAGATTCACAGCTGTATCTACCGCAGAGTGAAATCTAAGTGAAAGACCAATACGTATCAACTTTTTTCATGGCTAGACTACAGTCCCTTAGCCAATCAGGATCCTGAACACAATGCACTGTAAAAAAAAAAAACAATTAATAAATCAGTGAAACAGCGAAGCCGCGAAAGATGAACCGCGTTATAGCGAGGGTTCACTGTACCATAAAACTAGGTTAATTTCAACAGTTACATCCAATGTGGTACAATTCACAACGAAGAAAAAACTATGCAAAAAAGAAAAAGCACAAATGATGAACAAAACAAGTAATGGTGACAAGTAAACACATAACACATCACAACTACCATTAAAAGAAGCCATAATATTAAGTGATATTTACAGCACATCCTTACAACAAATAACATACTCTACATGCTCTCTATAATTGTTGGGAATGGGGGTCTGTTTGGCAAAGGGCCTGTCCATCTGAACTGGGTAACCTTGGATAATTACCCGGTCTGAAACTGAAGTTAATAATAGAGCACGGCGGGAGCTGCGATACACAGTACGCCTAAGCTTATATGAATTGCTAAGATGCTTATGTGAATTTTCCACGAGATTAAAACACAAGTCAGTATTTGTACCGCAGGTATCCCAACTGTCTGATGCACACAGATGTCAATTACAATAACGGTATCTGTAAAACTGCTTTAAAGTCTATGAAAAGAAACATTATCAGACTTGATCACCGCTGTGAATAATGTTTATTTAATTTCAACCGTTTTCTGACACGTCTGTGGAACGATGCCAAGTATACCCTTTGACTGACTTCTATTGCTATGATAACTGCTGGCAGTTTCAGTGGTTCCCTGCGTCATAGCTTTGTATCATCTTAGAGAATGCTGAGAGTTTTATTTTTTCCCCTTCTAGACAAACCCACACAATCAGTGAGAGTCATAGAGACTGTATTTGAAAGAACCTGTGGGGGTTAAGAGGGCTTTCCCTAGGTTGGTGGGGGGTTCTGCACTACAATGGCTTTTGTTACTATATTGTTGCATTTTTGCACATTTTATTTATTTTTTACAACAACAAATCTACGGAGTGTTTAAGCAAACAATTTCACTTTTGTGAGTAACAGCTGACCTCCACTTTTAAAAAGTTTGTTTATAAAAAGGTCTACTGAGCATTTTTCTGATTCTACAGCTTTTAACAAAGTAAATTAATATTTAGTTTAAGAGTCAAGATATTTTATTTTAATTCTACAATTTACATTCTTATCTTCAGTTGTGTGTTCTGTCCATTGTATAAGGTGCATCATTTGTTATATTCAACTTGATGTAAATCATGTTTATTTTAGTTATATTGCAAGTCTTGGTGAAAATAAGAGAGGTGGCAACTCCCATTTAGTCTGCACATGCTAAAAGCTTATGACTGAGCAATGTCTGAGGTATGGCTGCAATGATGTCGAGTAAAATCGATAAAAGAAATAGTCGACAATGGAATTCATTGTCCACTACTGTCACCAGTCGCGTTTTTCCAACAGCTAACTTATAATCTCTGTCTAGAGTCGCTCATGCACAATACCGTCTGTGAGCAGTAACATACTGGTACAAGTACCAAATCTTCTAAAGTTTGGGAGCATTTTAGCCTGGATACAGTGAATAAAAAGTCTACTGGAGAGGTTTGTAAAGTAGCAGGTGCAGCATGGCAATACCTCGGTGATGCATGAAAAAGAAAGTATGTCGGGCAATTTAATGAAACCGAGTCTGACTCGCCTCGGTATGATTCAAGGCAATATGGTTTTTATGACATACATTGTACATTTCATAAGTCTATTTTTGTTATAAAAAAGAGCTTGAGCGTTATGTCAGACTGTGGCTATTTTAAATTAAATGCATGCAGTCTGAAGAAGAGAGTCGACTAGAGCTGGGAATATTTGACCCAACCTGATGGGACCAGGCGGGTTCGGGCAACATTTCTATCATTTGAATCGGACCTGGGCCGGTACAGGTCTGACATTTAAGGCCCATTTCATGCTCTGCCATGGAGCCCTTCTCACAGAAGAAGCAGATGTGCACACCCAGCACTGTTACTAACTGGTGTTAGAACTTCAATAAAGCGTAGTTTTAATTGTACTCATCTTTCTTTTGTTTATTATCATTTGCCACATAATCAAATCAAGTTCATGCTAAATTTAAGACAAAAATTAATTATCCGACTACTCGACTAATCGTTTCAATAGTTGGTGAATAGTTGACTATTAAAATAGTCGTTAGTTACAGCCCTACTCTGCAGCAGCTAGATTAAGTAGCTAGTGGCCCAAGAATGTGCAAAAGTGAAAGACTGTTCACCTAAGATCTCTGAAGTGACAGGTGGTCACAAGTTTTCACAGCATCAAATGGTGAGAAAACTTGTGACTGAGCTAAACGGAAGTTGCTGCCTCTCATGCTCTCTCCAAGTCTTGCGATATAACCAAAATAAAAATGATTTACACCAATTCCAATATGCTGTAAAAACTACTACTGGCTAAACATGAGTGGCCAGTAGAAGTCTCATACACTCATCAAGTCTCCAGATATTAGCAATATAACTGAAATAAAAATGATTTAAGTCCAATATAACAAACAATGCATCTTGTGCATGAGATGAAACACATTTTCCACAAAAGTAAACTGCAATATTTCAACAAAATATCTTAAACTAAATCGTCATTTGCTTTATTTTGAAACCATTTCAAAGACACACTTCATATAAGTATAAACAAGTGGCTTAGAGTTATTAAGTATGTGTAGCTGAACAAAGATGCATCTGATGGACTGCTGTCGCTCCGGTTCAATCAGTAATGAAGAATCACTCGAGCACAGATGAACAAATTAAGCAACAACCTTTAAATACATGAGCCAAGAACATAGAGGCCTGTCAAGCACCAATGAGTAATGAAGTGACCTTAATTGGAAATTTATCAACCAGACACAGCTGGTCAGGATGCCACTGTTAAAAACACACAACATGCACATACAAATATTCACATTTATCATCACTAATAGTCATTCAGTACAAAGAGAAGACTGATGTTGTCTTTTGGAATTCATCACTATGTGCTACACTCACCTTTAAATTTGTGTCACTTATTAACAATGATTCCATTACAAAGACTTAGTTAGCTAAACTGAATGAAAAGCAGCTTGTGAGGAAAAGCAGAAATAAAATATTTGCATAGTTTGCATTTTTTCCTTTTTTTTTTTTTTTGCTAACCATACTGTAAGGAGACAACCACAGCATTGTGTCTCAGACTGAGCTGTATTTGTCCAAGCAGAGTGCTGTGTTAGTGCGTTTCTGTGGTTCATATGCATTCCCTCCCTCTTGCTGAAGATTTTTTTTTTGTCTTTTTAATCTGATTAAACCACAATAGCTGTTGGAGTTTCTGTTTGAGAGGCTAAGGTCCGGGCTGGGGATTATCTCCTCCACAGCTGCCACTGTAGACTCCCTCTAGCTGTGGAATATCTCTTTCACAAACACATACACACAAAGCATTAACCCACAATCCAATGCACTATACCTCACAAGTAGCTGTCATTCACAGCAGATCCACTTCTACATCTTTTATTTAATGCAACCTTATTGAACTATTCAATTATACATGATTGCATTATAAACTGGGCTGTTAAGAATTTGAGCTTCGCATAATCTTTAGCTTCGCCGTCTTCACAGTAGTCACTGGTTGGAGGAGAAAGTGATTCAAGATAACATGATGTCTTTTATGGTTCTCTTATCCAATAATGTCTTGCAAGTCTTTGTAGTTGTTGCATTCCCTTTTCTTAAGACAGACATGCTGAGGAGGTAGAACTGCAATGGAAGTAGAAACTGATGTGTGCAGGAACAAAACACACTGGGGAGGGGTAGGGAAAGAAGATGCTAAATAAACCACATGTCTGCACAGTCTACCCGGGATTGCAATAAATCAGGAGTAGGGATTATACCGGAGTGTGAGTTAATCTGTGCGTGAGACAGACTGACCAGATAGAAGGACAAACAAGCTAAAGCTTCATCAAAACCTTAGTGGCCAAAGCCTGTTGGGTCTGCTGCCAATCTTAACCTGATAGAGCTCTGTCTGCTGTCGAGTTGTGCACAAAACACCACCCATCACACAGCTTGATGTAAAACCGAAACCAATTCATTACAACAGCGCAGTGGTAACATGCAAAGTCTGAGTACGCTATTGGTAATAATGATTTCGCTAAAGTTCCCACTAACATCTGGCTTTTGTATTCTGTGTGAAAGTGTACAAATCTGCAACGATCTGCATTCTTTCCCAAGTCAAATGAGTCTGTGGTAGTCGTGGGCATTTATCGGTTCCAGACCCAATCAGGGGTGATGGAAACTCAATATCTGGATGCACCCACTATTTTTCACCATTTCTGGGACTATGCTGTGATGTGTGTTTAAGTTCCAGACTTCAATATAAATAACCAGGTAGGAATATTATCATCACCTGAAGGCAAAAGGACAAACTGTAAAATGCATACATTTAAAGTAGAGATAAAGGTAAGATACTTCTTTTACCATTACTCAATGATAGTGAAATCAGTTTTTGACTTCTTCCTGATAATGCCCTTTAGGTTTAAATGAAAACATGAGGTAATTTGTATAAAAACCTGTTAGAAATACAGAAAAGGGGACTAAGGTGGAGAGGCACTGCATAAAGAAAGATAAAAACTGATCCAATACTATCAAAAACAATGTATTTTTTGCTGATTAGTAACTCGTTAACATTAATGGTCAGTTTTAAATGTGACTGATGTTATAACATTCCCTCCACACCTCTTTTCAGTGAAATTTGCAGCCAAATTCATTGCATATCATTGTACATTTGTATCCTGGAGAAGCTAGTTTCACGTGTGAATCTCAGCCTAAGAAAGTCTGGGATTCTCTAATTTATTTGATCCTTCAGAGCACATTCCAAATTTAAGAATTTCACAAAGACTTAAAATGCTCTTCTCTGACAATACATTTCTAAAGCCATATTATAATTGCTTTCCGTTTGTGCCTAACTGATCATAATTGCTTAAATGTAACATTGAAATTATTGTATTTAGTCTAATTTGGGTTAATGATGATTAATTTGGCATTTATAGAAAACTGAGTCTCCATGAAAGATGATGATGATGGAGAAACACTTAAAACTACCGGTGGAAACCATGTCCCCATGAGGGAATTTAGACAGACAATATTAAGCCATTAAGAGAGAAGTATTTGCGAAAAGAGGTCTGTGATTGCACAAGCACAGAGAGATGCCATGTATGTGTGTGTCAGTGCCAGCTTAGTGAACATCCCACTGGATTGGAATATGAGGCTTGGCATTTTGGTGCCACCTGCAATGCCACCTGATCTGAGAGGGGGGGGGCAACAGCCCAATATAGTTTCTAGGACACGGTGCATTTATTATGGATTAAAGTTTTGAAAATGGAATGAATTTGTGCCATGATTTCATGCCCCATTATCACAAAGACAAATGACAGTAATTAAAGACTGTGAAAGTGACACAGATTAAAAAGCACAGCAGGTTTGGGGGTACAGAAGGGTGGGGCAGCCACGCTTTGTTTAGCAGCATTAAAAAAGTGCCATCAAAATGACTTTGACCTCCTTTGCTCTCAGCGGGGAAGCAGCAGGATTGGATGAGGAAAAAAAAAAGTTAAAGCCAAGAAGGCGACAAATACCTCGTCGATTTAGAAAGACACAGAAGGAGAGTGAACGAAGACTCTTGTAATTGAAATAATGCTGGTGTCCATATGAGGAGAAGGAATGAACAGAACAGAAAACGCAGCTTTTTAAACACATTACAATTCCAGTTAAGAATGGCTGAGATGCCCATTACTGTGGCTTTCACATCTGCAGATATAGTTTTCAGTTTGTTAACATTTCCACTGAATTTATTTTTAACTTTACTGACCCGGTGGGCCAATTAAAACTAAACTAAAATAAAAAGATTTAATAAACGAGTACATAAAACAAAAGTCACCTGCAAATGTACAGTAGTAGTAGGAGATGGATTATTCCAACGGCTACAGTTGAAAATCTAGTTTAAAAAGACTTGGGGTAGTTTGTTGACACTTATTTACAGTTTAAGTGTGATAATAAATGTGTTTTTGGCTTAGTCCCACTCACCCACTCGTTCCATCTCTTACCATCAATTTGACAGCTGGAAAGAGAATCCTCTTTTACATTGTGATGTTTATCACAGCCTGAGTACTGAATGCAGTTTATTTTGGCAATAGTCCCGACTGAATCTGGCTTAAAAAAAAAAAAAAAAAAAAAAAAAATCTGTTGCGCAGTAAACAGATGTGACGGCTTAGGCAATTGAGTTTATTGAGGAACAACTGGTGCAGTTCAATGGGGTCTGATGTGCTTCGATGACTATGAATATAATTCTAACCCTTATTTAATTAGGTAAGCTCATTGAGATCAACATTTATTTCGTCAAAACCTAAAAATGGTGCAAAATGTTACAGCAGCATTAGGAAACAACAATACAAGGTAGTTCTTCCTTTTACGGACAACAGACTGCTCACAGTGCCAGCTAATCTGAAGTCGGCAGTTAGTCATCCACCTTCGTTTCAGTGATATCGCTGAATACAGTTGTCCAAGGCCACATCAGGGGTGTTTGTCACATTTCTGATTTTTCCACTCACACAGAATGGAGACCGAGTTAAACGTCACGAGAGAGCGAATGAGCACTTTGAGTTTAAATACAGCTGTCAGTGTTTTTGTGGCACGTCAGGAGGGGAATGATGTGGAGATGAGAAGGGCCGAGTCCTAATTACAGCTTTCTGACTCAACACTCTGTTACAGAGAGGAAGAAGAGCAATGAGATATGAGGAAGAAGGAGAACGAGAAGAAGGGCAAAAACAGACAAAAGATGCCACAACACTGACAGAAAACACATGCAGAGAGATTCGTTGTAGAATAAAAATGTTTTAAGAAAAGCCTTGCAATAAAAGAGGGACATAGAGGACAATTTTTAAGAATTACACTCCTTGTGATCGTCTAAGGAAAACTGTGGGCAGAAACCCATACAATGAGAGCATCCAAATGAGATATTCTGTGGACTGTACTGTCCTCAATCTGTGGTAGCTGGCTAGCTAACTGCCTTTTTGCAATAAAAAAAAAACAAAACAACAAAATATCATCAATCTACTGATGTGAGCTTTTGATTCCCATGCTGCATGATCCTATCCTCTATATTAAACTAACCTCTATCCTGTATCTGTCCATATCAATTGATGAAGAGTTGGTGGGAATGACATATTTTGGTGTGTTTATGTCCTGGTGTGGTGATCAAAGAAACAAGAGCAGTCAAATGCTACTTTAGAAGGTTTTGGAAAAGTAATACAACCCGATTGCTAGGGGTGGTAGGAAAAATATTACATTTAATAAAACCGATTCACATATGAATCAGGATTTTTTTATTTAACGTTTTTTAAATTTCTTTTTTTTTGTTCAAAAATAGATTTTTTTTCCCCATATTTAAATCAGTAATTTTAAGGTGGAAAAAAAAATTAGTGCTTGTAAAGACCATAGATGTCAGTATGAGTCACTCAGATGTATAATGTGTGTCATGGAATACACAGAAATCACCTCACGGTAGGCACACAGATGACAGCTCGCTTATTATTGTATTAGCTTGAACAACACACCAACGTTAAACGGCATTAACTTCTGCGCAGATAAACAATATACTAGGCTAATACCTATTTGAACTGTATTGTGTTATTCATCTCACCTTGTGGCATTTACACACAGTAATAAACCAGTAGTATATGAATTAGTTGGGTGATTCTAAACACGGAGGTGGTGTGTTCAGGACCGTTGCAAAATCTCTGCTGCGTTAACTAGTGTGGGATATCGGAAAACTTCGAGAAAATCAGTTGTTCCTGAATAAATATAGGTAAACCATCAACAACAATTACATTGTGTGGACTTTCTAACAGAAGGGAAGAGCAGAGCTGGACATGTACACTTTAAAGTTCACTTTATTATGAAGTATGTTAATTTAAAGGCTCATATTTGTGTTGGGTACAGATAAATGTAGCAGTTTACTTCCCCAAGTCTTGTTCAAATATATTACTGCTAAATAAAACTTAACTGACTCACATATGATGTGCATTTTTGCGGAAATATGGCTCCTGATATGATCTGTAGGCATCATCATTCAGCTTTTTCACGTGGTCTGGTGTTAAAAATGCAAGCGAAAAATCGGGAATATCGAAGTATCGCAACTAACATTGAATCAGCACCCAAAAAATTGTAAAAGAATCAAATTGGCATAAAAGCATATCATATATATACATATATATATATATATATATAAATTCTGAAACTGAAAAAAACAAAACAGAACCCATGCTACCAACTTTCCACAACATTCAACTTTGCAACTCACTAAATTCTGAGCTACAAGCCATCCTATTAGACAGTTAAAGTAGCATTTGAAAGCTAAAATAACGAGTGTAAATTCTGCTCACTAAAGAGTGCATGGCAGATTTCTGTTGTCTGGAGCACAATGATACAGAATGACTTTTTTTATGCTTTCAGACAGTAAAAATCAATTACTCAACCAAGACTAGATGCAGAATAAACATGTAAAACCATGTGCAGTGTTTACTTGCTTCACTTACAGGAAATTATTGTTCTCCAGGCACACAACCAACACAATATATAGCAAGCCTCAACATTACCAGTCACCCGATTGCCTGGTGCAGGTAAAGTCTGTTTGGGCAGGTAGAACGGCCTCATGCACTTCATTTAAGGTGTGTAAATACACTTGGAGGAGGGTGTAATATTGCAGTTCAAAGGGTCTTAAAGTAAACAGGGTATGAGCCGCCTCCTCTGGACTTTAGGTAGGTTTTATATTTAAACAAATAAATAACTAGGGACATTATTATTAGTCCCATTTAAGAAATAATTTATTAAGTCATTGCACAAACCTTTTTTGTGCAATGATGTGTTTTAAAGTCACAGGTGATGTACTTAAAGGCGATCAAGTGATTTCACTCGATGTTTAAGTCAAAACATGGTATAAAATCCTCAGTATGGGTTATTGAGCTGTTAGTTACGAAAAATAAAGAAATCACTTTGGACTTGAGAAATACAATTATTGATGCACACAAAGCAGGAAAGAATATACCAACTATGCAAGCATTTTCAAGTGTCTAGAACTGGAGTGAGAAGTATTATGCTTTGGGGATTCTCTCATGCATCTGGAATTGGAAATCTTATCAAGGTGTCAGGAATCATGAACAAAGAAAGATGTGGAGATTTCGAAAGAAAAAAAAAATCGTAACTAGTTAGCATTATTGCTTCGTCTTCCAACATGACAATGATCCAAAACATACATCTCTCTTGGTGAAGAACTTTCTCCGGGAGACCAAAGTGAATAGAGTCGACTGGCCCGCACGAAAGCCCTGACTTAAATCACTTTGAAAGTATGTGGGGTGACCGAAAGAAGAACATCCACGCCAGAAGGCCATCAAATCTGGAGGTGCTTGAGGGATTTGCTAAAGAAGAACGGGCTGGGATTCCTCAAAAGTGTCAGATTTGTTGAAAACCACAACAGACGACAACAGGCTGTTATTCAGCAAAAAGGATACGCAATCCACTATTAGGATCTGGGGGGGGGCCTTATAATTTTGACCCTGGTACTTTTAGTTTTTTGTGGAATTTAATTTAATTTGTGTGCAAATTGAAATAATGTAAAGCAACCAAAATTAAACTAGGGTGTCTAAAAAAGAAGCTGTTTTAAATATGTGCTGCTCTGGTTAAAACACTTTTTAAAACAATGGCATTTTTGTTGGGGAGCAAATAATTTTGTCCTCAACTGCAAGTCTCTTCAGTCAAGTCGAGGGCTTAAATATGTGATTGACGACTGTAATCTGTAACCGATTGTGTGAAGACGCCATCAGACAAGGCTTTGATCTGTGGCATGAATAAAGCTTGGAAAAATGACCTTTCACTCCACTTTCAACATCTATTCTGGTGTCTATTCTGTCTCGCTCTAAGTTGCATAAAAATCATATGACTGCTAGAAAGTAGAGCCAATAAATTATCGTGACCCAATTCTTGCTGATTTTATTTATTTTTTAATAGGCTTACATTGTCCATTTCAGACATGTGAAGAAGGGGAAAAGCAGTTTGTTTTCTGTTCAGTCGATAAGCAAAATACACATACCATAGTGCCTTGACCTTGTGTATTTCAGTAAATCACAGTGCATTTAATTGGTCATATGTGTTGAAAACAATGACATCACAAGAACCACAGTCATGTCACATCTAAAGCTGAATCAATATATATCAAATATAGTGTATGTTAACCAGGTTTAAATCTTCCTATGGATGGCATTTAGTGTTAGTTTTTCTTTACCATCTCTGCCCTTCGTTTGCTGTCTGCTTAAAGTTAGTAGGTGTCATGTAGTGTCTCTTATGTGTATTTATTGAGACATAGATGATCGAACATAATGAGACAGTTCCGGACCATATCCTGAACCACCACCTGTTCTCTTGTACCTGTCGGCTGACCCTGAGCAAACGATTTAATGGTCTAACAACTTTTGTACAATTATGAGGTTTCAGCTTCAGGTCAGCAGCAACGGGTAATTGCTGGGACAAATTGGTGCCGGCCTGCTGCCATATGTAGAACAGGGAGAAAGGCATAAAAAGATTTGTGCAAACATACTTCCTTCCATCACTAAGTTAAGGCAATATTTGCAGTTTCCACATCTACTTTTACCAGGGCTACAAGCATGGTGGTAGTAGCATCACACGCCATAAAGATTCCAGCTGTTTTGAAGTTCAACATGTTTTCCCAGCTTAGGTAACGTCTCTTAGGATAGGTTTTACAAATGGAAACCTCAAATAGAGGATGTATAAATAAGAAACACGAAGACCTATGAGATTATCACAGTAATTACCACATTATCAGCATTGCTTTTGTTCTACACAGGATTTTTACCTTACATCATCAAGATTGTACTGTTTCAGTTTGACAAAAGAGGTGAGGAAAAACTTAGTCTGAGAAATGCATTTAGCTTTAATTATGCAAATGTGAACTCAATGTACAGTCTCTGACTCCAACCGTGATCTTCCACAGCCTCTGGCAGTTTAAGTAAAGTGAGTCTCAGCTGTATCAAAAACTGCATAATGAGCAACATGGCAGAGATTTATTGACCCTTCAGCTCCACATATTCAGCTGCTCTACACAGATGGCCAAGATAGCTATAGAAAACACTGCCAAACATCACATTAAACATTAAAAAAAAGAAGGGGTCAAGAAGTCAGACCTGGGTGTGGATGTCAGAAATGCATCCTCAGCAACATGGCATTAGTTTTTCTTCACATTCACAGATACAATCGCCATTCACAGGCCAAGTGGACACAGAAAGGAAATAAATACCGTAAACAGTAACAGGCGATGAGGGAGCTATTAATCAAAAGAGGGGCTGGGCCTCCACCTCCCACTTAGGTTAATATATATATATATATATATATATATATATATATATATATATATATTACACAAAAAATAGAGCACAACCCCCCAAAAACATGGACGACAGAAAACAAGGAGGCTTGGCAGATCCTATCCTCTGTAAACGTCATGTGTGGTAGATGTACAATGTGGGGGTGCTGGAGTTTACTGTAGAGACACAGGAAGCTGCAAGGGATTGGAGGACAAACCAAACAGGATGTGAGGACAACTAAACTGTGGCATTAATTTATGCATCCACACATAAATGGACACACTAACATCAAGAGAGACTACACAAATTCACCGCAGATCCTTAACTTAATTTGAAACTGGGCTCGGGTTTAGGGCAGCAGCATGCGTAGGTCTCATAGTCAGCTAAAGCAAAAATAATTCTATTTCATTGTTGTACTCGTGTATGGATTCATATTTGAATGTTTAGTCATTTTTTTTATTTTTAGAATTATGTTCAACCTACTACTTCTACATTACTAAAGGATTCTGCTACTTGGCAAGAGTTTCTGACCATGATAAAGTCCATCTGGTTATGTCAACTTTCACTGAGGATCAAAATTTTTCCTTTAAACTTAGGACCCAAGTTTAAAGGCTGTTGTGGCATTTATCATAATTATTGATTAAGTGATATGAATCTTTGTAGTATAATGTTTCAGCAGCACTGCCTAGCTCTACCGCATGCACATTCAAGTGAATCTCGGGTATGAAACGAAAACGAACAATAGTTAAATTTCACGAATCTATGTAAACATGCTGGTTAAGTGCCAGAGCGTATGGGCACGCTTCCATAGAACAGAACTTGTAATATGTCAGCTATGAGTGCAGGGCCTGTAACCTGGCGTGACATGTTCAAAAATCTTTCATAAATTTTGCATAGATATTTTCTGGCACATACAGGTCTGTGGAGCTGGTTTTGGAGCTGCTGCACGAACCACAATGCCTGTATGTAAAAAGTCAAAACAGTCGTGATGTCTGCTGCAGTCAGTGTTTATTTTATTTTTGGCAATTTCTTTGTAAGATAATACTCTGTGTAATTACAGCTTACATTTTCACTTCTGTGAGTTGACATTTGCAATCCATCATGGCTAATAGTCGTCTTACGTGTTCCACAAAGGCCAAGGCTCTAGAGGAGGGTAGGGTACCGAAAGGGTTCCATTAGATACCGATACGAAATTGGCACTTTCAAAACAGTATCCGTTCCTAAACGATATTTAAATTGGTACTTCAAAAAGAAACAATTCGATTACAACCAGAGACATATGCGATTGAACCGTAACATCAAAATTCAAACCATGACTTACAAAACCAGTCTGAAAAATGCACAAACTGAAATCGCATCTCTGCTACAACTTAAATTATGACGCTAGCACTAGTCACTAGTTGAGTAATTCACATACACCAGTTACTTAGTAATATTTGTAGTTGACATTAAAATGCCTCATGTTGTCACTGTCATGGTCAAGTATCTCCACAGTAGCTGGTCTGAAGCTTTAGGGCTTGGGTCTGTCATTCCCACAATGGGCATTTACATTTCTGATGTGCTATTAGCACAGTGCTAGGGCAACTTAGCTCATCACAGAGGCTTTCAAACATTGTGCACACTTCTGCTTTAAGGTAAACGCCGTGTGTCACCAAGTGTTTCATTAAATTAGATGCATTTCCGCCTTTGCATGTAAATATCTTCAGACACCTGTTACATATGGAAGAATCTGTATCTTCTTGTGAACTGTAATTGCACGTTCTACCTTTCCGCCTTTGACATGTTGATGTCTGCACTGCTGTCCGTGTGTGTGGCTACATGTGTGTGCTTCTGTTAACAGTGGAAAGAGGGCGCAAACAAACAAACAACAGCTGTATATATGTGTGGTACAGAAATTCATGTTAAGATTTCAGTCTGGTTACGACCGTTAATGTTAGCCTGGGTTCCATACCTATAATGACTGTCCATACCCAACCCTACTGTAGAGCCCGACTGATATTGGATTTTTGGGGCTGTTAGAGACACCGATATTTGTGTGTGTGTGTGTGTGTGTGTGTGTGTGGGGGGGGGGGGGGGCGCGATTTTCTGACTGGGTTGGGTTCAGATCAGGGAACTATCGGCCGTTGTCGGAGTGCACAGGGTGGGGGTGGTTCTAAGTGGGGGCTAGCAATGCAGGGTAGCGGTCTGATTTCATGTGCATAGGTGTGGGGTTGATTGCCTGATTGTCAGAGCAGAAGTAAAAGCAGAACTGACGGGCTTTACTCTTTCTCCAACTCTCCTCACCGTTTTACATCCCACTGTTCTATTAATGGCTGCACAATAATACTGAAAAGTCTGACTTAATAAACAAGACTTCTCAGAATCTGGAGACATCAGTTTGCAGAACTGAAAAGGCGGATCTTGGATTATGCTACACAGCCAGAGTTCAAAGATCTGTTGATGGAAGCTAATTCTGCCAGCTAGTGAGGCTGTTAATCTTTATTTATTAAAGGAGGAAATGAGAACAAGTGCACAGCGCTCAAGGCAATGGCCAGACTGATATGGCTTCAACATGCCTGCTGCTTCGCCTCTAGATCTGCTTTGTGACACAAAAAGAGCAAAATTAGAATAGGCTAAACTACTGTCCCATACTCCATCAACCTCAGCCATATAATGAAATGAAGATTAAAAAAAGAAAAAAAAAGGTCAATAAATATGAGACCAAACACTAGCTCACAACCCCATGTGATGTGTGGATCTATAAATTATCCAAGAGACAAGTGTGAAAGTGATGAATGATAACTTGGCACCCATTGATTTTTACACCCTCATGCTACAGGGTCCAAAAGCACAACACATCACGTAAACAACTATGTAATAGATTACATCTAAAACTGCTTATAACAGAAATTATCGTTACTTCAATATTCATCCTATTACGTGTTGTCTTTATAATTTTGCAGAAGCCATGTGCAGAGCTCGGTGCAGTGGTTCAGATCAGTGAATGACTCAAAATGGCAAAGAACTGAGGAAGACCTAAAGTTACAGTCAGATTTAAAGAAAAAAAAAAACCTCACCATGTGAAGTATCTTCCCCTTTTGTCTATGCATGATGGGAAATCACTCTGTGAAACTGAGCAAGTCTGCATTATGCAAATCCATTCTAAGCCCACACTCTGTGGATACACACATTAAGATATTTTTAAGCCCACTTTTGTTTGAGCCAAAACTTCCTATTAAATTCATTTTCTGTTTAGATAAGATAATAACAAATAACAGTCAAACCTCTGTGAAATGGTCTGCAGTGATAAAACAGGAAGGTGGTTGCAACAGTTCTGTGTGCTGTTCACTGATAAGGAGCCAACGTGGTACGTCCAATTAATGAGCCTCTAATTACAGCAGATAATGTCTATGAAGCTGGCATTAAGGAGGACACACCCTTAGGTGAGCAAATCACTGATACACAGCTGTTTTCAGATGGAGACCGACCTGAGCCGTGGAACACTGATGGTGTACGTCACTGCTCATGAACTGACAAATGATATGACACAGTGGTGGTATATGACTCAAAGCAGCAAATTAGAACAGAGTCTGGTCTGGCCAAACAGCTGTGTGAGTCACTGTGACACAGGTACATGGTTACTGGCTGACGGCTCGTGAACCCGATTACTAAAAACTATAGCAACACTGGACATTTAAATAAACTAATAAGGCATAAATAAGGCAGGGGTTTGACAACAAAAACTAACAAGGCAGTCAGAGACAGCAGACCTCCACCAAGGCTCGATACGACATCATATGACGTCAAAACCTGACATGATCGAGCCATGGGTGTTGACCCATCTGATGTTCGAAGGTGAGACGATGTGGATGAAAAAAAACACGAGATTCCATCTTGTCTGAATCTTGAGATATGTTCTTCCTTGACCCATTATCTATCATCCCCGAAGGGTTCATCAAAATCTGTTCAGAACTTTTTTTGCGTAATCCACCTGACAGACAGACAGACAGACTAACAGACAAATGGACCTGCACTTAATACTTCCTTGCCGGAGGTAATAATGACTTGTACGGCTGGTCAAAGCCACATAAAAAAAAACAAAAAATAACCATATTTAACCCCACATTAAAACTGTGATTATAGAGAGATTTCTGAGGAAATTGTAAACTTCTACAGAAAATGCTATGACCCGCTTGTAAGCACGTGGCTTTGTGGGAGTTATGAGAAGTGATAAAGATTTGTATATCCCCAGTTTCTGTTGAAGCGACTAGTTTCACATCCTTAAAATGGCCCTCTGATCCCGTTAGTGACAGGCTGTTAGATAAATGCTTACATAAAGGGCCTTTTCTAAAAGCAGCTGAAACGAAGAGAAGACCTGCTGTGTGGATCTGTGCCATTAAACCAAAGCGTCTGCATTTTTAAATTTAAATATCACTTTTGGTTCCTTTGAAAAACAAAACAAAACACAAAAAAACAAACTATATTCATAGATCGTGGTAAAAACTTGCTTGTTACAAATGATTTTTCTTTGGGGAAGAAGATTTGGGCAAAAGACAACCATCCCCCATAATGGTTAGAAGTTGCACATGCGACAAAAAAAAAAAAAAAAAAAGAAACAAAAAAGGCAAACGCAACAACACAGGTCCCTCACTCACTCTCTCGCTCTCATAAGAGGGATCTTTTGTCCTAAGAGCAGAGCTGTTTAGTATTGGTGTCAGCAGACAGATAGCAGTGCTGATGGAAGAAAAAAAAAGCCACAATTAACTCCCTCAGAAAAGTTTTGTTTTAAATTCACAGGTACTGTTGAAAGGGCTTTTATCACAGACACTTATGTAGGCTGACAAACTAAATATAAACACATAAAAACGCACAAGTAAAGAATTCCTAACAACTTCTTATGCTGTAAAATCCCTGGAAGTGTGTTGTACTTCATGTTAAAGCTGACAAACTGTATATAATCAAGTGTTAATTAGAGACAAATACACCGGGTCGATATATTGATTTTTTTTCCCCCCAATATTGACCATTGGCCAAATTTTTTTTTAAGCCAACAGTTGATCAGTAGAAAAAAATGGAGTAAGGCTGAAGCTCAAAAAACCTAAAATAATACTATATGGAGCCAGGAGAAGAGGCAGAAAAAGCAAGCTACTGGTTGTGCCTCAGGAGGAAGGACAGCAGATGGAGGTTGGCACCCCTGTAGGGTCAGATGCAGGGAGTGGTAAGGAGACGTCCACTTACAAACCCCCCACCCCCCCACCTGGACATGTCCAGGCTAGGGGGCAAAACATCAGTGAAAGGTGGCACCCCCTGACCCAAAGTGTACTGGAGGAGGTGCGACAGGCATTAGGCCAAGCAGGGAATATCACCTTAACATGTAATTAATAATAATTATGTATGTGTATTAATACATTTAATTCATATTGCTGAATAAAAATCTTAATTATCTGAGTGTTTCAATTGTATTTTATGATTACTGTCCTATAATTAAATAAATCAGCCTTAAATACTGACCTCAAGAAGCAACTGTAGATATAGGCCATTGGCAGACCAAATAAAAAACTGACAACAAAAAGCATTAGAAAACCTATATTGGTTAACTTCTAGTGTTAATCACTCAAAAATATGATATTGTCCTGGTTTAATTGCCTGACAATGACTGGTTTATATCCCCTCCATGTAATCCATCCATTTCTACAGCACCTCATAACAACAGACTTCCTCTTTTTTACTTTTTCCATTTTATGACATGCAACTTTAGGGCAGGTTACCATGACCTATGATGTTACTTCATGTTTAACACTGAATCTTTAAGTGACGTATTTAATAATAATTTCTTTGAAGGAACTACTGCAGATTCAGGCATATTTTGTGGTCAGGTCACAAGGAAGCTTTCTTGTTGTTTAAGTTCATCAACTACAATAAAAAAAAGACCTATTTTTGATTCAATAGTAAATCACAGGCCATAGAGTTAGAATATTAGTTGATTTATTTTTTTTTAAAAAGCTTAAAATTCACATGTTCCCACCAAAGCATCAAAAGAATGGCATCTAAAAAGGGTCAGAGAAGGACTGGACTACTTTTACTAATAGGAAAACCTTATAACAATAAATTATGTGAAACTTAGGTCCATCTTAGTACCAGCATGTTTCAGTGAAATACAAAAGCTTGTTCTGTCCTGTTTCTCCTACGTTACCTGAGGGGGAAATATTTAGAATTGAAATTAATGTAGGACTAGGCAACGGAGGGACAAAAGAGGAAAACAGGATAAAGATAGATAAAAGAGGTGGAGTGGGGGAGGATGGGATATGACAGGACAGTGTGACAAAACATGCCATTTTACTCTGCTGCAAAAGGAAAAAAAACAAAAAAAAAACAACTAAGCTGGTCCTGTGAGCGATGCAGCCAACGAAAGATTCAGATGAAATGTGCACAGTGCTGGAGGCAACAACCATGCAGGGCTTTTTTGCCCCCGTTTCAGATTCCTTCTCTGGCCCGAAATAACATAGAAAGTGTTTCTGAAGCTGTTAGGATGTGCATTTACAGTATGTTACCCAGCGGCTGGGTCAAACATTACAAGTTTCCACGGGCGACTTATTTTCTATTAATACGATGTCCTCTTTTCTAAATGTGCACGTACTGACATCAACTGTTTTGGATGCGACATCTCTGTATGCAGTGGGGAATGGGATTTACAATGTGGAGTAATGAAAATATAGAAAACGCATCTATGTACTCTAAGGCTGTAATGGTGTATGTATTCAAACCAAACCGTTAAAAACAGACGTTCTGTTCGGTACAGCTGGATACTGAATGAATACAAACAGTTTGTATGTATTTTTGCACAGTAGAAAAATGACTTGAGGTCAAACATCAGGTTACCGGTACTTCCTCATACATGTCCATGACGCGGTGATGAGGCGCCTCTGATTGGCTCTGAATACGTGAAGGAACACCCCCCCCTCCCCTCTCGCTCTGTGTGTGTTTAGCATCTCAGAGTAGCATCCAGCTAGTTTTCGTGCCATTGCTTGTTTTTAAAACATGCAGGGGAAAAAACAAACACAGAGAGCATATGAATCAGCTTACTCCGCCATTTTTTCCAAAGTTTGTGCAGCAACTGTGGTGCCATCTTCTCTTGAAGATGCTAATGCTACGTCAGATTTGCTGCAATGGGGGACAGGCTTAACCAGACGCGGCTGATGCCAATGTCCCCATGACGTGTAGTTTCTGTGATGCTTTGTCATTACTCCACCCGCTGAAAGGGGAGACGGCTGTTTGTCTGCTTGTTTTTCAGCGACTTCGCGCAAAAACTGTTAGACCAATTTCGATTACATTTTTAGGAAAAGTGCAAGGTGGCCCAGAATAGATTCCACTAAATTTTGGTGAGTCTAGGTCAAAGGTCACAGTAACCAAAAACGTATTTGCATAAGAGACGGTGCAAATCAGGTAAAAGTGTGTGCGAGGGGACGAGGTTTGTTGTGTCTGGTTATTTGTTATTTTAAATCCATTAAATTGTTCTGTATGTGGCCCTCCAAAATAAAATTATTTCAATACCCACGACTGTTCATATGTTAAGTATTTTTTAACATCTTAACATTATTTCCTTTGAACTTGGACATTTCCCCCACACATTTAAACACAACTTACCGAACAAGTTTATGGCAACATTTTGAGACCGACCCTCTCAAATTTAATTCCTTTTAAAGACTTTTTATGGTATTAAGTGTAGGTTTGTAAATTGAAGACTTAAGACCTTGGAAGACCTCGTGGGAACCCTGTATACATACAAATACTGAAAAGATCCTGGTCAAAAACTAATGTGGATCTTTGGAAAACTAGGAGAAATTCGTTCCACTTTGGTTGTAACCAGCCGACATTTTACAAGAGGTCATATAAATTGTCCTTCAGGTCATGTCTCCAAAGATCATCATATGATATTTTGACCAGATTCCCTTGCGCTAAAGGATACTGATAAAAGAAGAAGAAACAGGATACTTATTGCTTACTTACTTTCCATGTTTTGGTGGCAGTTTTGTTTTTATTTTTTTATGATCACTGTACTAACATGCATGTATTCTCTTGATGAAAAAAAAAGGATTATCTGAACCTTTGCCATCTGGTGACAAAAAAAAACAAAACATCAACATCCGGCTGGTTAAAGTTAGAGGGAAAGTACAGAACTTGGTTTTTTGATATGCAAATTTACTAATGATTCATGTTTAGCCCAACATTTCCCCTGCTGTTTCACGCTCCGTTTCTCTCAAGTATCCCCTGGTGAGATGAGATGCCTACCTGCTCAAATCACTGTCTCATGGGATTAAAACAAAAAAGTAAAACAAAACGACGACAGTATTGACCCTACCAGCATAAACTCAAACCTCGCTGAGCCGTAGCTGATACATAGAGTATCTTCTCAAACTGCCTGAACTGAACAAGGCCTCTTAAATGTCAGGGATGATTAGTTACTAATTGCTGCTGATCCCATATTACGGCGCTGGTCAAACTGGCCAAAAGCTCATATGATGATATTTAGAGGTAGAATCATGCTCCACAGTCTGAATCACAATTGTATGATGCCATATAAAATGTAAATCACAACCAAACATATATGTGTAGTGGCACACTTTCCTGACTTTCCAAAAATACCACTAAAGGCTGAGGACACAGTAAGTTCTTCACACGTACGACATGACAGGTTCTTAAAGTTTTTAGAGTCTTCACTTACAACTACAAAATATTAGAAATCAATTAACAAATTAAGGGTAAGAAAACTATATGCTCCCGTGCCTTGTGCAGCTCTGGCTAAACTGAAGCTGCCTGATCTTAATTACATCACTCTAAGGGAGCGTCAAACATATTTTATATCACTAAAAATGTTCTAAGAATTATTAATTGCACAATGAAATGAATTAAGAAATAAAACAAATTGCAACTATAAATTGTACAGATTTGTTGGACATTATATATTTTCTTACAATGTTTTCTACAGTCTGTGGAGTTTTAGACCATCTGTGATGCTTTCCATTGTCAGATTACAAACTGACATTATTATCAGTTCAAAGTCGTTATTGACAACCTCTGGATGAAGTCAACACGAGATATTTTCCTCCACAAACAGTGGTGGTGTTTCCATTAATTATGTAGACTGAGGTGGCCTAATTTGTTTCATCAGTTTTATAGTCAATCAATAACATATTCACATTGTTATAACAGTAGCATATGAAAGTTGTCACCAATTTTTGATCACATTTGTAAAACTAGTGATGCAATGATCAGCATTTTTTGGCCTGATCACTGTTGCCGATCACCAAAAAAACTTGATCTGCAGATTGCTGATCACTGCTGATCACGGAAGGAATTTTAAATCAATCAAATATTCATCATCGTCATTGCGTATTCTGTCGATTTTTTTTTTCATTGATTACTCAAGTAATCACATGAATTTTATTTTTTAAAACCCTTTAACTTCTGATGCATCATTGGTGAGTGTTCTATATGTATCAGTTATTCTAAATATTCATAATTCTGAACATACAATGGAGCAAAACAAAGCAGTGAGTGAGACCAAAAATAAAATCAAAATAAAATCAAAATTGGGATTTGGTTGTCTTTACTATAGTTTTAGTTTTGTTGTGATTTTCCACCACAGAAGCTTTTAGGACAAATTCACAGCAGCACATTTACCTGAAATAATGTCTCAGGACTTAAAGTGATAAACTAGATCAATCAGTAAATGGAGATGTGAGAACACTGAAGTGTTTTGAGTTGTGTGTGTATGCACCCACGCACACGCGTATGTGCCTGGATATGTGAAGTAGTTGTAGCCTAATAATTACACTACCTCGGTACATTTGCTAAAAATAATTACAATAAATGAGGCTACATGCTAACAGATGCTAGTACTCACCAGTTAGCAAAACATAGTTAAGCTCAAGGTCTACTTTGACAAAGTGCCGTTGAAGTATGGATGCATTCGGTTCAGGTGTCATAGCCAATAAGCCAGTGCTCAGCTAATGCTATTTAGCCGTGAGCACACTGTTGTCTGCCTAACACAGCATAAAATGGTCCCAAACTTCTACTATTAATTAAGTCTATTTTAAAAAGTACAGAAAGAGTCAAGACAAGATGCACCTGTTCTATAGCGTGTTTGCAAGTTTGAAAATGGTTGCTTGTAATTTACCTTTTGTGATCAGCGTTTTGATCGCCATAGTTTTCTGATCACCGATCAGGCTATTTTTAGGCAATATCGGCGGATTATGATCAGCAGCCGATCGATCACTGCAACACTATGTAAAACCCAAGGATCATGAATCTTAGTCTTTCTGTGATTATGCACTGGAATCACTTCCCTCACAGTAAATAACTTTAAAGTTGACTCCATCACAAGCTGTCTGGTTGTTTACATTCCAAATCAAAACTAAAACCAAACAATCAAGGGCCTGTTCATTTCTGTGCAGTCACAGCAGCAGCAAGCAATGAAGCCGTTTCCATATCTGTTGCTGCTGCAGCCATACTGCAGCTGCATGACATTCAGAAAAGGCCAGAGTGACTGTTTGGTTTGGTACACGAACAACTACCAGGCTTGTGATGGAGTCACCTTCGAAGCTGTTCACCGTGAAGAAAGTGATTCAGGTGTGTAAACACAGGAAGATTAATGGATTCATGATACTTAGGCTATCACTAGAGTTTTACAGTTTTGATGAAAAAATGTGTAACAGACGTCACACACTGCTTTAAGCATTTATGCCAGAAGTCTTCAACCCTGGTCCCCGGGTTCCACTATCCTGTATGTTTTCGATGCCACCCTGTTCCAACACATCTGATTCAAACAATCAGCTCATTATCAAACTCTGCTGAAGCCTGATAACGACCCACTGCTTTTAATCAGGTGTCTTGGAGCAGGGTGACATCTAAAACATGCAGGACAGTGGGTACCGAGGATCAGGGTTGAAGACTTCTGATTTATGCGACTGCAGCTCTGTGCACATGAAGGATCAGAAGCCAGAGCCACAGCTCAAACACGTCAAGCAATTCCTCATTACTTCAACAACACATTACACAAATTCTGCAAGTAATCGCAGACTTACATCCAACATTGAAAGTTGGACAGATACTTAAGTCGTACTATAAATAGGCTGAAACAAACTCATTAGCATAGCGGCCTATGCTAGCAACAGTAGTCCTCCAAACCCATAGGCTAGTGCAACACATGTATGTGACTCTCCCTGCCAAATCCAATATTAACACTTACAAACAGGACATTTACAAAAAATGTCAGCAGAGTATAAAAGATATGACAGCGCTCATCTTTTTTAAAACATGATCATTACAGTCCCTCTCAAAAGTAGTTCATATGCTCACCATGGTAAAATTAATCCTACAGTTGTTCATTCTGTATAAATTTGCTACTAGCGCACAAGGTATTTGTTTTGTTGTAACAATATTCCATTGACCTGCAAACCAGCTGATGCCCAAAAAAAATAAATGATTGCTATTATCAAAACAGGTAGACGGGCAACACAGAAATTACTCAAGTTGAGTACTGTACTTACTATAATCACATCAAAATGAGATTTGACTTAATCTGAGCCCTTCAATGCAAAATATAAACCAACATCAAATCTTTTAAGTGTTGTATTATTTTTTTAAAAAACATATGTTATATGGAAATGCAGTTTCCAGGAAAATGATGAAAAACATGAAGGTTTATCTCTGCTTGAATGCACTGTCGCTTCTGCTCCCTGCCTTTCATGGCTGCAACTCAAAACAGAGGGATTAAAAAAAAAAATGACTGCATTTAAATCCAAACAGAACTACGGTGTAGGAAAATTGCAGCATATATTTAGTGATATCTTGTCTATCTTGTTGAGGTCAGAAACATGACATGAGTGCTTTTCAGGGAAAAGCAAGAGGCTCTGAATAAGCTTGAGCTCCTACGGATTTGGACAAGGCTGGTGGTTTTACAGCGTGTGTTAATTCATTTGAAATTATACAACACTTTCATCTTTTTCTGTCTTTAATCATTCTGTAGTGTACCAGAACATTTACAACACTAAAAACTCAAAATAAACAAGATATGGGGCTGTAGGACCAATACCCAACGTCTGTTATTCTGCTGCAACATCTGATTATCATGTGCTCCATCATATAATGTTGGGAGTGTGTTCTAAATTTCAGGATATAGACCAAGCAGACTGATATTTACACTGTAGGTTATATACAACAACTTGATAACTTGTTTTTTTTCCACTAACATATGTCTTTCTTGATTTTTACTGGGAATATACCACCCCATTAACATCTTCAAGCGTTTCATAGTTATAAGTGAAGACAAGACTTGACATCAAACCCTTTGTGGCTCTTACCTTAAGGATTTCTCCACGCTTGAAACTAAGCTCATCATCTGCAGTGGCTTTAAAATCATATTTGGCAATGGCCTCCATGGTCCTAGTTGCGTGACGGGAAAGTGCTTGGCTGTAGTCGTGTTTGGGGGACTGAGTACGAAATAAAAACACTTATTTATCCAGGCTTCAGTGACAAGATGCTTTTCTCCGAGTCTCTCCTCCCGTCTATGACCCGTTGCTTTTGAACTTAGACCTCACATAAAGGTCAGAGTAAGGTACCTGTTGACAAAAACAAACAAACGCATTATTAAGACAGACACAAATCATATTACACAGGTTGTGATTGAGTGGTAGGAGCCTTAACTATTTAGGCAAAGGTTGAATAGAGCTTGAACAATGGCAGACAATTATCGCAAATGATCAGTCAGCAAGTACTTTTTTAATTAAAACAAAAGTGAAACCTCTTTGATCTGAGCCTCCTCCTAAACCTGAATATTTTCTACTCTTTTATTGGAATGAACAAACATCTTTTGTTTGTTTGACTGATTTGGTTATTGACCAAAGCAAACAGTCTTGAAGTGAAGAACAGTAACAGACATATTCTGATATTTCATAGACCAAACAATACAGACAAACTGTACAATAAGAATGATCATACATGATAGTGCAAATGATGATAACTCAGTGTCTGTATGGTCTTGATTCTACTTTTTTTTTTATAAAAACAAAAATCCAAGGCCCAATTCCAACAGACTTTCTTGACAGCTGGCCACCTGGCCTGAGTAGAGATAAGTCAGCAGCCTACTTAAGCAGAGCTGACAGTGATACATTGGCTAAACCTTCAGTTGCTGAATTAAATGGATAAAGCTACATTATCTCATTAAGTTGTTTGCAAATAGGCAACACCGTACAGCTGAGTAGCTCACACCAATGCAGCTCTACATCCAATAATGCCATTAAATCCATCTGGATAAGAACACAGAGCAACAATCCGGTGGTAAACAATTTGCTCATATGCAACATTTTTGGTTTTACTATTGTTTTTTAAATACACTCCATATATAACCTCGTCACGGGTGATCCTCTCCTGTGACCAAATAAATACAGAAGCTAGATGAGAGACTGCTAATCGGCAAAGTCCTCTCTCTAATGTTACTAGTTGTCAAATATGAGTGTAATAGTTGATTAATCCTTGTATCTGACAATACAACCGTTGGTTTCAGAACTCAAAATAAACCAATAACAAAGCAAATCGATGACAGAAGAAGTGAAGAAACAGAGAAACTGACGTCCAGGGGAGGCTGACTGCAACTACCCTTTGTATGCTACAATGCTCGCCTCTGGTCTTTTATGACAATGTAGGATTCTAACGTCTGCTGTAATCACACTGTAAAGTTTGCATCGCATTTTTACATTTCCACTCGAGTTCGTGTAGATCGATTCCGTTCCAGCAACAGACTGCGCCCAGTGTTCTAGAATGCTAGAGCTAGCATGCCGGCTAACGGTCTGATAACAATAACTGCGATGCAGTGGGATAATCAAACTTAACCCCCAGAATTTTAGCTAACTTGTATAAAAAACGATAACACTAACCATGACAAGCGTCCAGTTTAAGGAAAACCTAGGGTGTTTATTACCGTTTAGGGCCTACTAGCTGGCTTCACGTTGTCTGATATGAAAAGGAAGAAAACACCTTTTTTCATAGCGCAAGCTGTTGTTGCTAGCGCAGTTGGACAGTTAGCCCAGCTACCGTTACTGGACTGGACTAGCCTGCGTCGTGAAAAGAGTACACAACTTTTACGTAAAGGGAAAGCGTCGGGAAAACTCACCACTCGATATATTCCGTTTCTGTGCTGCCACCGTGATAAACAAAATCCTATCGCGTAACTATCCACTGACTGTTTCCTCTTGAAAAGCAGCAAACGATGTATGTCTGATGTCGCTACACCCCGTCCTAGAAGCCTAAATCTAGCTACTAGCATAAGGTTTGCGACGTTTATTTCCGCTTCCTTCCACAGTGTTGGGAGGGTCTGCCTGCTGTTGTGAGTGGAGCTCCTCCCTGTCAGTTTGAGCTGCGTGTCTGCCTTGCTCTCAACACTACTGTCATCCACAACTGCTTCATCAAACCCCACTGTTATCATAAACAGGCTACTACCAATACCCGCTCTTGTATTACTGTGATTTCTACCTCACACTGTACAAGAGATTTCGTGTGATTTGGGCATAGATTATTATTATTATATCAATATGGATGTCAGTGATGAAATAGAACACTGAGGTGTGACTGGACTGTCCCGTTTGACATACATGGGTTGAGTACATGTTAAAGGCACATAAACAAAAGACAATGAAGTGGATTAGTAGTTAAAAGTAACTCTTATGAGTGATTTGGATTGCTTTAATTACTTTAATCCATAGGCGCCTGTCATTTAATCACACTTCTGCGATCTTTGTTTACATTTTTTTCTTTTAACAGTCTTCTGTCTATGACACGTTCAAATACACATGCAATGCTGCCACCTAGTGGAAGGATCGTGCCCTGCGAAAACAATGACAATTATTAAAAGAGTAAATGCTGAAAAAAATTAGAAAATAAAAATGTGAACATCATAGATACGTTTCTATGTGCATTTACCCCTATCACTACATGTGCACTATTGTTTGTACACTTACATTAGTCTTACAGTTTTGTGGGGCAAATCCTTTTTTTTTTTTAATTTAAAAAAAAAATATTGTATATTTTACTGTACATGAAGGCTAAGGAAAACCCGGAGTCAAAGTAATTATTTTCGTGCACAGATTTTGTTAATAAAGCTCAGTCTGAAGAGCGGATACACACACATTTGTATTTTTTATACAGGTACTACAATTGAATGTTTCACATGCAGAGTCATTCTTTGCGAAGCATTTTTTTCTATAAGGTTTGAGACTAAAAAGGTGGTGAACAACTAATAACTGTAGCTAAATCTAAGCAATAACTGGGAAAAATATGAGCGCTAATATAATTAAATAAAAAAAAGTAGCCTATTTAAAAAGTTGGCATAAAGAATAAGAAATAATAAAAAATAAATAATACATAGAAATTATTATTTATTATTATTATTATTATTATTATTATTATTATTATTATTATTTATTCTCTGCACACGTGTCTGGACGTTTTTACGTAAGCGCGGTTTTTCTTGTGATGATTTGTCTCGTGCGCTGTTAGTCTTGGGTGACAGATGAGCGCGTGGTGTTTATAACTGACCCGGTGTGGACTACACATGCATCTCTTAAACTCCATCAAGCTTTTATTTGTAATTAATTTCTTTTTATTTATTAAATGTTACTCTTGTCTACTTGCTCTGTATTCCCCCGTTTGAAAACACGCGTACCCTCGTTTAATTATTAAGCTTTATAAGATAGGTTCACAAAAGAATATCAAGGATGGACTTTGTTAACAATTCGTCTTCCTTCTATTTACCGGAGATTCTTGAAGACGGTAAGTTGATAAGTTTTCTCTCCCAGGATTATAATAACACTTGTATTGAATGTGATTTAATAGTAAAATAAAAGCATAGGGTAAGGTGTAATTTTCACAGAGTGCATGATGCTGCTGTGTTATAATTGTCAAATTATTCTAAAGATAACAGCTACAGCATGAATGGATAAGATGTGTTTTTTTAATCCACTTATTTAAACATATTGAGGCAAAATAATTTGAACTGGATTTAACCATAAATAGCAGTATGTTCTGTGTTTTACAAAGAGTGTTGTTTTTGTGTCCTTTCTTCCAGGACATGAACAATACAACATGTTTATGCCAAGCATCTATGGTGTCATCTGTTTGTTGGGGATCTTAGGGAACTGTATTGTCATCTACACCATTGTTAAAAAGACCAAGTTCTGCTCTCAGCAAACAGTACCGGACATATTTATCTTCAGTTTGTCCATCGCAGACCTCTTATTTCTCCTTGGCATGCCTTTTCTCATCCACCAACTCGTAGGAAATGGCTCCTGGTACTTTGGTGCCACAATGTGCACAGTCATAACAGCACTGGACTCAAACAGCCAAACGGTGAGCACATACATCCTAACTGTAATGACTCTGGACCGATACCTTGCAACGGTGCACCCCATTCGCTTCAAACATGTCCGGACTCCCTTCATGGCCGGTGCTGCAGTTGCACTTGTGTGGGTGTTTTCTCTGGTTTCCATCACTCCAGTGTGGATGTACACGGGACTCATGCATCTTAAGGATGGTTCAGTTGGCTGTGCTCTGCTGCTGCCCGACCCAGAAACAGACATGTACTGGTTCACTCTTTATCAGTTCTTCTTGGCCTTTGCTCTGCCTTTGGTGGTTATCTGTGGTGTGTTCTTCAAGATTCTCCAAAGCATGTCAATAACAGTTGCCCCATTGCCTCACCGCAGTCTGAGGATGCGTACACGAAAGGTGACCCGCATGGCTGTGGCAATATGTCTGGTGTTTTTCATTTGCTGGGCTCCATACTACATCTTGCAGTTGGCCCACCTGGGAGTACACCGGCCTACCTTCGCTTTCCTGTATGCCTATAACATCGCCATCAGCTTGGGCTATGCCAACAGCTGCATTAACCCCTTTATCTACATTGTGTTAAGTGAAACATTTAAGAGGCACTTCATATTAGCCATCCGACCATCCAGAAGGGGGTTCAGAATTGCCCCCGCTCTGGCTGATGGCAGCATGTCCCTGAGAATGGCACCGGATAGTTCACATCCATCCCAGTTGCAGTCCTCCAGGGAACTTCTCCAAAACATGTTGCCTGTCACTGTGGCTGTGCACTAAGATGGATAAATACTGTGCAGGAGAGTCAACAAATGACCATATGCTATGTTCTGCCTCAACAAACACCCTGTGGTTACTCCATAGCAACTCCTACCTATTTCATGTGACTGAATTTGTGGGAAAAACATTTTAAAACTATGAAAAAAATAAGAATATTTGAAAGACAAACATTGAATGTAATATTACAGCCAGTGAAAATCAAAAGCTGCGATTAATAGATGATGAAGTAAAACACTTAAAATTTTGGATCTACCTGTATTGAATCAAATAATCAACATTAGCAAAAGTATTTTTGTCTTTTCTGGGTTGTATTAACTCTGTGGATGGCACTTTTGTTTTTTTTTTTACTGCAGGTTCAAATCATTCAACTGAATCATTTTTTGCTGGAGGGTAAAAACCTGTGCAATTTCAGTGTGTGATGTATTTAGTATGTTAAATTATTAATCTATCTAAACTCAAACCAGTGATAAATAAGTAATAGGTTGGGCTTAGAAAAAAACCTAAATAATTCTCTAATTTATCTCACTTAGACATGAAACAAAAAAGTTTTAGACTCCACTTAATGTCAAATTCATCGTAATAAACAATGACAAAAAGACATTGTATTGATTGACATTCTTCACATGTGAAGGGTTGGTATCTCAACTGCCGTAAGTGACTTTAATTAAGCAAAAAAAATGTGATCAACAGTTCCTTTCTGTGACACAACTCTGCTCCAAATGTAGTGTGTCGCTGGCTCCCATAGGACCCTTGGATCTGAGCAGGTCTATTCTATAATACACACATTTGTAGAAGATAAGGGCACTTTAAGTCCTCAGATCACTGTGTAAAAAAACATCCAGTTTCATGATGTGATGGTGTAACATTTGTAGACATGGTTACTTCAGTGAAACTAAACGTTGTTGGGGGGAAAAAATTCTATAAATATCAAACAGTAGTCAGCTGCTTGTTGTCATCATTGTGCCTTCTGCTGTGAAACACGCTGTGACCATTTGATTACAGTTTACTGTGTAGTTCATTATCATTTTGTGAAAAGCAGGTATACATTAGTTGAAGTAATTGCTTTGAATCCCCAGCTCTGAATACCATTAAAAACCAGAGGAAAGTGATCAGTCATATGGTCAGAGGGATATATATATATTTTTTTTCAGTAGGATGTAAATGTGGACTGGATATGAAACAGTCCAGTGGCAGCACTCGGGGGGGGGGGGGGGGGGGTCACAGCCATTTAAAATGTGGGGGGGTTCTAGTTTGTGGTACATGAGCAAAATTTTCTGAATCTATCATCGGAAAATTAACAAACAATTATCCATTAATGGTTACATTTTTAGATAAAAGAAGTAATGTAAAAATTAAAAAAAAGAAAAGAAAGAAAGAAAATAATAACAAATCAATTAAACCTTTATTTCAAGAAGAACAAAACTTTTGACAGAAATACAACAAGAATGAAAACCTGCCCCTTCCTACCCCTACTCAAAACATCTAATTATGAGATAGAAAGTAAAAATTATGAAATAAAAAGTCAAAATTATTAGATAAAAAATATAAATTATGAGATAAAATGTCAAAATTATTTGATACAAAGTCAATATTGTTAGATAAAAAAAACTGATGTAAGTTTGAATTTAAAAAAATCAGACACTGATTTTACAGACACTGTTCCTCTTTTTTCTTACAAAAATGTTTTGTCCATGTCAGTGGAGACGACTAAAAATATGTTCCTCAGGGGGAACATCAGTGAAAAAAGTTCTAGAACCACTGTCTTAGGGTAAATGTCACAGAACAAGACATAGTTTATTTAACTTAGTTTAACAACAGTAACATTTCTCATTACTTACTGGTTAATAACTGTTTGTTAACACCACGAAGAAGAACTGTTTACATTACTGCTGAACTGAGGTGCACTTCATTTACATATGCTGTTGTGCCACCCGGGCGGGTAAACAGTTTAAACCATAGATATTGTAACAGCCCCGAAATGTTATTGATGTTTGTTTGGTGTGATTGTGACGACAGTAACTGTTTATCCTGAAATAAAAAGTAGGTGAGACCAACTCTGTCTGTTTCCTGGATCCAGTAACGATACAATATATAAACTCAGGAAAAAGTGGAGGGTATGAAATCATCTGGGTGGAGAAGTGGGGGTGTCGCATCACCCCCGTCCTCCACGGGTGTGACGCCTATGGACAGTCCAGTGGCAGCACTCTGTGACTGTGAAATGTGTTGGAAGCAGTTTATAATAAAGCCTGGGATTGTCCTGCCAAAGTAAACATGGACAGTAGGAAAAGGTATCGTCCCGATGTATGATTATGAAATTCATACATATAAACCAATCAATGTTGCCCTTCACAGAATGCAGCCCCAGACCTGGTAACTTCCATCTTTTTTTTTTGGCCCATGGGAGTAATCATAATGTTGACATTGTTGGGGACATAATTTGATGACTTCCTCACGAGAGACAGCAGCAATAAATAAATAAATACATCTCATTTTGTTTTTGTGAACAAAAACTAAGAGACAGTTTAGGAATGTCTGGTTTTTATTGGTCATCTATAACTGCATTATATATTTAATTATAGTTATCATCACAAGAACGACATTTATGGCAAGTTTTGTCTCATTTTTGTCATGTGATAAAGGGTCGTTGATGACAATATTTAATCACTAAGCACACTGTCAATGAATGGTTTATTTTTTTAGATTCTTCATATATAAGGTGCACTGGATTAACTTAATGCACTGGGAAGTGCATTAAGTTAAGTCAAAATTATTATATAAATGTGAAAATTATGAGAAAAATGGGAAAATTATAAGATAAAGTCAAAATTGTGAGAAAACAACTGAAAATTATGAGGAAAAAAAGTCAAAATCATGAGATAAAAAGTCAAAATTACAAGATGAAAAGTCAAACTTATGAGATAAAAAGTCAAAATTATGAGATAAAAAGTCTAAATTCCCAGTCACTAAGCACAACCAGAATTAATCCACATATAAGGTGCACTGTGGTTTTTGGAGGAAATTAAAATCTTTTAACTGTCACCTTACAGTCCATAAAATACAGTAAACTTTTGTTTCCTAAATGTCATGTAATTTCCTATTCAAATATTGGTATGGACATTTTAGAAACATTCAAATATTGTTATGGACATGTCCATAGCGTCCATAACAATTTTACGCCCATGCTCTGGACCAGGGGTCTGCAACCCTGGTCCTAGAGAGCCGCTATCCTGCATGTTTTAGATGTTTCCCTCTTCCAACACACCTGATTCAGATGATCAGCCTATCATCAAGCTGTGTGGAAGACTGATAATGTCTGTCAGGTGTATTGGAAGAGGGAAACATCTAAAACATGCAGGATAGCGGCTCTCTAGGACCAGGGTTGCAGACCCCTGCTCTGGACAAACCATTTTCCATAAAATGATTATAATTATCATAGCATGATGCTTCTCAGATGCCCCTGTCTCTTTTCACAGTATTTTATACTACCTGTGGTCTTTCAGATTTGACAAATATATCTTTTGACATTTTACAAAGTTTCTGTAAGATTTTCGTCCTTGTTTTATCTGTTTTGAGTTGGTTACAAACATCAATATCCAAATTTGTTCTTTCATCTACAAATCCCAATCACAGTGAAAACACTGACATTTTAGAAACTGTGTGTGTACACTGTAAACCTGAATAAATTAGCAGAAGTCAGAAAATGGAAGGCAATCAATTGCCTCAATTATTTTAAGTTGATGAAACTTAAAAAAAAATACAAGTTTCCAGAACCTAAAATTTAGATGCTTATTAAAGTATACTTAAATTAAAACATTACTTATTAACTTATATTCCAAGGTTCTGTCAGTCCTACTGGGAGACTAAGACAGGGTTCAGTGTCTTTGTCCAAGGACACTTGGACATGTGGACAGACAGAGCTGGGACACTGACCTCTGACCCTTTAGTCATTGGACGACCTGCTCTACCAACTGAACCACAGTCGCCCCTGAATAAAACTGAATAAAACTACACTGTACATTTTGCAGTGTTAATTTGGAGACAATGGGACCAAATACACTCTAGAAAAAGTTAAATAAACTCTCTAAGTGTTGATTTAACACTGCAAAATTTACTGTGTACTGTTTTGTGATTGTAATCTTTTACTGTAATAGATATTCGTAGTTATTTGCAGTGTTCTAAAATTATATTTCATCATCTACTACATCAGTTAAGTTTATTTTTTTCAATCATCCTTATTTGAAACAATAGAAATAACAGAACAATATCATTCTCAGCATTTAATGACTTAATTCCACTCAGTTGAACCTCATCTATGTTGTTATATTCACTTATATCCACAATAGTTCCCTTTAATACTACTTAAAAATAAGAACATGTTACAGCAACTGAATACATTTGAGTTAGTCGTACTATTTCTGAAACTCTGAGTATTCACAACTGAATATATTTAATAATTCTGAACATTTGGGTTTACAGTGTAGATAAAAATCATCAGATACTCAGTGAATTCTTGCGTATGTGTTAAATACTCTGCAGCCAATCACTTTTTTTTCTGTGTTGAAGACTAGTCAAAGTCAAAGTATCTTTATTTGTCTCCCTAGGGAGAAATTAGTTTTTCTGCTGCAGACAGATAATCCCACTCATTACACTTATACCCACAATAAATACATTCATTAAGATACATTAATAAAAACATATACAATTAATCAAATCCTAAAAACATTTAAAAAATAAAAGTCTATAATGTGGCAGAAAATATATTCCCTTTGGTGAACAGTAACTTAATCACTATCTAGATATTGACTCATCTGAAGTGTCAGAACAGTTGCCATCCATATTGTAACACCATTAATGTGAACACACAGCTGCAGGCAGAGGATGTGCAGAGTGTTAAGAAAAAGCTACTAATTATGCTTCTGTGACAAATGTGTTTTCCAACAAATTAATGTTTAAGTGCTGTAAGGACAGGTCACACTGCAGCACACTACTGTTCATTTTGGTGCCATTAAAGCTGCAGTTTTGTTCCAAATGTTATTATTCTGTGTTTGCTAACTACATATACAGTACATGGTGATGCTAGGCAATTGTTTACTATTGTATTTCAAAATGGATATCTTTATATATGTGTACATATGAATGTTATTTATGCCAGTCTGTTACAGGAATCTATATTCTCACAATGTGCTTTAGATTGGGTCTGATTTACTTTAATTAAAGTTGTCTTCATAAAAAAAATACATTTATATTCATTAATTTAAGTGTCATTTTTGTGTTCCTCAGAACCATGGATTCTTCTGAAATGTGTTAATGGCTTGTTTTTATGTTAAATGATATAAATATATGTATTAATAAAGTGTTAAATTCATGTGAAGTCATTTATTTGTTCGTTGCCACATGTCTCTGACACAAAGAAAGCTGTGTTGTATCTGTTAGTGTTCTACTTTCCTCAGCAGGAAGACTCAGTGGTAACTACTAATCCAAATGTCAAATGAGAATTCATGTCCCCTCGATTATTTGGAAACTAATAGAAAGAAACAAAAATTAACACAGAACGTCCCATATCACACATAAACCATCATTTGTTCGATCTGACAGACATGAACCTCCACATAACTGGGATGGGTTGATTATAAATATCCTGTAACAAATGACCTTTTGTATATTTTAAATCCTAAAATATAAAAAAAAGCTATTATTTTTTACTACAACTCTATCGTCATTTTTATTTAGACTAAATTCTGAACACAATAAACATGTTTATGTCAAATAAACACGAGGATAGAATTGGATAAATAATAATCAGTTTATGTTTTTTTTCTAAAGCAGCCTGCAGTCAGCTACACGTTTGACTGCATTGTCCCTGTCAAATAAATAAATAAATAAAGCTGTATATTAGAGGCATTGTATGCTCCTCTGTACTCTGGTCATAAAATAACTTTATTTATTTATTTACCTCATCAGCTGTTGCCATCATTTTTATCACCTTCATCAACAATTTCTTCAAACATTTTCTGTGACAAAAATACTGGTCGGATTAATTTCAAATTGAATATGTAGCTTCCTTGGGACAATGTCTTTTATATACTTTTAATTACTTATATAATGCAAACATACATATTTTAATGGTTTATAACAGTGGTCCCCAAACTGTGGCCCGCCTCCACATTTGGTCCGCACCCCTGAACAATACCAGAGAGCATACTGATTTTTTTTTTTTCATATATGTGTATTTGTATTTGATAATAAAGTTGGACGTTTGCAATAAAATGTTCCTTAGTTTTGAACTATTTTCATTATTAACTATTAGTTAGTGACTAGTTTAACTTTGACAGACGCTCATATGAATCAGAATCAGAATCAGAAAGAGTTTTATTGCCATTGTTCGTATAGTACACATGTAGTATACAACTAGGAATTTGTTTCGGTGTAACGCTGCAACATTCAACATATAGTATATCAATAAAAAGAAAAAGAGAAAAAAAAAGACATATATATATATATATATATATATATATATATATATAGTATAAAAAATAATAAAAATGCTAAGCATGCAGTGCACCAAGATAGAATAAGATAAAAATAAATATAGTAAAAATATGTAATGTGCAATTCTGTGAGAGATTCTGCTATGACAACTGAGCTGAACTTTGACCTGTTAAGATGAAGAAGTTTATTTTCAATGGACTTTTTTTTCTGTGAAGAACCCAGAGAGGGTTATTTGATTGTGTCTTTCTGGAAAACAATACATTTTTATATTTATCCACTCCTGGATACTTAAATACTTAAATACTTGTACTTAAATAAAGTACAGATACCTAAAAAAAATCTACTTAAGTACTGTAATGAAGTACTTTTACTTCGTTACTTTCCACCTCTGAAAGACAGTAGAAGTGGTCACATGATAGAACTTGTTCAAAGGATTCATGGAAAAGGAGAAGAGAAAGACAAACAGATTTAGATGTGATGTGAGGGAAGGGTTGAATAATGTATGACATGCAACGCCTTGAAAAGTTTGTTGTGTAGGAGTAAGGAGACACAGAAGTCTCAGTCGCATCACTTCATCTCTGTCTTGTGGATGATAATTGTTAGGGATGTCAGTATAGCTGCTAGTGAGCATATATGGAATTTATATGGAATTTAATCAGTTGAGTGAAAATACCACCCACTTCTTTATAGGGAATTATAGCTTATGGTGTGATTCTATATAAATAAAAATTGATTGATTGTTTGATTACACCCATACTGTGAGGAACTAAAACAATGTCCAAACATAATGCAATTTAAAACTAAATATAAAGAATATGAGAAACAGACATGAGGTGTAAGGATGTGTTTAGTTCATATTCACTTTACTTTTTTATTTATGTGAATCAGCTGGTCCTTTTCTGACCAGTATGTTCATTTTCATTATTCAAATATACATATGTATCATTATTAATATTATTAATATTATTAAAGTGTTTTGTAGTCGCAGTATTAGTAACAACTCGGGGAAGTGAATGTTTAAAAACTAGTACTGGAGAAGGTGTGGGATTAAATAAGTTCTGACTTCTTCTCAGTCCTTTTTGAACACTCACTCACTCACTCGTCATCTGAACCCGCTTTATTCTCACTGGGGTCACAGGGGTCACTGGGGGTCTAATCCAGCTACAGTGGGTGAAGGCGGGGTACACCCTGTATGAGTCTCCAGTTCATCTCAGGGCTGAACATTTATAGACAAACAATCACTGTCACATTCACATCTATGGACAATTTAGATTAACCAATTAACTAATTTGGATGGTGGGAGGAAACTGGAGAAAACCCATGCAGACATAAGGAGAACATGCAAACTCCACACAGAAAGGTCTGGTGTGGGAATCGAACCAGGGACCTTCTCACTCACTTCTCACAAGTGCTAACCACTGCACTACCGTGCCGCCCCTTTTTGAACATGTTATTGCATTTATTGCTGTTTTTATTTTGTCTCTTTTTTGTATTTGTTTTTTGTTCAAAATAAACTTCTAAAAATCAAAACAATAATAATTTCCTGCATCAAGACCATAGGACTTTATAACGTAGTGGCAGAAACTGACAATCTCATAAATGTAACTTATTGATGCTTGACAGAACATGCTGATGAGATACAGGACCATTGGTTGTATTTTATTATTAACCAGTGGTGGCTGGTCTTTAGATAGTATTTCACAATACCAGCTGGGAGTCTTCCGCAACCGCTCCATTTTCAAAGGAGGGGCCTCAATAAAATCCTTGTATTAGATGAAAAATCTGTCCGTCATCTTGACTGACACGCTGTTTCATCCACTCAGGTATATACACATCAACAGAAGGGGTTTAAACTTTTACCATTTATATGTGATGTTTATTTCCACCAAGTTTTTCTAGTAAATGTTGTAGGAAAGTATGGTTCTCCATTCATCCTTCAGCCATGACTCAGGGCTACAGAACACTTTGTGCCAACATCTGTTGCAGATGTGGTTGTTATTTCTTCCTCCCAGTTCCATTACTGTCAACACTAGTTTATCAACCTCTTTGACCTGGTCCTCTACCAACACAACCAGGGGGTACCACAATAAGCATGGGCTTCTGCACTAGTATTATTTCTTTATTCACCAGTGGAACCATCTGATAGATCAAACTCAGAATCAGAATCAGAATCAGAAAGAGTTTTATTGTTTTAATTTGTCTCGGTGTAACGCTACAACATTCAACATATAGTATATCAATAAAAAGAAAAAGAGAAAAAACTAATTATATATATATATATGTATATAGTATAAAAATGCTGAGCATGCACCAAGATAGAGTAAGATAAAAATAAAAATAGTAAAAATATGTAATGTGCAAGTCAGTGCAAAGGAGACAGAGGCATTATGTTGGTCATGTGTCCAGTGTTGGCCGCTGTACTTAGTGCTGGGGAGTCTGATTAAGTCCTTTGGTGTTCAGCAGCCTGGTGGCCGAGGGGAAGAAACTGTTCATGAAATGGGAGGTTTTGGTCCGAATGGACCTGAGGGGAGGGGGGAAAAGAGGGCATGACCAGGGTGAGAGGGATCGGCCATGATCCGACCTGCACGCCTCCTGGTCCTCGAGGTGTAAAGGTCCTTGATGGATGGTAGTCCATAGCCAATCACCTTCTCAGCGGCGCGCACAACTCGCTGCAGCCTCAGCCTGTCCTTGGTGGTGGCTCCAGGGTACCACACGGTGATGGAGGTGGTAAGGATTGACTCGATGATGGCCGTGTCTTGCCAAACCTGATCAGAAGAAGAGCGAAAACACCATTTCCATTAACAAACACTTCCAAAGTCGTCCTCTGTTCATCTTTGAAGGAATGAATGTGTGGTAGAGTCGACAAAACAGTGGAAATAGTCGAGTCTATATGGACACTTGAACACCAAACGCACACTGCCATTGTTGTGTATCAGAACAGACTACACTGCCGTCATCTCTGCTTAACGTCACACCAGACACAATGCTTCTGGGTAGTCCCACCCTGCGATATTGATTGGCTCCTTCGTTTCGTTTCAACATCAGGTGAAAGTTAAGTACCAGAACACACTTAGGACTACAAAAACACTACTAAATGAATGTTACATAACCTCATACTGCATCAACCACTGAATAAAGTGTATCCTTTGTCCTCATACAAAAACCCATGTCAAAAGACAGTCAAAATAATGCATCCTAATAATCTTCATGTGCTGTGTCAGATGATAGTTTACATCAGGGGTGCTCAATACTGGTCCTCGAGAGCTACTATCCTGCATGTTTTAGTTGTATCTCCCTTCCAACACACCTGATTCAAAATGACAAACCTGTTGGAAGGGGGATACATCTAAAACATGCAGGATAGTAGCTCTCGAGGACCATGATTGAGCACCCCTGGTTTACATTATAGCTCAGTTAGCTCAGCTCTTTTTTAGACATAAAGTAGATATTAAAACAAAAAAAATCACCTCTGTTTTATAATAATAATATAATACGAATAATAATAATAATAATAATAATAATAATAATAATAATAATAATAATAATAATAATAATAATAATAATAATAATAATAATAATAATAATAATAATAATAATCCATTTTATTTTTATAGTGCTCTTCCTGGTACTCAAAGATCCTTTATATATAGCAGATAAAAAGCTAAACCAGACATGTGGAAAACAAAACAGTTAAAAGCATTAAAAGCAATCTTAAATAAAAGGCTTTTCAAACATCAAAAGCAATCTTAAATGGATAGTTCGCTATTTTTCACATAAAGTTATATGGAATCAGCATCTTTACTCTGGTGCACCCACAGTGACTTACCCCGACGGTGTCCTGGTTTCCTGGGGTCAAGAAAATAAAACGTGTTTCTTCTCAAAACAGTATGTGTTCGAACAAGTGATTTATTTATATAACAAAACCATCAAGGAACAAAAACTCACACTTCTTAATTGCTTGGACTGAAATGTACTTACATAGTGCATTTTATACACCAGTGGGTGCCCAAAGAACTTTATAATTCTTCACATTCACCCATCCACACACACAGTCATACACCAGTAGACTGCTGCTGCCAATACACTGGCACTGCCTTTTGTGTCTTGCCCAAGGACACTTCGACATGTGGACAGCCAGAGGTGGGACACTAACCGCCAACACTTCAATCATTGGACGACCCTCTCTACCAACTGAGCCACAGCCGTCCCTTGGAGCTACTTTCAATAGCGATCAATGCGCGTAGTCACTGCTACCAACTGTGCGCCGGCACGTAGCAACCACAAACACTGATGGACAACTGATGAAAGTAGTTTGCTAAGGCGCACAGCTGTTAGCAGTGATAACGCACATTGATCGCTATTGAGAGAAGGTAGCTCCAAGCAATTATGAGGTGTGAGTATTTGTTCTGTGATAATTTCATAATGCAAATAAATCACTCATTCGAACACATAGTGTTTTGAGGAGAAACACGTATTTTGTTGACCCCAGGAAACCTGCCGGGACTACTTTCGCTTTGACCAAAACCAGACTGGAACTCGACTCGCAGGACACTGTCAGGGGTAAGTCACTGTGGGTGCACCAGAGTAAAGACCCTGATTCATGTGAAAAATAGTGAACTTGCCCTTTAAATAAATGAGTTTTTCAAAAGGGATTTAAAGGTGCTGAGGTCAGAGCAGTGATTGGTGGAAGGGAGTTCCAGAGGGTCGGAACAGCAATGGAAAAGACCTCAAGAAAGGTCTGTTTGGAAAATTTCAAACAAGGTCACAACTGAGTGACTCACTACTCCCTCTAGTGGTAGCATAAATCCCTTGTCTGTCAGTGTAAATACATTCAGTTCATATCTCTACAGTCCTATGTGTTAACATCATTGATTTAAAGACCACTTAATTTCAAACTCTAATGATACTTTTAGCAAATAAATTTTTTTAATTAATATTTAAAGTAGAAATACAACATACAACACCTTTAAAACACATCTCTGAAATAGAAAATACCTGGAAAGATTAGAATACAGTACTTGTGCAATGAAAAACTTTTATTAAAGTTACTTTTACCAATATTCAGTTAATTTCTGTGTGAATATATTGTATACAGTCATGAGCTGCTGAACAAATGAATGAATGTGACATAAAACTTTTGTTAAAGATTTACCCTGAGCCCTGGAGCCATTACCATTTATCATTTTATTGATAAGGTACGTGAGATATTGTTATTGATCGGCCAATGAATTTACAGCAGCATAAGGCAATAGACATTAAATAGAATGGAAAGATGGGAAGAAATTAATAATAATAATAATGATAATAATAATAATAATAATAATATAGCAATACAACTTGAGGAGGTCACATGATCGATACAAAAAAATCTGTTTGGAGCAGAATCTAATGAAGCCAATAAGTTTTTGATGTTGGATGATTTTCTTTGCAGGTAGCCTTGAGTTCGATACAGACACTTTCTTGAGTTATTATGAACATAAAGCAGACATTAACATTCTCCAAACCTCATCAATGATTAAATTTAGTAGTGTTCAGCCTGCATTTATTCTCCTCTACCCCTGAGTTTTAAATGGGGACTAATGTTACACTGAGTTTAATGATGTCAGGCTGAGGTCATACTGTTTAGCTCCATAGATAAGTGGAGTCAAATAAGAATGAATCTGTGCTCAAGGATCACTGAATTCTTGCCAGGCAGACAGGTTCATTTTCCTTGACTCATGCTTCTACAGGCTAATTTTAGTCATGCATTATATTGAAAGGCTTATGATATGTCAAAACACAGTAACAGTTGACATATTTATCTCCATTCATTCCATCTTGTTTATCCAGTCTGCGTTAACAGTATGGTATGAAACCAGCATCTACATCTGGCACCTCTAGTTCACTCTGTTTTTCTCATTGACTGTGTTTCCTTCTGTAATAGAAAACTGTTTTTGATGTTATTCTGGATATGGTGTTGAAATCTCATCCAGATCTAGTGCTATTATATACAAAGATGACTTTCTAGATTAATCTACCACCAGAAATAGAGGATATGTAGGAAAACATGTCTCCTGCTGTTATCATGTCACTGTCACCACGGTCGCCAAGAAGGAGGAGGAAGAGAAGGAGGTTCTGTAGCTGTGACTGATGGCAGAGACTTCAGTTTTATTGTTAATCTACACAGTAAATTCTGCAGTGTTAAATCACCACTTAGAGAGTTTATTTAACTTCTTCTAGAGTGTATTTGGTCCCATTGTCTCCAAATTAACACTGCAAAATCTACAGTGTATACTATAATGTTTATGGGATGTTTTCCACTGTGATGTTACTGCTACAAACTGAAAAATGCCAGTTTTCTTATACTTTTTCCATGTGACCAGATAAGAAATTTTTCATTACTAGCACACAGGTGTTGGTGGTGTGTGGGATACAGTCACCATATTTGTATTTGTGTAACATCTGGACCTACTACTGTGTTCCTCCTTCACTCCTGTTTTCATCATTATTAATTTATCCATATTATTCTACGTCCCTCTAGAAGGTTGCGACAGCTCTCGTTCACTTTGAATTGACGTTCCCAGCCTTCAGTGGGCGTTTTTAACCGCCCGCTGCACCATTAACGTCACTTCAGATTCACCGTACCGTATCACTCCGCAGGTAGTTCGGACACTTTTAAAGTAAATATTTGCTCCGTTGTAACGACTAGTTTATCCAGTGTTAACCTTTTTTGAAGGAAATCAGGGTAAATCACCGTCCTCCTCTCGTACAGAATATCCAGGGCCGAAGTAAGTATTTTACCCCGGGGTTAACTCCTCTATGCTGGTTTTTAGAAAACAAGGAGTGGTTTCAGTGAGCTTCGTTTTCAGTATTTATTTGCAAGAACGGGACAACACCTGCTCCGGTCGCCAACCTGATTGTGTACATCTGTCTCTCTCTTTTCTCCGCCCAAAACTCTCTGCCTGTAATGAACCTGAATCGGACCCAAATGCAGACAGCAAATGATGTAAAGTTCAAACACAGGCTTTAATCACAATGTGAATGATACAGAGTCCACAGGGAAAAAGCCAAAAGGGAGAACGTAGTCCGGTCCAGGGTTCGATAACGGAGATCCAGAGGAGACAGGCGCAGAGAGAGGTCGGAGTCCAGAAAGGCAGGTCGGGTACTGGGGAAGCAGACAGGGACGTAGTCGGGACAGGATAAGGCTTAGATCCGGAGGTCTAAGACAGAAACGTGGTCAGGCGGAAACAGGTCGAAATCAGAGGCAGGCTGGAAAGGGTCAGAAACAGAGCACAGACAAAAACACAGGAAAAACAGACAGAAGAAAATGCTGGAAGGTCTTGACGGAACAAAAACGATCTGGCAATCAGCAGGCAGAAAGAGCAGGCTTATATACAGCCACCTGATTACCCACAGGTGTGGGATCTCAGGTGGTAGTGATAATAATTAGGACAGAGGTCAAAGGCAGAGAAAAGCAGAGAGAAAAAAAAACAGAAAAGAGACAGAGTAGAGAGAAAGGACAGAGGAATACAACATACAGACATGACGCTGGCCGGCCTAACCCGCATCTTATTGGCTATTTCACAACACTAGTCTGTAGTAACAGTAATAAACTTTAATAACCCGTAGAATAAGGGGGATAATGTATTGTCCACGAGTTACTATCAGAAAAATATTCCCCTTCAGGGTAGAGCAACACCCCTCTGTCTTTGGCGTCTGTTCGGCCCGTCTGGGAATATTTTTCTGATAGTAAATCGTGGGCAATACATTATCCCTTGCTAATTGTGATCCGGGTTACTGCCAGATGTGGAAATGTGGGAACGATTCTAAGGGCCCGAGCACTGACAGGGGCCCATGGATGGCTGATAATATAATTTTTATTTTTAATAATGCTTCCCTTTTTTTTTTTAGACTTTTCTCATAAACGTCCAAATTTGCTAATCTAAAACAAGCTAATTAAACATGGTTGTTGATTTCCATAACGTTTTTCTTTAATTCACTATTATATTGTCATTTAACCCTGTCCCTCTTGCTAAATGGTGCAGTCCAGTTCTGGCAAATGCACTGTGTTAAATGAACATGCAGAAATGGACTACATAACTCTGCCTAGGTGTTGCAGGTGTTTGCGCAGTGCACACAACCACTGAAACTAAAATGAAATCTGAATGGCAAAAACGAAAGGAAAGACGGGAGGAAGATGAAAGGTAAAGATGAAGGCGACAACTAGTCAGAGGAGGAGGGGGGAGTGTTCCTTCATGCATTCTGAACCAATCAGAGATGCCTCATCACCGCGTCATGGACATGTATGAGGAAGTACAGGGAAAACTCTGTTGTTCGACCTCAAGTCATTCTTCCACCGTGCAAAGCAGCTGGAAACAAAGCAAACAATTTTTTTAAATAGAACCAACACAATGTATTCAATAGCAATGGAGAACACAGTAATATTAATGAAATAACCATGGAATGACTCCTTTAATAGTTCAATCAATAAAATCAATAAATCAATAAAAGCACTTTAAAATCAGCACGAACATGACATGGAAGCCAGAGAAGATCAGCCAGTGCTGGGGTAATATGATCATACTTTCCAGTTCCAGTCAGAACCCGAGCCGCAGCATTTTGCACCATCTATAAAACTCTAAAACGTCTTTTGGGTAGTCCTGACAGAGGAGCATTACAGGAGTCCAATCGAGATGATACAAAGCCATGGATGAGGACTTCAGCATCCTTGTCACTGAGGATTGGCGTGATCTTAGCAACCCTTTGAAGATGAAAAAATGAAATTTTAATCATCTCTCTGATGTGTTCCTCAAAAGAAAGTTTCTGGTCAAATATAAGACCAAGGTTATTATTATTAAAATTATTTTTTTTAAAAATTATCTCCTGTGTTCATATTTATAAGTATGTATCCATGAATGTATTCATATACTTATCTATGTTTTGTATTCATGTATGTATGTAAGTATGTATCTATGTTTTGTATGTATGTATGCAAGTATGTGTGCACATATGTATGTATGCATGTATATCAAAGTCAAAGCCAAAGTCTATGGAGAAATTATTTTTGGACAGAGGGGTCTGCTGCAGACAGAAAAATTCCATTAAATGTTTTTATCTGATTATATATATTATATATTCCATTTTATGTTTTGTTTTGTAGTTTAAATGTTTTGTGCTGGGTTTTGCACTCTTTTGCAAATAAATTCTGTGAATACTACATGGATAGTAGTTGTTTCTGTGTTCTGTTATTGGTACTGATAGGTGCAGTACTTGTACTTGGAGTAGACGTATTAACAGTTCTTAGTATTTGTACTAGTAATTGGTGGTTTACACACAAAAAAATTTAGTTTTTAATGCTAAAAAAGCCTCATCAAAATGTTCTTCCTAAGGCAAATGAGGCTGTTCAGTCTGCCAAAGGCTGTGATGGTTAACCTTTACACTTCCATCACAGAGTCCATTCTCACCTCCTCCATCACCATCTGGTATGCAGCAGCCTCTGCAAACGACCTCAGCAGACTGCAGCACATCATCCGCTCTGCTGAGAAGGTAATTGGCTGCTGTCTCTTCAGGACCTGTACAACTCCAGGATGCTGAGGATAGCAGGAAAGATTGTAGCTGACCATTCCCAGGACACAAACGCTTTTAGACACTTCCCTCTGGTAGGAGGCTGTGGTCCTCCCAGATCAAAACCTCTGGCTTCTTCCCTTCTGCCATCAGGCTCATGAACACATGATTCAACAACACACACACACACACACACACACACACACACACACTTTAATTTTTTTTTTGCTGTGTGTACCCTCTGCCATTTTGCTGTACATGTATACGTATACAGTCTCCTTTGGATTGTATGTAAAACTGCTCCACCAGATGGCAAAACAAATTCCTTGTAGATGAACCTACCCTGAAAATAAAAGTTTTTCTTATTCTGAAGTATTAAATTAAATTCACTCTCTTGGAGGAAAACAGTTAAATGAGTATCAAAGGAAAAACAAAAGACAAAACTAGACAAAAGACAATGAACCAAAACTTTTCTAGACAAGACCGGGACTGACTTGGTTCTCTGTTAAATAAGTCAAATAGAAAACACCTATTATAGTGGATTCCCACCCACATGACCCCTCCTGGCGTGTCCACCATAGTGACGGTCTACCCTCCCTCTCCCCGCATGTAGTCAACCACAAAAATTCCTATTTTATTTGCAAATTATTCTTAGATCAGTTCTGATATAACTGTTTAGTCAAATCTTAGTTCAGCTTTAGTTTAGTTTTTTTTCACAGCAGTTCCAGGGTTACTTTCACTACTGACTAGACTGGATCACGCTAATGCTAATGTTTGCTAGTGTGCACAAACCTGCTGGATGTCTTTGATAACAGAAAATGTCTAAATTTTACTCCAATGCCAAACTATATTTGTAGAGAACTCATTTAATTACTTTCAGGAGTGCAATTTACCTGATCCAAAATGAAGACTGCAAAATCAAACACTGTCATCAGTGTTTTCCCTGTTAATTGCAGACAACCATTTGTTTCTCCATTTCTTTTGGGATAAGATATAAGACTATTCCCTTAGCAGGATCACATTTTTTTATTGCATCCAACCAACTGCACAACAATGCTCCGCCGTTGTTTGTTGGTTTCTTGCTATTTCTGGAGGAAGCGAATGTTGCTGGCAGTTCAGTAGTTAGCATTAGCACCATCAAAATGGAGGCGCTCTATGGGGGGAATCCCCAATATAAGCACACACATAATGGTGGGAAACAACCAGACACAGGTGACACACATCAGGTTAAGGAACAATTAGCAGGTCAGACTAGACACGGGATAGAACAAAAAAGGAAATCTATCAAAAATAAACAGAAAGTGACAGACAAACATAGAAACAAAACATTAAATAATAATTTATCATTTCCTGGGTATGATTGCAGCAGTAATTAACCAGTATTACATGTTTACCTAAAACAGTATCCAGGATAATATCGAAATACTCCAGCTGGAGTTTATTCGAACCCAGGATAGTATGTTATCTGGGATACTGTCAGGATGAAAAACCTGAAAGAGTCAAAGAACGCAGAAGTCAAACATTCCTTCTCACGAGGAGAGCAGTGATGACAGAGCAAACATCAGTCACAAATTTGTCTACCCTACTCTGAAGCACTCTTTCGGTGCAATCCTCTTTTATTAGGTACAGGTGTTCTCTAGTTACATTAGGTGGGTTAGTCTGAGGGTTCCACAACATATCATTTGCGTTTGTCTAATGGGGTAAGTTGAATGGTCATGTGTATCATCTGTTTGTCTCTGCAGTTACCTAAAAAGTAACATTCTCGCACAGGAATGCACCGACAATAACATCAGAAGACACACTGTACTTTCCACCAAAGCCCTTCTCCTTCTTTCATCAAACAGTCACACATTAATCATATATTCTAAAAACACACAAGACTGGAATTGGTTTGTTTAAAAATTCATGTGATAAAATGTGCAACCTTATATTCAATTATTCTTTTCTACTGTGGCCAGTGAACAAAGCAGTAGCATTTCCTCCTGCTCTCTCTGCTCCTGACCTTGTACCTTATATTGCAGCTGGCTGCTCTAGGCCTCTTTCGGATCTTCTCTTCCTCACAAATCCCTGTTGATCTGTGTTTAGCTAAAATCATGGTTGAAATTAATTGGGCATTTAATGCAATCGATTCTATTTACTCATCAAGGAAACCCGGTCCAGGAGAGCCTGACTGTCCTCAAGGGACCAGCCTGTCTGGGGACAGCCAGGATTTGTGGCAACAATAGCAAGCTGTATGCTTGACACCTCTGTCCATCGAGGACATAGTAGATGTGTACATATTTGGATTTATGGTGGTAACTTTCCTCACTTTTGGCCTGGGAGGAATGCTGATCCATTGCAAAGTTGGGAAGATCGTAGCACTGAAAGGGCCACTGATGCTGCGTGACGAAATTCGGGTGGTCCTCATGGAATTCACTGACACTCTGACCGGATTTAAAGCTGTCGATGACCCGGTCCCAGGACAATCTTGTGAACTCTGTGGGACAGATTAGCTCTGTGGTGGCTTAGGCTGCAAGTTTGGGAAGCGACCTGTTGAATCGATCCGGAGATTCACAGCGAAGAGTATGTTTCATCACTGGACAGCTGGGTGAAGCTCTGACAGTTTTATCCTTACAATCTTTAATTGCAATAACACCGCCTGTTAATTTCTATTCCCGTTCGTCCTGTCCGTCCTGTCCAGTCTTTGTTTCCCCCACACATCACTGAGGTGTAGCACTGCCCTCACTGGCTTATAATAGAGAGTTCTAATAAAGCATGTCTGCTCAGCTTTCAGGGAGGACCGATGATGGTCACACACATGAAAAGAAAAGAAAAAAAAAGCTATTTGTTACCTACTTTCTTATCTGCTCATTTGTTGTTGTTTTTTTTTGTTCTGTTTAATTTTTTTGTATATATGTATGTATATGTTTAGTACTTCAATTATTTATTATTAGGGACCGAGCACGCAGGGTCGAGGCCCTATGCATTTGCACACTATGTGTGCAACGCATATTGTATTTCGTTCGTTTTTTAATATTATTATTATTATTATTATTATTATTATTATTATTATTATTATTATTATTATTATTATTATTATTATTATTATTATTATTATTATTATTATTTTCCCACCGTGTCAACGACGTGGATTTTGACCCCCTAAACGTGCACGAAAACTCAGCTATCTCGGCACACATCTCAAGTCTGGTGAAAAATTTGATAAAATGAAAAAAAAATCTCCTGACATCCCATAATTTTCGAACTAGCAACCAAAAAAGAGAAAAAATTGGAATGTTAATAACTTTTAAGAGGTTCGCCTTAAAGACACGAAAAAAACTGCAAAAGTTGCGGCCGACATTGCTTTAGGCAAAAAATACATTTAGAGCTAGCAGATCGTGACCGAAGGATTCCATCCCATAATATTAATTTTATTGAGAAAACAATGGACGGAAAATTCTGGAAAAATCACTAAAATGGCCCAAACAAGCCTTAGGAATGTCACAGAAAGATGAGACACACGCTGGCGCGTGCATCTCATCAAGCCCGACATTTCATACACTGATAGCACCCACCTATCTTGGACAAGAAGTTCACAATCTGCCTTTCAAAGTAAAAGCTTCAAAATCTAAAATCTGAACCGCTTGGCCTAGAGACGTGAAACCAACGCCAAAAGTTTCCTTGTAACCGCCCGAAAAATTCATATGCTGGTACTTATGGTCTATCTCCTACAGAAAGTTTGCAATCTGGACTTGTTTGGAAATCGTAAAAAATTTACTCCTCCGAAGCCTTTTGTTGCAGAGATGTAAAAATAGTACCAATGGATAGAGCTAAATGAGAAACATAAAAGTTGTAAAAATTATTTTTGTATCTCTTGTAGTTTTTTTTACTCAGGCCCGGTTAGTTGCGATAGCCGAAAATTTTAAATTAAAATTAAATATTCCCCAACATATGACATATTGTGAGAATCAGTGACATGAGCAGAAGTCGCCACACTAAGAATTTTTTAAATCAAATTTACGGTTTGGGAGATTTGGCAATTTTAGTTTTCCTTTTTCTCATCCAGATTTTTCCCCAAAATAAGGGAGAAAGTGCTAGGTGGCGGAATTAGCCACGCCCCCTGCAACTCCTTATTTGGCACAATGCTTTTGTGTGGGTGCAGTAGAGGAGCAGCTTTGACTGAAACTTTGATGAAAATGGCAAAATATGAGAAACCATAAACAGCAAGTGAATGAAACTTTCCAGAAATGTAGTCATACTACCTAGGAACAATATAAACCAGGTTTGGAAGATCCAGCTAATTTAAAATTTAAATGAGACTCAGTAGTTTGGGGGGATGTCTGGTCTCAGCCTTCATTCACTCCCATGTTAATTTGGATCAAAGAAATTCTCTACTTGGCCTGATTTTACTGTTTTTAAAACTGCCCAATCTCGGCCATTTTTGACCCTACAGGGGAAATGAATACATCTACGTGTTCCTCAAAGCCTCCTGCCACTCACAATCATTTTGGTTTTGAGCTAGCATTTACGGTTCTCTCACAAATGGCAGTAGTTCGGAGGTAAGATTTGGCTTTAAAGCCAGTGACAGGGGGAGAGGCTGTGCATCTGTGTAGGAGAAAAAAGGTGGGGGCCGTTACCAGGGCAACGGAGCAGCTTTGATTAACAGGTGCAGACAATGAAAAGAAGTTGAACAGACTGTGGGAGGAGCTTTAACATGATTGACAGGCAAATTCTCTCATACAGACACAGGGCACATACACAAACCTATATACACACATATACATGGAATGACCTACACACATGGCGTATACATTATGTATGTCATGTACACAGAGTATGTGTATGTTTATATACACAGTGTGTGTGACATATACTTTGCTCCTTTTTGCCCTCTCTCACTCTTCTTTTCTGCCCAGCAACAACACACCCTCTAATACTGACAGGTGATTGGCTAATATGCTCCCACTCCTGTACACCTATACATGTGACATACACTTTGCTCCTATTTCTTTCTCTCTCTGACTTTCTGCCTGGATACAGCCACACCCTCTAATGCTGAAAGCTGATTGGCTAACACTCTCCCACTAGTCTACACACACATGCGGTGCTCCGGCCACGCCCCCTTCCCTCCATATATAGGGCACAACTGCGCTGTGTCTGGCTCCAGCAGAGGACCTGCTTTGACTGAAACTTTGATGAAAATGCCATATTATGGAGTATAATTTGCTCATTTTTAGATATGAGGGTTATAACGTGTTATGGCATGGGACGAAATCCATGCGTAAAGTCGAGGTCCCGATCCAATGCTGCTTGCAGCTTTAATTATTATTATTATTATTATTATTATTATTATTATTATTATTATTAATATTATTATTATTATTATTATTATTATTATTGTCATTATTTTATTATTATCATCATTTTTATACTATACACTATTGCTATAAGATGAATTCAGGTTATTGGGGAAGTGAAGAAGAGGTAGGATTAAATAAGCTTATGCTTCATCCTTCTCCTTTTCGGACATGTCATTGTGTATTCTTCTTCTTATTATTATTATTATTATTGTTGTTGTATTGATTATTGTTGCATTCTGCACATGTTTGAAATAAAGCATTCAAATCAAATCAAATCAAATCTGGACTGAGGGCAGAGGTTGACGAACTGAGAAAATTACAACTACAGGATCGATGAGTGATATGTGGGTGAAGTCTATGTTAAGCGTGTAGTATAACACTACAAGGAGTTAATTTTTCTCCTAGAGCAGAATGAGATGTCTCCTTGTGTCTTATCCCTCATGTGTTCTTGAATTCTCCTACAATGTGATAAGTCTGGGCTCTGACCTTGAGTAATGTCATCTGTTTAGCGCTAAATATGTGATGCTAAAATGCTAAGTGTGCTATTTTTTCCCGTTCATCCTCCTTCAGGGAAATTTTACCTGCCGCCTGTCGGGGGCCGCCTGTTACTGCACCATATTTTCTACTGTTGTAACAAAATAATTTCCTGTAAAGGATCACTAAAGGAAATTAACATTGGTATCTGTTTCCACCATTGGCCAAAATATGAAAACTAATCAAATATAAAACAGATGCAAATCTATTGAAATTAATGAAAATAAGGCTGTTAAACTATAAACTCAGTATGATTTTTGTTTTGCTGAAGTATACTGAACAATAAAAGAGACGCGAGTATGTTTTTCTATTGCTTTATGTAAATGGTACATATGAGTACGTACACGTATGAGGTTCACAGGTGAAATTTCTGACAATTTTCGATGGAAATGCGAGAGTTCTGGATAATGCAAACATCCTTTGACCTCCTTGAACCTTTTCAAAAAGCAAAACCAATGTTAACTATAATTAAGTAATAATAAAATGAGTGCAAATGACTTTGCTTTTCCTTTTGGCTTTTCCCTTAGGGTTCACCACAACAAACAAAAAAACTAGCAGTAAAAGTAAAGGTGCAGCAGCAGCAGCTGTAAAGATACCATCTAAAACTGGACCTTTCTTGCCTTCTTTGATGCAAAATCCTTAATTACATCCCTGTAATAAATATGTCAGTAAATATATATGAAGGAATATGGAGATTTAAAAAAGTAAACACATTTAACAGCACACATCCCATTTATTTAATTACTTTTTAGTTAATCACTTTATAAACTTTCTTAAACCATGGACTCACTGTCTCATTTCCTTAGCCTATTTGTGGACTCACCAACTGACCAAAGATAGCACCAAATCCCCATATGGGCCCGTTATGATCAATTCATTTGGGCAAATTAGCAATCCTGTGAAACACAGGAGTATCCCTACAGCCTGGCGCGCATTCACGCGTTACAGGGCGCGTTCTGCCACGCGCACTGGTGCGCGCGCTGGCACGCGCAATGGCACGCCTTCTAGCACCGCGCACCGGTGCGCGTGCCAGAACACGCCCTGTAACAAGTGATATAATAAACCCAACGCGTGGCTATGTGAACACTTTGGCTTGCCATAGGGGTGCTGCCTGGGCCGAAGCAAGCAAGACGCCAAAAAAAAAGACAGGGGAAGGATAAAAAAAAATAGGACGGTCATATGCTGGCGCCCCATAGAGGATTGATACAACTGGGTCTGCACTCGCCACCAGCCAAAGTGGTTCGTAAGTTGTTTTTTTTATCCGCCAAAAATGGATTTTCACCCGCATTTGGTGGGTGTTAATTTAGAGCCCTGATCTCAGATAATAACTCAAAGACGCAGTTCAGTTTTCCATGAAGCAGAACAAACTATTTTCTTTTGTTGTTCAGTATATAACCAGTCCTTCTGTACTCTGCCTATATACACTATAGTCCTCTTTAACAGAACACACATCTATTTTCCTTGTCTTTACTTACTATTTGTTCATTGTACTCACACATCTGGACACCTGTCCAGAACAAGCATAGGGCAACCCTTGATCTGCATCTGGTCCAGCAGTCCTCCATACTGCTTTCATCTCTCTTGTGAAGATACATAAATAAAACAGCTACAAAATGCAGCAGCTAAAACCAGGTAGTAAGTTAAAATCATAAGAACATGCAATAAAAAGGAAACATTCCAAACAAGTGATTCCAGACACAACAAACCCCGCCCCCTCACACACATGTTAATGGTTTTTGCCTATTTCTTATCATTATGAAAACACATTTTTCATGACTGTGACCTTTAACCTACATTCACCAAAATTTAATGGGATTTATTCTGGACCACCTTGTACCTTTCCTGAAAATTTCCTGGGAATTCATCCAGCAGTTTCTGCATAAACCTACTTCCAACAAACAAAAACTCAAACACAATACCCCTCTCCCCTTCAGGTGGCAGGGTAATAAAACCAGTAACCTTGTAATATGACATATTCTATCACAGATTATAAATGTTATGCTGCAAAAAGGACTGTTTCACTTTTATTACTCTGCCACCTGAAGGAGAGAGGGGTATTGTGTTAGACTTGGTTAGTTAGTTTTGAAGCAGGTTTATGCAGAAACTATGGATGAATTACCAGGACATTTTCAGGAAAATGTGTCTAGGTGGGCCAGAATAGATCCCATTAAATCTTGGGGAATATAGGTCAAAGGTCACAGTCACCAAAATGTGTTTTCGCATTGACAAGAGATAGGGCAAATCAGGTGAAATATCTGTGTGTGTGTGTGTGTGTGTGTGTGGGGGGGGGTTGTTTTGTTTTTGGAGCAAGGTAAATTTTTAAGTGGAAATACAGCCACCATCAAATGTGTTTGTCAAAAAAAAGATTAAAAAACCCCAAAACATTGCGGACCAGGACCCAGTGGATCAGACACAGAAGCTGCAGATGAAGCTCTGGGTGAAACTCAGTTCTGTGAAATAACCTCGCAAGAATATATTAAAATGATCTATTGACCAAATGATGTGAACATAAAATATTAGTCTTTTATAGATATAGAAGTATGTGCTTCCACTGTATGTATCTGTACATTTTCACAATTCTGAGCATGTGTTATGTTTCTGTCAGATTATAAATGCAGAGAAACAAGTCATAATAACATTTAAGTTTTGTATATTATTTTTCCGTCTTTATTGTTGCTCATACTCACATATAGCCTGGTTTTCGCACGACCACTGTATATATACCCTTTGTTTTCCATTGTAACCATCGCCTACTTCTTTAAAGTTTTAAGCTTTCATACAAACACTAGAAGTATTTGTTTATTTTAAATGGTAAAACGGGTGGCTGTGGCTCAGTTGGTAGAGTGGGTTGCCCAATGACCGAGAGGTTGGCGGTTCACGTCCTGGCTCTGGCTGTCCACATGTCGAAGTGTCCTTGGGCAAGACACTGAACCCGGCTTAGGCCCCCAATAGGACTTACCATAGACCTTAGAAACCTACTGGTGTATGAGTGTGTGTGAATGGGTGAATGACAGGCTAATGTAAAGCGCTTTGAGCACCATGAAGGTGGAAAAGCGCTACATAAATGCAGTCCATTTACCATATATACATACATAAGTACTAAACAAAAATATAAATACAACACTTTTGTTTTTGCTCTCATTTTTCATGAGATGGACTTAATATCTAAAATTAATTCCAGATACACAATATTACCATTTCTCTCAAATATTGTTCACAAATCTGTCTAAATGTGTGATAGTGAGCATTTCTGCTTTGCTGAGATAATCCATCCCACCTCACAGGTGTCCCACATCAAGATGCTGATCTGACATCATTAATGCACAGGTGTACCTTATATTGCCCACAATAAAAGACCACCATGAAATGTGCTTTTTTTTGTTTCATACACAAGTTTTACACAACAAACCCTGGGTGGCACTTTTACTGCCTAGATATACATTTCATTTCCACCAGAAGTAAGTTACGCAGTGTTTGCTAATGTAAACAGACTTTGATTGCTAGCTTTTCGTGAGCTATAATGTCCTGGGAACATAGTTTAAGTACTTTGTCTGTAGATGGAGTTATTATCCCCCACCTGAGTTTAGTGCAGACGTGGAGGATAATATGACAATGTGGGCCAATGTAACATACAGTAAGATTTGTGCGTATTTCTTGGACTCCATCAAAATAGACAGGAATGCTATGGACAATCTGAAATTCTCCAAGGCATATCAGTATCTGCATAGCAACAAAGTCAGTTGTGTTGTGTCATACAAACACGATCTATCAATCCAACATACACATATAACCAATGGTGTAACGTTAGCTCTACTGTCTATGAACATTAGCCTATGGTGAACATTGTTTGTCCCATCTCCAATCAGCTGTTTTAGCAAAACACTGGCAGCAATGTTAGTGCATGATAACTTCTTCAAAACTAACAGTATTGTCAGTTTCATAGCTAAAGCTTTCACTTCATAGCTAAAGTTGCTGAACTTACCATTAGATTGAAGTTTACTTAGTTTCTTTGGGGAGACAGTGTCCTGCTCAGTGACTTGTCTCCTCTTTGGCTGTGGGCAAAGCCAGTGTAAACCAACCACAACTCTGCAAACGGGTTATCATTAGTTGCTCTTTTGTCCACAAAGTGATGGGAACACACAAAAACATTGCGGGGTGGATTTTTAAAATTCAATGCCTTCAGCCAGGCCCGTGATTCTGAGTCACCATCAGGCTTGTGAAAAAATGAAAACAACAGAGGACATGAACATTGCCTTTTTGTGGCAGGTTTGTGGTCAAACCACTGTCTATCAAACCACTTATTCAACGTGTTTTCTTGCGTTTATACAACCAACAACAGCACACATAATTCTCAAACCACTTTTCCTGTTGAAGTTGTCCATAATTTTTCTCACTGAATCACTGCGTTTATATCGGAATTAACTAGCAAAACAAACTGAGTTCAGAAAGTAGAGTGGAAATGGGTCAAAAACTTGTCTATTGGGGGTCTGGGTACTGATACTAGTCAGTATCTGGTGTGACCACCATTTGCCTCATGCACTGCAAAACATTTTCTTCACATAGAGTTTATCAGGTTGTCAATTGTGGCCTGTGGAATGTTGGTCATTTATTATCGGCAGTATAAGGCACACCTGTGCATTAATGATGATGTCAGATCAGCATCTTGATGTGGAACACCTGTGAGGTGGGATGGATTATCTCAGCAAAGCAAAAGTGCTCACTTAAAACACATTTATACAGATTTGTCAACAATGTTTTAGAGTAGATTAGAGTCCTTTTATTAATCCCGGGGGAAATTAAGGTGTCTGTCAGCTCACATACATCAAAACCAAACATACATACACATATACCAACAGAGAATAATGCACATAATTATAAATACAGTATATACAGCAAACACTAAACACTAGAGTACAGCCACTAAGCATTCAACACACACACACACACACACACACACACACACACACACACACACACACACACATAACAGCAC